>JARGCV010000105.1:2170000-2672500 GCA_034064705.1 Bothrops alternatus
CCATCCCGGCACCCAGACGTATTTTCCAACCACTGCCGGCTTACACTGAGAGGCGTCCTGTACCCATGGCCAGAGATGAGCCCATGGATCTTGGTGCAGCCAGATCTCGCTTGACCGAGGCTGAGAAGGCAAGACGGAGAGCTGAGGGATTGTGCCTGTACTGTGGAGAGATGGGTCACTTCGTCATGGCCTGCCCCCAGAAACGACGTGGTACGGCAGGTCCTACTCCTGTTCCAGCTCGGCCTCCCACTCAGCAGTTTCAAGCCACCTTGCCGGGAAACGGCCAGAGCCCGGCCTAATGGAAACGTTGGGTCGGGCAGGCGCCAAACCCAGTTCCAGTTCCGCAGACGAAGACCCCGGACCTCCGAGACATCTGATCCTAGCAACCAATATAATTCTGGGAAACCATGCCCAGGGCATTCCGGCACACGCCTTGTTGGATTCTGGAGCCACCACTAATTTCATGGATGAAGCTTTCGCTCGTCAGCATGCCATACCTTTGTGCTCCGTGAAGCCGCCTATGTTGGTGGAGACAATCGATGGTCGTGAGTTGTTGTCTGGACCGATCAAGTTCATGACCCAACCCATACGCCTGGTCATAGGACAACATGAAGAAGCCATCCAATTATATAGTACCAAAGGACTTCATTTCCCCTTAGTTCTCGGCCTAGCCTGGTTGAGAACCCATGATCCTTGTGTGGTGTGGTCCCAGAACTTTGTTTCATTTCCCAGTTTGCAATGCGTAGACCACGTACGCCAATTTTGCGCAGCCCAGCTACCATCCCACCCTGACATCACCTTGCCGGCCGACCTAGCAGACTTTGCAGATATATTCAATGAGAAAGAGGCAGACCAATTGCCTCCGCATAGACCATATGACTGTGCCATTGATTTGCTGCCAAATGCCAAGCTTCCAGGGGGACGCCTTTACTCCATGTCAGAACCCGAGTTGGCCGCATTAAAAGACTTTGTGGACAAAAACCTGGCCAGGGGTTTCATTCGTCCCTCTTCCTCGCCTTTGTCAGCTCCTGTGTTATTCGTGAAGAAGAAAACCAGAGATTTACGCCTATGCTGTGACTATCGCAAGCTCAATGCCATCACGGTGCGCAACCAGTACCCTCTGCCTTTGATTCCTGATCTCATGGACCGTCTCCGATCAGCGACCATCTTCACCAAGATAGATCTACGGGGTGCTTACAACCTGGTTCGCATCCGAGAGGGGGACGAGTGGAAGACCGCGTTTGGGACCAGGTATGGTCATTTTGAGTATACCGTCATGCCCTTTGGACTCACCAATGCTCCGGCCATCTTTCAACACTTTATGAATGACATCTTCCGGGATTTAGTAGATCAATTCGTGGTGGTTTACCTCGATGACATCCTGATTTACTCCCCGTCACGAGCAACTCATCTCCAGCATCTCCGGCAAGTTCTGCAACGCTTGAGAGAGCATCACCTTTACGCCAAGTTAGAGAAATGTCAATTCTATCAAACCACCATTGAGTTTCTGGGACATGTGATTTCTCCACAAGGCATCGCCATGGATCCTGGCAAGGTTGAGGCCTTGCAAACCTGGCAACCACCATATAAAGCAAAAGATGTCCAAAGACTTTTGGGATTTGCGAACTATTACAGGATATTCATTCCGAGATTTTCTGCCTTGACTGCACCCCTTACTCGACTGTTACGGAAAGGCATTAAGTTCCAGTGGGGTGATGCCGAGCAACAGGCGTTTCAAACCCTCAAAAAGGCTTTTGTTCAGGAACCCATTCTCAAGTATCCAGATCCTTGTCGTCCCTTTGTAGTGGAGGCCGACGCCTCAGATGTTGCTGTAGGGGCCGTGCTTCTTCAAACACGCCAAAATGGCGGCCCCCTGTTCCCGTGTGCTTATTACTCCAGGAAACAGTCCCTCAGAACGCCATTATACCATTTGGGAGAAGGAGCTATTGGCCATCAAGACTGCTTTTGAGACCTGGAGACACCACCTGGAAGGAGCCCGCTACCAAGTTGAAGTTCGGACTGACCATAAAAACTCGGAATTTCTGCAATCTGCCAGGAAATTGAATCAACGTCAGATCCGTTGGTCTTTGTTCTTCGCTCGATTCAACTTCAAAGTCACCTACATTCCGAAAGGGTACAACAAAAGAGCAGATGCCTTGTCCCGTAAACCTGAGTATCTACAGAGCAAGGACCCCTTGCCGCTTCGAACCATTCTGCCTGTCGAATCGATCGCAGCCGTGCATGATCCGGTAGATCTATGACGACAGATTCGGGAAGCGCAACAACTAGATGACTTTGCGGCACAGAGGAGGCAAGAGGTGGGTCCCGACTCACCTTGGATTTTGTCCGAGGGTCTATTACGCTTCCGCAACCTGTTATATGTTCCAGCAGGCCCACTCCGTGGTCTCATCCTGACTCAATGCCATGATAACCCTGCGGCGGGTCATTTTGGTCGTTTTAAGACTCTCCACTTAGTGTCTCGGACTTTTTGGTGGCCCAGACTTCGCCATGATGTTCATTCTTATGTGAATTCCTGTGTACGGTGCCGTCAGGCGAAACATGCCACAGGAGCCCCTCCGGGATTATTACAGCCTTTGCCCACGCCGGAGAGACCCTGGGGGGCTATTTCCATGGACTTCTTGACTTGTCTACCTGTTTCTGCCGGCTACACCGTTGTCTTTGTAGTGGTGGACATGCTGACCAAGATGGCACATTTCATTCCTTGCCGAAGAATACCGACAGCCAAGGTCACTGCTCAGCTGTTCATTCAACATATCTTCCGGCTACACAGTTTGCCTGACAAAATAGTGTCCGACCGAGGAACCCAATTCACCTCGGAGTTCTGGAGAGAACTCATGTCTGCGCTTCAAGTCCAAGTTAATCTAGCCTCCACGCATCACCCAGAAACTGATGGGGGTACAGAAAAAGTGATTGGCATCCTGGAGCAGTATTTGCGTTGTTTCATCAACGACCAACAGAACGATTGGTCCAAATATCTCTCCGTGGCCGAATTCGCTTTCAACAACTCTCAGCACACTTCCACTCAGACCACTCCGTTTTTTGCCAACTACAGCTATCATCCCAGATTTTTCCCGCTCACGCTCCTTGATTCTCCAGTTCCAGTTGCAGAGGACTATTTAACCGAACTCCAGTCAGTCCAAGAGATGGTTAAGCACCACTTGACTAAGGCCAAGGAAGACTACAAGAGGGTTGCAGACCGCTCTCGTCGCGACACTCCGCCGTTAGCTGTTGGAGATCGGGTTTGGCTCTCCACCAAGTACTTGTTTCCAGGGAGAATTCACCGCAAGCTTGACCAACGTTTCCTGGGTCCTTTTCCTGTGGAGACGGTCATCAATCCGGTGACCTATCGTTTGACTTTGCCTAGGTCTCTTCGTGTACATCCCGTGTTTCATCGCTCCTTGCTTGTTCCTGTCAACCCTGATTCTCCGCTTCGACCTCCTGATCCGGGCCCGACAGCTCGCCGTGCTCAAGTTCCTGTTTCCCGGTTGGAGGTGTCCGGCATCCGAGATTCCCGATGGCTCAACGATTGCTTCCAATATTTGGTTACTTGGACCGGGGGTGGGCCAGACGCTTGTTGTTGGGTAGATGCTCATGATATTGAGGCTCCTGGGTTAATTTGGGATTTTCATACTGCGTTTCCCTCCAAACCACATCCCCTACGACGGACCCAGGGGGAGGGGCCTGCGGGGGGGGATAGTGTTGTGGGTGTCTCTAAACCGGCTGGGGACATTTCAGAGGATGACGAAGAACAGCCGGGCCCCTCTGGGTATTTTCCCCTCCCGGTAGCTGACACTGACAGGGAGGAGATTTACAGGCAGTCTGGGTCAGATTCTCAAAGTGAGGGGTCAGATTTGGAACAGGAAGATAGATGGATTGATTCGAGATTCCGAAGGTTTGATAGGCGGAGGTGTCAGTTACGTGGAAAAAGGAAGTGACGTATTGAAAACTATATTAGAAGGTGAAGGCGGGACTAATTCTTTGTCACGAGCAACGTTTATATCAAGAGGCAGTCTGATGCATCACCGAGTTAGTTTGAACTCAGTTTTCTGTGGGTTTTGGAATGTACGGAAGATTAATGATGTCTTGGACAACTTAAGAGATAAAGAGTGAGTTAATTGGAAGGTGGGAGAGCATGTTTAAGCTGAATGTAAATAAGTTTGACTCGGCCGTTCCGCAAACGGACTGCCAGCATTTTGCTTTGAAGTGAATTTATTGAACTGTGTTAAATAAAACTCTTAAAGAAATATTAATGTGGATTTAATTAAGCTGTGAAGGGCAAGACACAACAGAACCTAGGCAACTCTTATCACAGGCAACCAATCGACAGGAGCGCACGGAGGCGTCCGGATTATTACCGGCAACCGATCGCAGGGAGTGCTCGAGGAACGGGCCGGTCTCGCGATCGCAGAATTAAGACGGTCGGAGGGGACGACCGTAGCTCCTGTGCGGGGAAAGGAGGTGAACTCCTTAACTGCCAGTGAGTTGAGCCCTCGGGAGACTTGTCTTCCCAAGGCCTGGGATACCCCGATTGGGGCTTACGCGGCAGCGATGGCAGAGAATACCTCACCTCAAGGATACCAAGGTCCAGGGGCCCTTCCCCCCCACCTTCCTCGCATAAGCGCAGGCCGGTTGATGCGGATCCGGGGGGAGGCAAAAAGAAGGCCAAAACGAAGCACCTGGAAAGGGAACCTACGAAGGCTGCCGAAAGGCAGGCCTCGAGGAGGCGTCAGGTTCTCGAAAGGGAATTTGCCAAGGCCCAGAGGATCAGGACCAGTGAGACAGAAGGGGCAATGCTCAGCCCACGTGAATCCCCCAGCCCATTCGAGCCTCCTATGGATTCTGGGCAGCGTCCTCAACAGTGGCCTTCTTCGCAGGAGACAGAACAGGTTAGTTCTCCCCATTCCAGTGTATCCTCGCCTGAACAACTGGCTTCTGCAGCCAGTCAGGCCAAGGCGGGGCCTAGCTCCAAGGATCAACCAGGCCAGTTGCCTGAGCAAATCTTCTCCTTGGTAAAGCAGGCCCTGGAGCACTACGTACCCCCTTCCAGGGATTTTTCTCATCCTCCAGGTTCATCACCGGAAGCGGCATTACCACCACGGTGGGAGAGAGCAACAACCCTGGCTTCAGGGGTCTCGAAGAATTCTTCGCAGGCAGCTGAGGAGGATCCAGAGGACCCGGAGGCCACTGGGTACCCGATGTCAGAGGATGAGGAGGCGGCACCCGAACAGCCATCTTCCAAAGGTTTATTCGACGCAGCTTCGTATCGCTCCATCCTGCTCAAGGCCTGCTCTGCCTTAAACCGGTCGGCTAAGGCTAAGGTAGTCAAGTCCGACTCCTCAGACGAGGAGGAGGACTCTAACCCGCTTCTTGGTTCTCCTGTGTCGGAGGAGGTGCGGATGCCATGCCCCAAATCTTTCCGCACCACGGTGCAGTCCCAGTGGGCATCTCTGGCAACTGTTCCTTCTGCAAACAATTTGGAGAAAACTCTGTTCAATGTTGATTCAGCCTTCGCCTCGCTCTTGGAGGCTCCGCCTGTGGATGAACCTCTGATCTCTCTGTTCTCCAACTCTGCCATACCAGGGGACATGGCTGAGGCCATGAAGGCGGAGGACAAGAAATTTGAGTTCTCTTTCAGGCGGACTCATCAGGCTTCGGCCTGGGCCATTAGAGCGGCGTCCTCAGCTTCCTTTTTCACCAGGGCCGGCATTGTGTGGCTCCGGGAACTGCAGGCGAGTGTGCCTTCAGACCAGGTACGTATTCAACAGACCATATCAAAACTGCTGGCAGCATCAGAGTTCGTGGCCGATTCTACCTTGTCCGCAACGCGATATTCGGCCAGGGTGATTGGCGCCACCGTAGCCTCTCGAAGACTTCTTTGGCTCAAGCAGTGGAGGACGGACCTGAAAGCTAAGTGGCGACTGGCCACCTCCAAGTACGAAGGTAAGAAGTTGTTTGGTCCAATTCTGGACCCTTATGTCATAGAGGACAAGAACAAGAGGAAGGTTCTGATTCACCCCTCCAAAAAGCCGGAGGGTCGGCCTCAGAAACAGGGGACCCGACAGGGCGGCTCCTGGGAGATGAGGCAGCCCTTTCGAGGGGGGCAGTCCTGGGATTGGCCCAGAAGCGCACGTCCCACTCACTCCAGGCAGGAGCGCTTCCAGGACAGCCCCCCTCCAAAAGGGGTCAGTTCACCTCAAAACGTCCTTATAGAGGGTCGGGGGGCCGTCCCTTCAGAAGGTCAAAGTGACGTCAGGGACAGTCCCATAGGCGGTCGGTTGGCATTGTTCAGCAGTGCTTGGCAGGAGACCACAACCGACGCCTGGGTCAGAGAGACGGTAGCCCACGGGCTATCGCTAGAGTTCTACTCCACCCCACCAAGTCAGTTCATAAGGTGCCCCATCTCGCGCTGCGCATCCAAAGCACAGCTGATCAGGCAAGCCATAGACCACCTCGTAGAGATAAGAGCCATAGAACCGGTCCCCCCTGGCCAGGAGGGACAGGGGTTTTACTCCATCCTGTTCGTGGTTCCCAAGGCATCGGGAGGTTGGAGAGCAATCCTCGACCTCAAACGTCTCAACCACTTCATAGTATACAGGAGGTTCAAAATGCAGTCCCTCAGATCCATTCTGGCCAGCGTCCGAAAAGGGGACCTGCTCTCGTCAATAGACCTGACAGAGGCCTACCTGCACATCCCTATCAGGCAGGAGGATCGAAGGTTCCTACGGTTCTGCCACGCAGGGCGGCATTTCCAGTACAGAGCACTCCCGTTTGGCCTGTCATCGGCACCACGGGTATTCACAAAGGTACTGGCAGTACTAGGAGCACACCTTCGCACGGTACCAGTACGCGTCCAGTTTTATCTGGACGACATCTTGATACTGTCAAACTCCCGTCAGTCCGCACAAGCAGACCTAGAGGTAACACTACACACTCTTCAGACGCATGGGTTCTCAGTGAACCACAAAAAGAGCCACCTGATCCCCTCACCAAGGCTTTTACACCTAGGAGCAATCATAGACTCAGACAAGGGCATGGTCTATCTCTCCCAGGAGCGGCGATGGAGCATTCAAAAGCTCACACGTCTAATTCAAAGACAGAGATTGGCCACGCTGGCTCAACTATCCCAGCTCCTGGGGAAGATGGTTTCGTGCATGGGGATCGTCCCCTGGGCCAGGCTCCATTCAAGGGACCTCCAATGGTTCCTCCTCCCGTTCCAAAGGCTCAACCAGAGTGCTTCGCTAAGGAAGGTCAAGGTACCGCAGCAGGTACTAGCTTCCCTACGGTGGTGGGTATCGCCCGCAATGGCCAGGGGAACACTCTTCAGGGAGCCAGACAGACTCACGGTGACCACCGACGCCAGCCAGTTCGGCTGGGGGGCACACCTCCAAACACATCTAGCCCAGGGCAGGTGGTCCACACGGGACCTAGCCCACAACATAAATTGGCTCGAACTCAGGGCCATCCACCTAGCCCTTCTTCACTTCGCTCCTCAACTGTCTGGACGGCACGTGCTGGTCCTGACAGACAACGTCACAGCAAAGGCACATGTGAACAAGCAGGGAGGAACCAGATCAAGGGCCCTCATGCAGGAGGCAAGGGCCCTGGGGCTGTGGGCAGAGTCTCACCTAGGGTCCATCGTGGCGGAACACATTTCAGGGGAGGCGAACCGCCAGGCGGATTCACTCAGCAGAGCCACGGTGGACCACGGGGAGTGGCGCCTAAGCCCGGACCTATTCAGAGAGATATCGGACAGGTTCGGCCGCCCTCTCCTAGACCTGTTCACGTCCCAGACAAACGCCCAACTTCCCCTGTTCTTCTCCAGGTTCCCTAAGGAAGGAGCGGAGGGGACGGACGCTCTCAGGAGCAGATGGCAACAGGGCCTGCTGTATGCCTTCCCCCCACTCCCGCTTCTGCAAGCAACGATCCGCAAGCTGATCAAGGAAGAGGCGGAGGTGATCTTAATTGCTCCTTTCTGGCCAAGGCGTCCATGGTTTGCAGACCTCGTGGACCTGTCGCTCTCACCAGCCTGGAGGTTCCCTCCGCACCGGGTGTCACTCAGTCAGGGACACCTCCAACATCCAGATCCGCAGTGGCTACAACTAGCCGCTTGGCACTTGAGCAGGAGGGGTTAAGTAGGCAGGACTTCTCGGACGGAGTAATTGCTATCATGCAGGCCTCTCGCCGCCCGTCCACTAATAGGATATATGATGCCACGTGGAAGAATTTTTCAACGTGGTGCAGAAGGCACAGATTAGACCCCCTTTCGGTCACTATTCCAAAGATACTAGAGTACCTGTTGGAAGGCATGAATAAGGGCCTAGCTCTCAGTACTATCCGTAGACAGGTGGCAGCTCTGCAGACTGTCCTATCCTGCGAGAACCTGGCCCCCTTATCACAACACCCAGCTGTGGGAGCCTTCCTGAAGGGAGCGGCCTCAGTTAGGCCTCCGGTCATTCACCGCTTCCCATCCTGGGATCTTCCCAAGGTGCTGCAGGCGCTAACCATCTCACCATTTGAACCTATCGAGTCCTGTGATCTGCGACACCTCTCACTGAAGGTAGCCTTCTTGGTGGCCATTACATCTGCGAGACGAATCTCGGAGCTGGCAGCTCTTTCGGTTCGAAAGGACCTCATTACCTTTTCTAACAATAGGGTCACTCTGCGTTTGGATCCATCCTTTGTGCCTAAGGTGGACTCTCATTTTCACAGGTCGCAGGAGCTGGTGCTACCAGATTTCTGCCCGCGACCTTCACACCATCTTGAGAGACGTTGGCACACCTTAGATGTTCGCAGGGCACTACTGCATTATGTCAAGCGGACTTCGGCTACCCGTAAATCTGAGGCGTTGTTCGTCTCTTTCCAGCCGTCGTCCATGGGTCAGAAGGTGTCTTCTGCAACAATTGGCAGATGGATTAGGGCATGCATAGCAAGGGCTTATGATTCCTTGTCGCTGCCGGTGCCGCCACATATTACAGCCCACTCCACTCGGAGTACGGCTACCTCGGCGGCCTGGTTCACTCAGGCGTCGGCAGAAGAAATATGTAGGGTGGCAACCTGGTCCTCTCCTTCTTCCTTCATCAGACACTACAAGATTGACAGGTTTGCTGCATCAGAGGCTTCCTTCGGTAGGAGGGTACTGCAGCAGGTTGTTGATACTACAGAATCACTAGCCTAGACTCCCACCCGTAGGGACATGAGGGCTTTGGTATGTCCCACGAGTGGATTATACGTCTTTTCATGCTGGAGAAGGGGCGTTGGTCTTACCTAAACGCCTTTTCTCAGCATGAAGACGTATAATCCACACCCTCCTCTATCTAGTCTAGGCAGAATCATGTTGCAGGAAAAATAATGGTTGTTGTTTGAATTAAGCCGGAATTTATTCATGAAAGCTTTCGCCTCGGTCAAAACTGGGAAACAGGGAGGTAACACCGGAAGAGGCGGAGCAAGAATTTGGAAATTAGATGTCCTAGTCTCAAGATGATTGGCTAAAGTAACCCACGAGTGGATTATACGTCTTCATGCTGAGAAAAGGCGTTCAGGTAAGACCAACGCCCCATTTCTGTTCCCTCAGCTGGGGGGTTGAGCCTAATGTCAGAAAGCCCGCCAATCTATTCTATTGGGAAACATACTTGATTGCATACATTTGGGGGTGGGAATTTTAACTTTGTAATACTGTTGCTTTGGGAGGGAACTTTTGTCTTGGTTTCACTTTTGATCATGCTGATACTTTGTAACCAATAAACATCAATCAACTTTAAACTAACAAGATAACGTCAAACTTTAAGATATTTCAGTTCATTAATCATCAAACAAGTAAATCATCAGTAATTTCCATGTAGCTAGATTTTATATCTTCCATTAATCCCATTTTTCTTACATCTAACTTATAATCTTGGTCCTTAAGTCAGTCCATAGTTCTAAATTACCTTTAGTCCATTACTCAAAACTTTAACTTTCATTTTTTAAAAAAAATCTTATTCTGGGTTTTTTCAAATGCCAAGTAGGTTTCCATAGCAAAGCTTCCTTTCCAACAGATAAGTCTCTCTTTATTGCTTGTAATATCTTTAGAATCAGTGAGAAACATCTTGACCTCTGAATTGGCCTTCTAATTTTTTTTTTGCATAAAGTCTCGTTGCTTTAGAGTTCCAAGTCCCAATCTTTGCTTTTCCTGATCCTCAATGCCATAACTGAGTTGCATATAAGGCAGAGTCAATTTCTCTTTGTTTTCAGTTAGGTCCTCTTTTTGTAGAGTCTGTTTAATAGAAGAATCAGGTGCAGTCTGAAAGTCAGTTTTAAAGTTTGAGGAAGAGATTCTGGCTCTTAATTCTGTAGTAAGCTCTTTCATTGTAGCACTTATTTCCTCTTTAGTCTCATAAATTTTCTCCAGAATAAGTTTGCAATTTAAATGTGAGTACAGCTCCATTTTAGAAAAAAAAATTCAAACATCCAGTTAACTTTCATATAAAAAGATCATCTCTCCAGTTGCAATATTACTTTTTAACCAGTAGATGTCCTCAGAAAGCTAAAAAAAGTAAATAAATCCACTTTTCCCCCAAAGTCATTTCACTTTTCATTCTTGTTTCTTTACTCAAAAAAAAACCAGCATAGGCTAATAATAGAGTTCGTAAAAAAAAGTTTTTCCGATACCCCAGAGTACTTATATAAAAAAAGCAACGTAATTTCTAAAATTTTACTTTGTTCCTTTGTTCGCCTTTCTTCCCCAACGAGTAAAAGCTGCCTTTCCGAGCTAGGGAAATCTTTCCAACACAGCTCTTACAGGCAACAAACAAAACAAAACAAAAAAACAAAGAGGGGAAAAAAAGGAAAGGTCTCACCCGGATTCACCACGGTGGGTCTGAAGCTTAGATGTTCTTTGGACTTGCGGTTTCTTGCGGCAAAGCGGTCGGCCATTTTATTGGCCGATCTTCTCCGTCGTCCCTCGCGGCCCTCGGAGTTCCGTCTGGACAGCTGGAGGAGCCGCCACTCCTCCGCTGCCGGACCGCTGCCTCCTTGTAAGAAAGTCGCACCTTCCAGGGCGACTTTGGACCCGCATAAGGGTCCGCCGATGGAGGGAAAACTAGTCGGCGAGGAAAGTAATCTCCCCACTCGACTAGCGACGCCGGAACCGGAAGTCACCATTGTACCATATCTTTCAAAAATCCTGGAGCACCAGGGAAGTACCTGATGATTGGAAGAGGGCTGATGTGGTTCCCATCTTCAAGAAAGGGAAAAAAAAACAGACCCAAAACAGACCCAGGAAACTATAGACCAATCAGTCTAACATCAATACCTGAGAAGATCCTGGAAAAGATAATCAAAAACCAGATCTGCAAAAAACTAGAAGCAAACAAAGTTATAACCAGTAGCCAGCACGGGTTTGTCAAAAACAGAGCCTGCCAAACCAATCTTATTTCATTCTTTGATAAAGTGACTAAATTAGTAGACCAGCAAAACGCTGTGGACATAGTATACTTAGAATTCACTAAGGCATTTGA
This sequence comes from Bothrops alternatus, assembly GCA_034064705.1. Lineage (NCBI taxonomy): Eukaryota > Metazoa > Chordata > Lepidosauria > Squamata > Viperidae > Bothrops > Bothrops alternatus. The sequence goes on from JARGCV010000105.1 coordinate 2,181,517, forward strand.
CAGAGTAGACCACAACCTGCTGCTTAGTAAGCTAGAAAAAGGTGGGATAGACAACATCACCACCAGATGGATCTGTAGCTGGCTGATAAACCATACTCAGCAAGTAGTGCTCAATGGTAATGTCATGGTTCTGATAGATGAAACCAATTAAAAGAACGTCAAGGCAAAGATTTCTTCGTTAAAGAACATTTTATTTAGAAAACGAAGTATTGGCACTTACATAGGTGAACCCAAGACTGAAATCACCTCCCTCAGGCTACAAAGTAACAAGTTGCAATTCCCACCCCAAATTGCTGTCATAAATCACATTCACCAGCTTTTCAGCCCACCAAAACCCTTATCAGGACTAACCTTGATTCTCACGCAGAAGTATTTTTATGGCTAACTGAGAAACTTAACATCCCCCTCCCCCTCCTTCATCTAAAATCTCTAAACTGTGGCAACAAAGACAAAATGAAAAATGGCTTCAGTTCAGTTTGTTGCAATGTTGACATTCGGTTTCTCTTAAAAGAAAGGAGAAATCCTGCAAATCAAACAAGAATAACAGATATCCCTTCCACTGCACTAAATATTGCAATTTCCCTTATACAATCAAGAATACACTTCACTTCGTAATGAGTCTCTCCAGCTACCACAAGCAGGCCAGGTGCTTTCTTGGGAGGGGGGGGTCTCAGGGTAGAATCTCTGAAAGGCTTCAACAAACTGCAGTGAAATACTGGGTGGATCTTTCCTAAAAGTCGAAGTTTTAGTTCTACAGTTACTGGGTTCAAAATCCGTACTATGGGAAATGGTCCCAAGTATTTTGGCCCCAATTTTTTGCTAGGTAATTTGAGTCTTAAATATTTTGTGGAAAGATACACCTTCTCTCCCACATGAAATGACTTTTGAGGTGCCCTTTTCTTATCCACTTGTTTTTTGTAAGTCTCTGAGGCTTTCTTCAAAGCTTTTTTTGCATTGTCCCACACCTCCTTCCAAGCGGACACCCATTGATTTAAAGTCTGAGAGGCAGGTGGTTCCTGGGGGTATTCAGGCATCGGGATGAAATCCCTCCCTGCGGCTATTTTAAATGGCGCAAATCTGGTGCTGCTGTGTATAATGTTGTTATAAGCCACCTCAGCGAAAGGGAGATCAGTCCAATTTGTCTGTTGGTAGTCCACATAGTATTTAAGATATTGCTCCACCATGTCGTTCGCTTTTTCAGCTGCCCCCATTCATAGAGGGGTGAAAAGCCGATGACAGTCCTTGCGCGGAACCAATTAATTTTAAAAAATCCCTCCAGAACCTGGCCATAAACTGCACCCCCGTCGGATATTATTCACTTTGGCATGCCGTGTAGTCAGTAAATATGCTTAAGGAATAGCTTAGCCAATTTCTGGGCAGAAGGGAGGCCTGAATAGGCAATAAAATGAGCCTGCTTTGAAAAGAGATCAATCACAGTCCATATTACCTTATTTCCTCTACTTTCAGGTAACTCGACAATAAAATCCATAGTGATCTCTTCCCATGGTTGGGAAGGGTCCACAACAGGCTGCAACAGCCCAGGAGGTTTTCCTGGGGTTCTTTTCAGGGGAGCATAGATTGCACAGCTTTTTACATTGTTCTCCACATCCTTCTTTAACTTAGGCCACCAAAGCTGCCTCCGGATTAGATGTAATGTCTTTAGGTAGCCAAAATGACCAGCTTGCTTTACATCATGACTGCGTTGGAGCGCTTGGAGTCTGAGGGATTTAGGCGAATACAATTTTCTCCCTTTTCAAGCTAGCCCATCCCTATGGGTAAGGGTGGTTTGATTGTCTTTGAACCATTGGTCAGTAATCAATTCTTGTTTTAATTTCTTTGTCAAAGGATCATCAGGATTAAGAGTCCTTGAAGACGGGTGACTTTGGGGAGTTATCTGAGAAATAACTTGAGGTGGGGGCATAATAGAGTCTATGACTTGCTCACATTGGCTTTTGTATTGGGACAATCTGGAGAGGGCATCAGCTAAGAAATTCCACCCGGCAAATATTTCAGGGTGAAATTAAAATGATTAAAATATTGCGCCCAGCGCACTTGTTTAGGAGACAGTTTACAGGGAGTTTTTAGTGCCTCTAAATTTTTGTGATCAGTCCATACTTCAAAAGGCACCTTGCTCCCTTCTAGGAAATGACGCTACATTAGCAAAGCCCATCTAATTGCAAAAGCTTCTTTCTCCCAAATGGCCCACTTCCTTTCTGTGTCCGTGAATTTTTTTGAAGTGTAAGCACAAGGCTGTAAAACTCCCTCATGATTCTTCTGCAAGAGTACTGCCCTCACAGCTACATCGCTAGCATCGGCTTGAATTACAAATTGCTCTTCTTGGTGAGGATGTTTTAGAATTGGCTCAGCAGCGAACAGTCTTTATAAATTCTCAGAAGTGGTTTGGCACTCCAAAGACCAGTGCAGAGGCTGATCTGGATGCGGTTTTCCTCCATCCTTACCAGTTTTTAATAGTTCTGTTAGAGGCAAAGCGATCTCGGCAAACAAAGGAATGAACTGATGGTAAAAATTAGCAAATCCCAGGAAACTCTGGAGTTGTTTCCGAGTCTTTGGGGGCTGCCATTCTATAACGGCCTTCACCTTAGCTGGGTCCATTTCGATGCTTTCGCTAGAAATTCTATAGCCCAAATAATCCAAACGTGTGTGATAGAATTGGCATTTAGAAAGTTTGGCATAGAGCTTAGCATTCAGCAGTTTTTTCAATACTTCTCGCACTAAACTTATATGCTCTGCCATAGTCTCTGTATAGATTAAGATGTCATCAAGATACACCAAAACCCCTTTGTATAAATGTTTGTGTAGCACCTGGTTAATCAGCTGCATGAACACGGCAGGTGCTCCCTCTAATCCAAATGGCATGACCTTAAATCACGGATGTCAAACTCGTGACGTCACGTGATGTGTTGCGACGTATCATGACTTTTTTCCCATTGCTGGCAATGGGGTGGGCACAGTTTTGGCGTGACACATCCGGCCTGTGGGCTGGCAGTTTGACACCCCTGCCTTAAACTGATAGCTACCCAGAGGCAGTTTTCCATTCATCGCCTTCTCTAATCCTCATGCGGTAGTACGCCTCTCTTAGGTCTAATTTGGTAAAGATTCTCCCCTTCGCCAGATGAGTTAACAAGTCTTTCATTAAGGGAAGGGGGTACATATTTTCCACACTCACCCCATTGAGGCCCTTAAAATCCACACAGAGCCTAAGCGACCCAACTTTTTTTTCTTTGAATAGCACTGGGGCCGCTACTTTGGATTTGGCAGGCTCGATGAAACCTCTGGCTAAATTCTTGTCGATATACTGTCATAATTCTTCCACCTCGAGGGGGGTCAGGGCATACATCTTTAGCTTTGCTAACTTTGCCCCTGGCCAAGTATTAGTATTAGTACCGCTTTATAAAACCCTAGTAAGACCACACCTGGAATACTGCAACCAATTTTGGTCACCATACTACAAAAAAGATGTTGAGACCTTAGAAAAAGTTCAGAGAAGAGCAACTAAAATGATCAAAGGCCTGGAGACTAAAACATATGAAGAACGGCTGCAGGACTTGGGTTTGGCTAGTCTAAAGAAAAGAAGAAACCAGTGACATGATAGCAGTATTCCAGTATTTGAGGGGCTGCCACAAAGAAGAGGGTGTCAAACTATTCTCCAAAGCACCAGAGGGCAAGACAAGAAACAATGGTTGGAAACTGACCAAAGAGAGAAGCAACCTGAAATTAAGGAGAAACTTCCTAACAGTGAGGACAGTTAACCAGTGGAACAGCTTGCCTTCAGAAATTGTGGGCGCTCCATTACTGGAGGTTTTTAAGAAGAGACTAGACAGTCACTTGTCTGAAATGGTATAGGTTCTCCTGTTCGAGCAGGCGGCTGGACCAGAAGACCTACAACTTGGAGTGGATCTGCAAAGAGGAGTGGGACAAAAGCCCTCCTGAGATGTGTGCAAACCTGGTGGCCAACTACAAGAAACGTCTGACCTCTGTGATTGCCAACAAGGGTTTTGCCACCAAGTACTAAGTCATGTTTTGCAAAGGGGTCAAATACTTATTTCACTCATTAAAATGCAAATCAATTTATTAACTTTTGAAATGTGCTTTTCTGGATTTTTTTGTTATTCTTTCTCTCTTGTTAAAATAAACCATTAAAATTATAGACTGATCATTTTCTTGTCAGTGGGCAAACATACAAAATCAGGCAATCAATTTTTTCCCCTCGCTGTATTAGGCCCATCCCCAAAAAACTAGGGTTTATTTTGGGGGTAGGTCTTACTTTTGGGGAAACAAGGTAGGTGCAAATGTATTGTCCATCAGAGGTTGGCGACTATGCCATGGTATCCTTGCAGTTTAGTGGGATATTCATCCATCTCCACAATTAGGAAATAGAAGATCCAGCAAGTTATCTTTTAAATTAGAGAACAAAATGAAATAGTTGTACCTGCTACCAGAAAATATAGACTTTATATACCTTACAACTTTAAACAGTACATTCCATCAAATTTTCACAAGTGTCATTCAGGTGACATGGCACAATCTTTGATCATCTGTATTTTGAAAATAGATCTTCTTTATCACTCCCTGTGGGATAAACACTAACATTTTTTCTCTTGTTTATATAGGAAAAACTCAGATGAAGCTGATCTGGTTCCTGCCAAGGAAGCTAACATCAAGTGTCCACAGGTGGTCATCTCATTTTATGAGGAAAGGCTCACATGGCACTCTTATCCCTCGGAGGATGATGATAAGAAGGATGACAAGAGTTAAGTTGCTTGCCCTTCTGTCCTCATCCCTCCTTTGGCTGACTTTTGTATTAAAAGAACAGACTGTGGGTTTGAACATGAGGAAGAAGTGAAGAGACACTTGGCTGAGGAGGATACCCTCTGTAGAAACAGGACAAGATCTCTGCTTGTGTGTGCATGTGCATATTCATAATCTGTCACCTTGATTGGAGGAATGAAGGCCACCAACAGAAACAGCAAGTGCAGGTGCTTGTTCTGCAGGTGCTTGTTCTGTAAAGATCACCTGAAATTTGCAACCTTTCTCCCAAATAGTATTTACAGCATTTTTATAGTTTAGCATGTATGTGTAGGTTTGATTCCTTTTTTGCTATTTTTTGTGTATTGTTGTGGGAAGGGAGGGTATGCACCACCTGACTTGAAACAAAGTGTAGTTTACAGTATTCTATAGCCAGAATCATAGTTCTTTAAAAAAAACCTGCATCTTACTGCAGTTAAAATAGGTTACTCTTAATCAAAATGCTGGAGCAAATGCGTCTTAAGTGTTAGCATTAACAGCTAAGGCTGTAATCATGAATGCAGCTAATAAAAGAATTATTGTCACACATCTAAAATTAGGGAAGAGGAAAATTTAACACCTTGTCCTAAAATAGACTTTCTTTTCTGTGTCCTTTTAACTTCCCCTTCCCACAGAACTAGGATTACTTTACTTTCCTGTATGTATTTGAACTTGAGAATCATGAGTGGTGGGGGGAGGAAAGGAGTGAAATCTACTTTCCTACAGCACAAGTTGCAGAATAGTCTGTAAACACTTTTTGTCAGACCTGGGCATTAATGATTACTTTGCCTTGGCCCTCCACTTATTTTTAATGTAATAGACCTCTGTTTTTACAAAGGACATAATTTTACCTCTGAATTTGCTCAAGTCCTAGTAAGCCACCAACTTCTTCACAGGGCAGCATGTATGTAGAACTGTAGTGTACAAATCTTTTTTAAAATAAAGCATGTGTTAGGCTTCTTTGAAAATGTCTAAAACTTAATTGTTTGGATTTTAACTTCATACTGAACTGTCCTTTTGTCCTTAATAAAATTTAGATTTATAATCCTGGCCTTTCTTTTTCTTCTCCCTCTAGGCAAGGTCTCCCTTGCAAGTATTACATAATGGGAAGTGAATCTAGGGTTTAGAGAATACATTGTTTTAAATTTGTTCATGACACTGTACAGTATACAATACTTAAGACAATTGTATCCTATAGGTCCTGCTATTAAGATAACGGGTGACAAAGTACCCTTTTTAGTCTGCTGTAAATGGCACTGTGTAGAAGAGAGGCCCAAAACATCTTAAGTCATGCCACATGTTTCTCATCCTTCTTGCTTCTGGTTATTTAAAGAGCAGCTGTATTACTCATGTATCAACTAATATGTGAGTTTGTTGTAACTACCCTTCTGGGTTTATTTTAATTACTATCTTCTTGTGGCACTTTCTCTAGAGTAAACTAAGAATAACCTGTTGCAAGTAATTTAATATGCCACTTACACACCCCTGTTAAAATGCCAGGCTTTTGAGATGTAAAAAAATCAGACCAAGATCAATCACTTCAGAATTCTTTCCACCTTTAATGTAAATTCCGTTTGCAAAAAAATGAGTTTAAAGTGAAAATGTGGTACTCTGAAAACTCTGAGCTAGCCAAGAATTGAAAGATGTTCTATCTTGGATAGTTAAAAAGAATTATCACAAAATGTTCAGTCCTGCCCATGGTACAAGTGGGAGGAACAACCCAGTTTCAGAATTCCTTTGTTTAAAGTAAAATTTATTGTAAAAATAGCCCACAGATGATCTCCATTCTTGGCTCCTAACTTGGTTTTCTACTTTTAAAAGGGAGTCAAAATGGCAGTTGGGATCTAGGAATCTACAGGGTAGAGTCTATGGAGACTCTCAGTCATCCAGGTCATGGTTGTCCCAAAGGTGCTTTTTCAGGAGGCAACTGGACTTTATTTTTCTTTGAAGACATTTCACTTCTCATCCAAGAAGCTTCTTCAGCTCTGACTGGATGGTGGGGAATGGATTTATATTCCTTGCAGACAGCTGGTCCTTTGCATTCTTTTAGAGTAACTGAGGCTATTTGGAGGTTTACCTGTGTTCTCAGGGTCACCTGAGTAGTGCAAATGTGTGTGGAGCCTTCTTGGCTGCAGGATGTTTTCTGTCCTGTGTCCCTTCACTGTGGAAGACAGACGCAGGCTGTTGGGGTTGAGTCTGTGTTGTCTGCATCTCAAACTGAAGCGCAAATGGTTCCTGTAGTCTGCAATGTTTTTTGGAAATCCACTCATATTTCCGCAACATTCGAAGGGTGTTCATCCCAAAGTGCATAGCTAAATGTCTATGGAGATTCTCAGTTATCCAGGTCATGGTTGTCCCAAAGGTGCTTTTTCAGGAGGCAACTGGACTTTGTTTTTCTTTGAAGATGTTTTGCTTCTCCAGCACAGGAGATGTAGAATCCACCAATGGGTTAACTCTGCCTTCCTGCCCATTAGACCAACTCAGCCAAATTTGTCACGCCCTTCCTTGGGTGACCACACCCCATTCTTTGACTTAGTCTTCACCCAGATGGACATGACAAATTTGGCTCCCAGTCTAAGGCAGGTAGTAGAGATTAAATAATTGGTGGATTCTATTTTCTCCTCACTCACAGTCCTTTTCAGCAGCACTGGGAACAGCGCTGGATGAGAGAGGCTGCAGCTGATAGGGGGGGGGTTCTTTCCCATCACAAAATCCCTGTAAGAGCTAAAACCTTAAAGCTTCAGCCTTCAAGAAGGGGAAAACCCAGGTCGCCAGATCAGCTGCTCAGCGCAGCAGCCATCTCATCAGAGGGGTTCTTCCCAAACTCAAATCCAGGACAGGGAAGGCACTGGGAGAAACTTTAACCAGCTGCAAAGCGCTCAGATCAGCATGACAGCCGGCTGGGGCTCGCAGCAGCCAAACCAAACAAAATCCCTGGGGAAAGGCTCAGATCAGCTGCTAAGCGCTGGGACCAGCGCGGCAGCCGGCTGAACTCGCCGTTAGAGCCGCAGTCACCACCCCTCTCAATTTTACTCTTGCTCCTCTCCTCTTTGCGGAGTGAGAGTTTCAGAGATCTCAGCTGGGAAGTTGTGAGAGCGATCGCTGGATAAGCAGAGCGATCAATCTTGTTTACATTACTCTGGTCGCCATTTTGGAGGCCAGAGCACACCGCGGCTGCAGGAGGCAGCTTTCTCTTCCGTTCAAGTCTCCCGCCTCAGCAGCAGCAACTAGTAAGTGCCGCCCTTCTTCTCAGGGACAGTTCCGGTCGCCATTTTAAGTCCGGAACAGAACGTGGCACACACACCAACAGTAGAGTTGTTGCCCCAAGCTTCAAAGAGGAGTCCTTACCGGACTGGCAAAGCCTATTGTAACCAATTCCAACATTAGATCCCTCAATCTTACAGACAGCAAAGCCAGGATCGAGCCTTGATCCCACACATCAACGGTCCCATTGCTGGCGGTTTCCTTTAAACACCCAGACCCCCCCTCCCCTCTCAGGTGACCATTAGCACACGCCTGCAATAATAACTGAGTGGTATTAATAATAAATAATTTTTAAAAAGGGAAAATAATAGTCATACACATAATAATCCACCTCAAGTGCCTGCACAATACTCTGGTGCAAACTGGTGACCTGACCACAATAAGCATACTTGCAGTCTACAGCGAGCAAGAGGGCTGCAACAGTAGACAAGACCGGACAACCTCCTACCACCGGTCAAGTGGTCAGAAGAGCGGGACGGCCATTCCCTGCTGTACCTGCTCCCCAACTGATCCCCTGCCGGAGCTCCCTCTCGGTACCACTGAGAAAGCTCACACCAGGATGGAGGAGCCCACGGTGTCTTAACCCAAGAACACCACCTCCCCTCCCACCAGCCGCAAGAGGCAAAAATCCTCCAAGCAGGAGGCGGCAGGCAGGATCAAAGCCAAAGCTAAGTCCATTTCCAGAAGGAAACCTTCCCAGTTTGTGGAGAAACAGGCTAGCAGAAGGCACCAAGCTCTGGAGAGGGAATTCTCCAAAGCGCAAAAGCAGGCTAGGACAAAGGTGGAGCAAATGGAGGAGGCGCCTTTTGATCTCCCCTTGGGGCCCTCTACCCAAGGGGTATGGTTCCCGGAAGGGTCGCTCCAGACCCCTTAAGAGGAACTGGCCCAGGCAACCACCCCTGAGGCCACCTTCACCCCCACAGCAGCAGGACTGAGGAGAACAGAGACTGAAGGTATTCCCTCTGAGGACCGACTCCAAACCATAACTGAGCAGGCCTTTAACAGGTTGATGCCCACTAGGGCCAACCACAGGCCGAGACCCGAACCCGTGACGGCCATGATCCCATCCGGCTTCCAATCAGGGGAAACCAGACACCAGGAACCTGCCTCTCCATCATGGTCCTTTCTAAGCAGGGGCTCCTTTCCTACGGAGGATAACCAAGAGGACTTGTCATGGTGGGAGGAGGAAGACCCTCCCCCAGATCCTCCCCCATTCGGAGGGGTATTCAACCCTTCTTCCTTCCACTGCTCCTCAGAGCCAGTGCCACAGCCAACATTGGACTGGACCATACCCCACAGCCAGACCCACCGCCCGGGGCAGACCCATTGTTCTGCAAACCTGTCATAGCCCAGCACCACATTCCCTACCCGACTCGCTTTCGGAACACCATCAAGAAGCAATGGGCATCACCGGGCACCTTTCCTCCCCCGGGGGGATCAGACAAAAAACTGTTTAGCGTGGCGCCAGAACAGTCAGAGGACCTTGAGGTGCCAAAGGTGGACGAACCCTTTGGGTTCTTTTTCTCCCCGACCCCAGTGTCGGGGGACATGGCGGAAGTCTTAAAGTCCGATGACATGAGATGGGAACTCGCGTTCCGCCGGACCCACCAGGCAGTGGCATGGGCAGTAAAAGCCACCACTTGTGCATCTTTCTTTGCACGTACCTCCTTACTCTGGATTCGTGAAATACAAGCTAGAATCCCCCAGGAGGAGGTACAGACACAAGACCTGAGCAAGCTAGCTGCTGCGTCAGAATATGTTTCCGATGCCACACTACATGCGGCCAGGTTCTCATCCAGAGCGTTAGCATCCAACGTCTCAACACGTAGGATGCTATGGCTCAAACACTGGCAAGCCGACCCAAAGGCCAAGCGGCGCCTAGCCACGGCACCGTACCAGGGTGGGCAACTGTTCGGGGAAGCCTTGAACCCCTACCTGACTGAAAACAAGGACAAACGTAAGGTGCTGGCCCACTCCAGCAGGCAGGCCAACAGGCGCCCAAACCCGTACCCCCGCAGGCAGCCCTTTCGGACTGGCATAGGCACCGGGTTCCCTCAACCACCCTGGGGCCCCACACCTAGGTAGGACCGCCAACCAGACAGGTTCAGATCCAGACCCAGGCACCAGGACCAGAGCAAACGGCCCTTTCGGGGAGGGGGACGCCCCTACAGAAGGTCCAAGTGACTCTCAAGCCCCCCCATAGGCGGCACACTGGCGCTCTTCTCCCGCCAGTGGGAAGCCACCACCACGGACTCCTGGTTTCGCCAAACCATCCATTACGGCTTGTCCCTAGAGTTCATATCCAGTCCCCCAGAACACTTCCTCTCTTGCCCCCAAGCAAGAAAACCTGACAAAAGCAACCTCATGCGGGAGGCCATCCGGCACCTCCTAGAGATAAAGGCCATAGAACAGGTTCCGGCCGGGGGTGGGGGTTCTACTCCATCCTCTTCGTGGTCTCCAAGACCTCGGGAGGTTGGAGGGCAATCCTAGACCTCAAAGGCCTGAACCATCACATCACCTACCGAAGGTTCAAAATGCAACCCCTCCATTTCATCCTGGGGGGCATAAGACACAGGGATTTCCTGACGTCTATAGACCTCAGGGTCCCGTCGCTCCCAGACATCGCAGGTTCCTCAGGTTCTGCTACACGGGGCACCACTTCCAGTACAGGGCTCTTCTGTTTGGACTCTCGTCAGCCCCAAGGGTCTTCACCAAGGTCCTAGCGGTGCTGGTCGCACACCTCCAAACAATACCAGTACGCGTCCAGTGCTAACTGGACTACATCCTCATTCAGTCTCCCTCTCCTCAAGTAGCTCAGTCGGACCTAGCACAGACAATCAGGGTCCTTCAGGAACACGGGTTTTTGGTCAACTTTCAAAAAAGTCAGACCAACCCATCCACCCGTATCCTACACCTGGGCGCCATCATAGACACCCTCAGGGGGCAGGTCTACCTGTCACAGGAACGCCACAACAGCATACGGTCCCTAGCGCTAAAGGTACACAGGGATCAAACTGCCACTGTTCAGGCTCTCCCAACTCCTGGGGAAGATGGTGTCATGCATAGCAATAGTTCCTTGGGCCAGGCTACACTCCAGGGAACTCCAATGGTTTCTCCTTCCATTCCAGAGGCTGAGACTCAGCTCTTCCAACAGGCGAGTAAGGGTTCCACCCGAAACCTTGCGGTCTCTCAAATGGTGGACATCACCAGCAGTAGCCAGAGGGTCACATTTCAAGGAACCCGACCGGCTCACACGACGGACACGTCTGTTTGGTTGGGGAGCACATCTGCAGTCTCAGTGGGCACAGGGACAATGGTCCCAGGCGGATCTGGAACACAACATCAATTGGTTGGAGTTAAGGGCCATACACTTGGCCCTTCGCCACTTCCACTACAGGGTAGCGAGACAACATGTCCTAGTCCTAGTTGATGATACTCAACTTTACATCTCTACCCCGCGTCATTACAGCGAAGCAGTGGAAGTGATGAACTGGTGCCTGGAGGCTGTTGAGGTCTGGATGGGTGCCAACAGGCTCAGACTCAATCCCGACAAGACGGAGTGGCTATGGGTTCTGCCTCCCAAGGACAATTCCAACTGTCCGTCCATCACCCTGGGGGGAGAAGTTTTGTCCTCGGAGAGGGTTCGCAACTTGGGTGTCCTCCTCGATCCACAGCTAAGTTTAGAACACCATCTTTCGGCTGTGGCGAGGGGGGCATTCGCCCAGGTTCGCCTGGTGCATCAGTTGCGGCCCTATTTGGACCGGGAGTCACTCCTCACAGTCACCCATGCCCTTGTCGCCTCGAGATTCGACTACTGTAATGCTCTCTACATGGGGCAACCTTTGAAGAATATCCGGAGACTGCAAGTAGTCCAGAATGCAGCCGCGTGAGCCGTCTTGGGTCTCCCAAGACATGCTCATATCACTCCAGCCCTCCGTGAGCTGCACTGGCTACCAATTGGTCTCCGAACACAATTCAAAGTGTTGGTTATGACCTATAAAGCCCTTTATGGCAATGGGCCAGGATACTTGCGGGACCGTCTTCTGCCTCATGAATCCCAGCGACCGGTTAGGGCACATAGGGTTGGCCTCCTACGGGTCCCGTCTGTTAGACAATGTCATCTGGCGGGGCCTAGGGCTAGGGCCTTCTCCGTTGCTGCCCCAGCCCTCTGGAATCAGCTTCCCTCAGAGGTTCATACTGCTTCCTCCCTCCTAGCTTTCCGAAAACTGTTGAAGACACATTTATGCAGACAGGTTTGGGGCGTGTGAGCTGCACTCTGCCCCTGGGCCTTTGACTGTGATTGTGTGTTGTATGAGTGTGCTGAATTACCTAGTTTTTATATAGTAATTGGTAATTTTAATTGATTTTATGTTATGTTTTCACTTGTATTCTCGTTGTGAGCCGCCCTGGGTCTTGGGAGAAGGGCGGCATATAAGTTTAAACAAATAAAATAAAATAGTCCTCACAGACAATGTGTCAGCAAAAGCACACGTGAACCAGCAGGGGGGCACCCAGTCCAGAACCCTCATGACGGAGGCCCAGGGCTTGGGATCCTGGGCGGAGGCAAACCTCACCTCCATCAGGGCTGAACACATCTCGGGGGAAGCAAACAGGCAAGCGGACTTCCTAAGCAGGTCAACCGTGGACCACTCCGAATGGCGTCTGAGTCCAGACCTATTCGCGGAAATAGGGAGGAAGTTCGGACAGCCAGTGGTAGATCTGTTCGCGTCCCCGACAAACGCCCAAGTACCGAGGTTCTTCTCAAGGTTCCCATCGCCGGGAGCAGAGGGAGTGGACTCCCTGCATGCCACATGGCCGGGGGGGTCTACTTTACGCATTTCCTCCCCTTCCGTTGATCCCGGCAAGCATCTGCAAGATATTGCAGGAACGGGCGGAGGTCATACTCGTGGCCCCACATTGGCCACGAAGACCGTGGTTCGCGGACCTGGTGAGCCTCTCCAGCTCTCCCCCATGGAGGATTCCCCCGGACCAAATATCACTCAGTCAGGGAGCTCTGCAACACCCAGAACCCCAATGGCTTCAACTAGCCACCTGGCACTTGAACGCCGGATCTTGAGCGGGGAATTATACTCGCCAAGAGTAATTTCAATGATTCAGGCATCCCGCCGACCGGCGACTAACCGCATCTATGACTCCACACGGAGGAACCTCTGCAGCTGGTGCGAAAGGCGGCTACTTGAGGTCTCGAACCTGACAGTCCCAAACATCCTAGAATATTTGCTTGATGGCCTGGACAGGGGCCTTGCCCCCAATACCATCCACAGGCAAGTCGCAGCGCTATTCACTTTACTTACATGCGCAACCTCATCTCCCTTGGCACAACACCCCAGGATCCGTGCTTTCCTTAAGGGAGCCACCAACACAAAACCTCCCGTAGTCCACAGGTACCCCACCTGGGAACTACCACGGATCCTTCGGGCCCTCACCAAGGCACCATTCGAGCCCATCAAGTCGTGTACTCTGAGGGACTTGTCCCTCAAGGTCGCCTTCCTGGTCGCGGTCACCTCGGCCAGGCGCATATCGGAACTCGTGGCACTGTCGGTCAGGGGGGACCTCTGTTCCTTCCAGCAAAACCATGTGGTCCTTCACTTGGATCTAACCTTTGTTCCCAAGGTCAACACCACGTTCCATAGGGCCCAAGAAATCGTCCTACCGGATTTCTGCCCCAGCCTGTCCAATGCCCTGGAACAACAGTGGCACACACTGGATGTTCGTAGGGCACTGCAACACTATATCAAGCGAACGGCGACCTTCCGTAAGTCAGAGGCCCTATTCGTCTCATTCCACCATACCTCTAAGGGCCAGAAGGTATCTGCTTCAACTATAGGCAGGTGGATCAGGGCCTGCATTGTGGAATTGTATCAATCCCTGTCCCTACCAACTCCAGGGCAGATCACAGCACATTCCACTAGCAGTGCTGCGACCTCCGTGGCGTGGGCCACACAGGCCTCTATCAAGGAGGTGTGCAGGGCGGCGACATGGTCCTCACCCTCTCCACTCATCCGACACTACAAGATAGACCGCTTCGCATCCGCAGACGCCTCCTTTGGAAGGAGGGTTCTCCAACAGGTAATCACGGGGGGAAGAGACAGCAAACTCCCCAGTTCCCCCCCCCATTGGGACAGTAAGGCTTTGGTATGTCCCATTGGTGGATTCTACATCTCCTGTGCTGGAGAAGGGGCATTGTCTTACCTGAATGCCTTTTCTCAGCACAGAGATGTAGAATCCACTCCCACCCTAAGAATAACTAGTTCATATTAGGAAACCGGGAGCCAACATGTCGAACTACAGTCAGCTTCACCCTCATCAAAGAATGGGGAGTGGTTACCCAAGGAAGGGCGTGACAAATTTGGCTGACTTGGTCTAATGGGCAGGAAGGCAGAGTTAACCCATTGGTGGATTCTACATCTCCATGCTGAGAAAAGGCGTTCAGGTAAGACAACGCCCCTTCTCATCCAAGACACTTCTTCAGCTCTGATTGGATGATGGAGAATGGAAGGATTTATATAATGATAATATAAATTTATATAAGGATTATATAAATCCTTCCATTCCCCACCATCCAGTCAGAGCTGAAGAAGCGCCTTGGATGAGAAGCAAAACATCTTCAAAGAAAAACTAAGTCCAGTTGCCTCCTGAAAAATACAGGGTAGAGTGTTAAAAATTGGAGAAGTACAGTGAGGGGAAAAAGTATTTGATCTCCTGATTTTGTATGTTTGCCCACTGACAAGGAAATGATCAGTCTATAATTTTAATGGAAGGTTTGTTTTAACAATGAGAGACAGAATAACAAAAAAATCCAGAAAAACACATTTCAAAAAAGTTATAAATTGATTTGCATTTTAATGAGTGAAATAAGTATTTGACCCCTTTGCAAAACATGACTTAGTACTTGGTGGCAAAACCCTTGTTGGCAATCACAGAGGTCAGACGTTTCTTGTAGTTGGCCACCAGGTTTGCACACATCTCAGGAGGGCTTTTGTCCCACTCCTCTTTGCAGATCCACTCCAAGTCATTAAGGTTTCAAGGCTGATGTTTGACAACTCTAACTTTCAGCTCCCTCCAGATTTTCTATGGGATTAAGGTCTGGACACTGGCTAGGCCACTCCAGTACCTTAATGTGCTTCTTCTTGAGCCACTCCTTTGTTGCCTTGGCTGTGTGTTTTGGGTCATTGCCATGCTGGAATACCCATCCATGACCCATTTTCAATGCCCTGGCTGAGGGAAGGAGGTTCTCACCCAAGATTTGACGGTACATGGCCCCGCCCATTGTCCCTTTGATGAGGTGAAGTCCTGTCCCCTCTTTGGTCTTGGCCATGGTGGAGACTTTGGAATCTGATTGATTGCTTCTGTGGACAGGTGTTTTATACAGGTAACAAGCTATTAGGAGCACTCCCTTTAAGAGAGTGCTCCTAATCTCAGCTCATTACCTGTATAAAAGACACCTGGGAGCCAGAAATCTTGCTGATTGATAGGGGATCAAATACTTATTTCACTCATTAAAATGCAAATCAATTTATAACTTTTTTGAAATGCATTTTTTCTGGATTTTTTGTTGTTATTCTGTCTCACTGTTAAAATAAACCTACCATTAAAATTATAGACTGATCATTTCTTTGTCAGTGGACAAACGTACAAAATCAGCAGGGGATCAAATACTTTCTTGCCTCACTGTAATATCCTTCGATGCAGTATTGCAGGGTCAACATTAACTTACTTTTTTAAAAGTACAAAACCAAGTTAGGAGCCAGGAATGGAGATCTTTTATCACCTGTGGGCTAGTTTTACAATAATTTTTACTTTAAACAAAGGAATTCTGAAACTGGGTTGTTTCTCCCACTTGTACCATGGGCAGGACTGAACATTTTGTGATAATCCTTTTTAACTATCCAAGATGGAACATCTTTCAGTTCTTGGCTAGCTCAGATTTTTCAGAGTACCAAATTTTCATTTTAAACTGAATTTTGCAAACAGAATTTACACAGCAGTAAATTCACCAGATGAAACATTCCAAAGGAGCGGCATGAATGCGCTACTGAAAAAGCCCCCCCCTTTCCCCAATACATATTACTGTGGCTCACTAGCACTATAGAAGATGTTTTCAAGTTGGTATTTTCTTGTAGACTCCACATCATAATCAGCAGTGCTACACTGTACCAGGCTGGTTGAAAGCCTGAGCTGCACTTGTACAGTAATTAAGGGTAAGGCAATTATTTAACTCTGAGTAGATACTAATTATGTCAGTATGATTTTTGATTACCAAAACTACCATTCCATCTGCCACTGATTAGCTAGATAATTTCAACAGCCCTTTTGTGGGAGCTAAGAACAATATAAGTATTGTACCACATACTACACAAATTGTTTCCTTAATGCTACCTTATGACAATGCAGTCTACCTCATAACATTGTCTGCCTAATGCTTAAATTCAAGCTTATGAGGCCCCTTTGCTGCATATCCCTTTATATAATCCTCACAAGCGTTTCAATATGTTGCTCCAGCCAAACCTGCTTCTTTCTACTTTTCTTGTATGACTGTGTAGTAGTTATCTCTTTGTACAAGAAAGCATCACACATTGTTTACACAATTTGCTAAAGGAAAATATCTCAAACTAGTCTATATAAGGAGATCTGAGTATGTATATATGCTTCTTCCTCATTCATGGCCTTAAGGCAGTGATGGCAAACCTTTTAGAGACCGAGTGCCCAAAAACTGGCCCTGCCCGTGCTCCACCCCCTGCCCCGCCCCCACCTCGCCTGCCCGCAGGGCCACTCACCACCTCCAGGGCCTGCCACAGATTGCCCAGCAGCACCATGGCGGTCACGCCCTCTGCCTGCGCCCCGCAGCATCAACTGTGCATGATGGGGCATGAGGCCAGATTCTTGTCTATGCTGCCTGGCTGCCATGTTCTTGGCTGCGCTGCTCCGCATGGGCCACGCTCGGGGGTGACTCTCCTCCAGGGGGGCTGCTGGTGAGGAGGGTCACGGGGGAGGCAAGGCTGGGGCAATGGCAAGTGTGCCCACAGAGAGGGCTCCGAGTGCCGCCTCTGGCATGCGTGCCATAGGTTCGCCACCACTGCCTTAAGGTATACAACAGTAGCTTCACAAAAGGAGTTTTAATAACTACATGGAGGCACTATATACTATTGTCACAGCTAATAGCCATTTGTGTATTCATTATGACAATGTCTTTTAATTTAAGGAAGCAGAGTTCCATCAGCCTACAGAAGAGTAATCAGAGCAATGCTATAAACATAGTGGGTTTAGTCCTGGGTAAAGAAGACAAAACCAATTTTCAGATAGTGAATAAGCCATTTTATTTTTGTCCTGTGCTTGCATTCTTTCCTCACTTTCTCAATAGATCATAGAAACCATTCAAAATAAAACCTCAGAAATAAATTAACATATGCACACAACAGAGCTCCATCCTACACATCCAACAACTAGTCACAGCTCCAACACATTTTGTGCTTCAAGTTTCATGCTGTTCATTCCAAAAGCAGGAGAAATGAAGACTCCATAAATTTACTCCTTATCCACTCATGTATTTTTCCTGGAAAAAGTCAAGGCAAAAAAATAACTCATGTTTGCAAACATTGCTTTATACCAATTAAACAATGCATAGTATCTCTACAATCCTCCAGAGGATGCCCATTTCAGTGTTATGCCCTCACACATCATCACATACACAGGACTGAGTGGCTGGGGAAAAAACCAAAGCCATTTTAGCTCTACAGTTGCTGGTCCTCAGTAATACTCCCAGCTGTGCTATATTGCAAGTTAACAGCTTCAGGGGTGGCCTTGGAGTTTGAGGCTAGCTGTGTTCAAGGCACTACCCTCACCCTTCGCCTTATTTTCTTTCAATGGGGGGAAGAGGGAAGTTGGAATGACACCCAAGGACAGAAGCCAGCTGTGGAATCAGTTAACAGAGTCTTTATGGCAAAAAGAACCTTCAGTAGCTTTGATTTTCAGGGGAATTACTACCCTTCTTTCCTATATACCAGGGGTGTCAAACTGCCGGCCCATGGACCGGTTTCATCATACCAGAGCTGTGCCCACCCCATTGCAGGAAATGGCAAAATAGTCCCGATACATCTCGTGACGTCATGTGATGTCGCAAGTTTGACATGTCTGCTATATACATACTCAAGTTCATTCTATAGCCCTATGGGGGAAGGGAAACAACACAGGAACACAAACCATAATAAATTAAAATCAAACTGCCCATTCAAAAAGAGACTTGCTGTAGATGGCTCTCAACACAAGCATGCCCACTTAACAGAAGTGAAACCAGCTGTGCTGTAGACCAAATGGTGATGGTCACATGCCTTGCGGACTCTAGATCTACACCTTTGGCCCTATACTTCCCATCACCCAAAGCAGTCTCTAAGCCAGGGGTGTCAAACTTGCAACATCACGTGACATGTCATGACGTATCACAACTTTTTTGCCATTGAGGCAATGGGGTGGGTGTGGTTTTGCTATGATGCATCCGGCCCGTGGGCCAGCAGTTTGACACCCCTGCCCTAAGCCAATCAATGGGATACTAAATTGAAGACTACAATTTTGTATTATGCAATTTTACCATGTGCCATCACATTGTAATGCATCTTGACAGTGGCCCAGAATTAATGCAGGCTCCTCACTGTGCACAAGGGACATCTTTAATGAAGTTTTCAATTGATGAGGGAATGATTAAGATACATTAGGATAGTAATTCTATTAACCCTTTCCACTCCTACCCTGCCAAATGTTTATGATAAATGCTGACCTTCAAATTGGCAGTACATATAAATTCCTTGAATGGAAAACACTTGCTTTTAGCTTGAGGGAAAATTTTTGTCTTCTCTCCTAAGTACAATCAATTTTCTGTGCTCCCTCTGTAGTTACGTACATACAGATCTACAAAGAGATCATGGCTAAGTATTCAGATTTAGGCATGGTTTTGAGCTGTGTCAAACTAGTTAAAAAAAATCCAACCAGCTACCTGAAATACCCAAGACTTGGAAAGTCGAAGAAAAAAAACACTTAGGTCTCCTCAATCTATCTATTTAACTTTTTTTTCCTTTACAAAAAAAGGCAGTTTCAACAATTCAAATTTTCTACCCTCTGCTGAGATTTCCCCCCGCCCCACACACACATTATGCTAGCTAATTCACACTCTCATGTGTTCAATTGGTTTGAGGCGTCTGGAAGCACAGGTCTTTCCCAACATGCTTTGCCATTCCACCTCTCAAGACTTGTAGGCCCCCTGCCCAGCAGTATGCTCCTATACACTGGATGGAAGCAAGCATGATTTGAGAAGATATATTAGATAAGAAGGCATGGAAGTTCCTCCAAATTCTTCTGGGCTCAGCCTTTCTCGAAGTTGCAGATTCAGCAAGTTTTATGCTTTCCAAATGATATTCAACATCTGTCACTTCCTCCTGTCTTTTTGTTTCCTCTCTTGACACCACCCCTGCTGGTTAGCCAAGGAACGTGATATTAGAATAACACTGCCATCACTGGCATGCTGTAGAATATACTGATTTGGGGAATAGGGCTGGCCATTCTCATCACGCAGACGGCCAAATACTTCCTGGTAGAGGGTCTGCATTTTTTGCTTCATCTGGCGGATGGACCTGAGAAATTCCACCTTCTCCCTGAGCAGCTTTGATTTGTCTCTCTGCAAATCGTCTACATCCCGCTCCAGATTGAGTATAGTGTCCAGTTTTCTCTTACGACAATTCTGGGCTGCCATCTTATTCTTACCCCTTCTGCGAATGTCACGGATTAGGATCAGCTGTGCTTCACTCAACTGATACTTGGACAGGAGTTCATTGAATTCCTCTACTGGCAAATTGATGATCTTTTCATTGGGAAAAGGAATCTTCATGGCTCGGGCTCTATGTTCATCTCTGCTCATCTGCTTATCTATAAAATCTGCTTGCTTCTCTTTGGAACTCTTCTTTCCCACACTAGCTGGCTGGGGCTCATCAGTGTCTAAGGTCCTGGGGGCCATGTTGTATGTGTGATTGTGACCCACATGCTCAAGATAAGGCAGGTACTGCAATTGAGGAGGATTCTGGTAGCTCATCCGACAGAACTTGCTATATTCTGGCTGATACCCAACAGCTCCTTCTGCATCTTCAAAGTCCACATTTTCAGTATCAGAATTGTAGCCTACAGCTCCTTCCTCAGAAAAGGAGGAAGAGGATGATAATGCTTCTGAGCTGCTGAGAGAAGCAGGACTGTGACTTGAATCCAGGGAGAGCCCTGAGTCTGAATCAAATTCCTCTTCCAAGCAGGATGCCTGCACTGGGTTGAAGCCTTCTTCAATAGCCAAATCCATTAAACTAATCTCATCTAGCATGGCTTCATCCAGGAGCCCTCCAAGAGGATCTGGGAGTTCAGATCCAGATGTTTCATTTACAGTGCAGTTTAACTGGGGAGGAAAAAAGATTCCACTTAGGTTGGTAGAGCCAAATGCAGTGTTGAAATCAGTGGAGTTATCAGGAACCAGTTGCAACAAAGCTGAGCCACCAGCCACTGAGGGACTTTCAATTTCAGAGCTGAATAGGGAAGGGAAGTCTTGTGTGCAGCCAACCAGCGATGCCTGATGCAGGCTGACATTATGGTTAATAGGGGTGGATGGAGCAAGGCTATAGTTGGCTGTCAGAAGATTTTCACTTGAGCTGTTGTATAGAGTTTCTACAGTTGTGCTGTTTACCTCCATGCTCTGCAAAGGAAAGACTCTTTTTAGATTCTGCAGTTCTCAGTATTGCCCAATTCAACCAACAACTTAAAAAATAAGAGTCCAAAGAAAAGAGTAAAAATGAATTATACTTCCACTAGCAGAATGGATACTATTGGAGGATCAAATTACCCCTTCTGCTTACAAGGCTTAACTCACATACAAAATCTGATCCAGTGGACCCTCCAATCCTCCAGAGTAGATAGGGGGCATAGAAGGTAGTAGGGGGAGTATACTGGCCATCCCGAACCTAGTATCTTGTATTCTGGGCACATTGGCCTGGAAACATACACATTAACATTTATAGTAGTCTCCTCATCCATGCAAATGGACAAAAAATTCAGATATGGGGTTCACTGTAAACAAATCAGAAATTAAATACCTTGTTCTTAGATAACAATCTTATTAGTTACTGTCCTTGAACCACCAGGAAAGCATCTAGGATGACCTAGCTATTGTTTTCCCTCAAGGCTATTTTCTACATAAAAATGCAGCATCCTACCCAATTCTCTCCTCCAGCCACAAAGCTTTTGGCAAAATAAAAAAGCAGGAGGTGGGTAATTACCTGTTATATAAGGGAAACACTATGACAGGGAGGATTACAGACATGTTGCACGGTTGTGCATATGAAAAAATTGTCCCCAGGTTGCACTGGATTATTAGAATCCTGCGGATTGTTTGGATTTCCCCTCTAGGGAAATCTAGGTGTTCTCTGATTTACTATCTTGCTGGTAATCGTTTGGTGCCACACATTTTTCTGATTTTGAGGAGTATATTCAACAAGATGGTTTTAGGGAAATTCCAACTCTACAGAATTTTGCATTTGTCCCTTTGTGATGAATGTTCCATTCTATACTCCTACCAAATGCTACAAAAAAAAGTCCTAGCAGGAGTAAAGAGACTCCTCTACATTACAGGTACTGTCACAAAGGGGTCAACTTATTTTCCAAAGCCCCTGAAGGCAGGACAAGAAACAATGGATGGAAACTAATCAAGGAGAGAAGCAACCTAGAACTAAGGAGAAATTTCCTGACAGAACAATTAATCAGTAGAACAACTTGCCTTCAGAAATCATGGATGCTCCATCACTGGAGGTTTTTAAGAAGAGACTAGACAGCCACTTGTCTGAAATTGTATAGGGTCTCCTGCTTGAGCAGGGGGTTGGACTAGAAGACCTCCAAGGTCCCTTCCAACTCTGTTATTCTGTTAGATACTTCAAAGAAAATAAAATGTCCTGTTTTACATTTGACTGAAGCCTTGCAAAACAACATGCAATATCAATGATTGAAGTTTCTGAGGCAAACTGAAAGCTGGAACTATGTGTATGGGAATACCCAACTTTCTTCCACTGAAGAGACTTCTAGGACTATAACTATGGGTTGTATGAAACTAATGAAAGCAGGACAAAGAGGAATGCTAAATCCAGCAGTCATAGGATATTGTCCTATAGTATTGGTCCTGGAAAAAGCAACATCTGGAGAAACCTGTCTTTCCTCACCTGTGTTTCCATGATAGACATGAGGTCCTGCCACTGCTGCTCCAGATCAAAGGGCAACTCTGCCTCTGTCAGAAGGGGAGACAGGAGCCCATCTGAAATGACAGAAGGGCCACTCTCATTTGGCTGAGAGTCAGTTAGGCTGGAAACATCTGCAGCTGGAAACTAAAACAAAACATATCAGGGTGAATTAATGGTGTCCAGGTGGCATGAAAACAGTAAGAAATCATTTTTCTTTTTATTATTATTATTATTTATTAAACTTATATGCCGCCCTTCTCCCAAGACTCAGGGCGGCTCACAACAACAATACAAGTATAAAAAAACATAACATAAAATCAATTAAAATTACTAATTTACAGTATAAAAACTAAGTAATTTATTTCACTCACACAACACACAATCACAGTCAAAGGCCCAGGGGCAGAGTGCAGCTCACACACCCCAAACCTGTCTGCATAAATGTGTCTTCAACAGTTTTCGGAAAGCTAGGAGGGAGGAAGCAATACAGACCTCTGAGGGAAGCTGGTTCCAGAGGGCTGGGGCAGCAACGGAGAAGGCCCTAGCCCTAGGCCCCGCCAGATGACATTGTCTAACAGACGGGACCCGTAGGAGGCCAACCCTATGTGCCCTAACCGGTCGCTGGGATTCATGAGGCAGAAGACGGTCCCGCAAGTATCCTGGCCCATTGCCATAAAGGGCTTTATAGGTCATAACCAACACTTTGAATTGTGTTCGGAGACCAATTGGTAGCCAGTGCAGCTCACGGAGGGCTGGAGTGATATGAGCATGTCTTGGTAGACCCAAGACGGCTCGCGCGGCCGCATTCTGGACTACTTGCAGTCTCCGGACATTCTTCAAAGGTTGCCCCATGTAGAGAGCATTACAGTAGTCGAATCTCGAGGTGACAAGGGCATGGGTGACTGTGAGGAGTGACTCCCGGTCCAAATAGGGCCGCAACTGACGCACCAGGCGAACCTGGGCGAATGCCCCCCTCGCCACAGCCGAAAGATGGTGTTCTAAACTTAGCTGTGGATCGAGGAGGACACCCAAGTTGCGAACCCTCTCCGAGGGGGACAAAACTTCTCCCCCCAGGGTGATGGACGGACAGTTGGAATTGTCCTTGGGAGGCAGAACCCATAGCCACTCCGTCTTGTCGGGATTGAGTCTGAGCCTGTTGGCACCCATCCAGACCTCAACAGCCTCCAGGCACCAGTTCATCACTTCCACTGCTTCGCTGTAATGACGCGGGGTAGAGATATAAAGTTGAGTATCATCAGCATATTGATGATAACACCCCGTGTCGACGGATGATCTCACCCAACGGCTTCATGTAGATGTTAAAAAGCAGAGGTGAGAGAACAGACCCCTGAGGGACTCCACACGGAAGAGGCCTCGGAGCCAATCTCTGACCTCCTGCAAACACCGACTGCGACTGGCCAGAGAGGTAGGAGGTGAACCACCGTAGAACAGTGCCCCGCACTCCAAGCCCCTCCAACCGGCGCAGAAGGATACCATGGTCGATGGTATCGAATGCCGCTGAGAGGTCAAGAAGCACCAGGATAGTGGAGTAGCCTCTATCCCGGGCCCGCCTTTCAATGTATGAACTTTAGAGGTTCTTAAGCTTTTGCCACATGCTGTGGCAGTCCATCCTCTTTCTCAAGTTTTATTATTTACTTAAACATATTTCACACATTATAAATACATGAATAGATAACAAAATACTGTACACTATATTCCTTCACAGAAATCTTGTGGATGGATATTCAGGTCAATATAAAAGGGAAAATGACATTGCCATAGGTGTATACTATAGGCCACACAACCAAACAGAGGAAATAGATGAACTTTTTGCTAGTCAGCTAACTAAGGTATGTAGCACATCACAATAGTAATGGGGGACTTTAATTACCCTGACATCAACTGGGAGACAAACTCTGCACCAAGTGGAAGATCAAACAGATTCCTGACAAACCTAGCAGACAACTTTGTCTGCCAAAAAGTAGAGAAGGAGCCTTGGCTTACCTGAACACCTCTTCTCAGCATGATGATGAAGAATCCACCAATGGGTTATTTCAGTCTTCCTGCCCAATCAGACTAAGTTGTCAAGTTGTCACGCCCCTCCTTGACTGGAACCTCCCAGTTTCATCGATGGCGTAGCCAATGACAACAGTTCGACATGATGACTCTCAGAGCAGGTACAAGGAAAAACAGCCCCCTAGCACGGACCTAATTGATATCTAGAGGGGAGGGCGTGGATTCTTCATCATCATGCTGAGAAGAGGCGTTCAGGTAAGCCAACGCTCCTTCTCCAGCATGATGACTGAAGAATCCACCAATGGGACTTACCAAAGCTCCTGCTGTCCCTACGGGAGGGAGTCAGTTGGGGCCTGTGATCCTGATCCTGACACTACCTGTTCGAGGATTCATCTACCGAAGGAGGCCTCAGCTGAGGCAAATTTGTCCAAATGGTAATGCCTAATGAAAGGGGAAGGCGAAGACCATGTCGCCGTCCTGCAAATGTCCTCTATGGATGCTTGAGTTGCCCACGCCGCGGATGTGGCAGCACTGCGGGTGGAGTGTGCCATCACATGACTAGGAACTGGCAGGGCAAGTGACACGTACGCACCTGCTATGCACGCTCTGATCCACCTGCCTATGGTTGAGGCAGATAACTTTTGCCCCATGGATGAAGGCTGAAAGGATACAAACAGGGCTTCAGACTTACGGAAGGCCGCCATGCGTTTGATGTAACAGCGCAAGACTCTACGTACGTCCAATGTGTGCCATTGCCATTCCAAGTCATGTGATGGGCGGGGACAGAAGTCTGGAAGAATAACCTCCTGTGATCTATGAAACACTGTGTTGATCTTAGGGATAAAGGAGGGATCTAACCTAAGAACCACCCTGTCCTCGTGAAACGTGCACAGGTCCTTCCTGATAGATAAAGTGGCCAGTTCCGAGATACCCCTGGCGGAGGTAATGGCTATCAGGAAGGAGACCTTGAGTGACAGGTACCGCAAGGAACAGGTTCTAATGGGTTCAAAGGGTGAGGAAGTTAGTGCCTGCAGAACCCGGGGTAACTCCCAGGAGGGATACCTGTGAACCACGGGCGCTCTGCTATTGGTAACTCCTTTAAGAAAGGAGCAGACCATAGGGTGCTGAGATAAGGACTCTGATGAGTCCCAGGAAAACACCGTGGAGAGAGCCGCTACCTGTCTACGAATGGTGTTGGGCGATAACCCCTTGTTGACTCCTTCCAACAAGTAGTCTAATACCCTTGGGATGGTTACCTTGGATAGACTCAGGTGATTCTTGTCACACCAGTGACAGACGTTCCGCCAAGTATGATCATAAATGCGGTTAGTCGCCGGTCTCCTGGCAGCCTGGATCATGTCAATCACCCCTGATGAATATGACTCCTGAGTCAGAGTGCAGCATTCAAGTGCCAGGCGGCCAACTGGAGCCATTGGGGGTCTGGATGTTGTAGATCCCCCTGCGTTAACCGTATGTGACTGTCGGGAATCCGCCATGGAGCTGAGGTGGAGAGGCTCACTAGGTCTGCGAACCACGGCCTTCTGGGCCAAGTGAGGTGCAATAAAGATTAACTCTGCCTGTTCCTCCAGGATCTTCCTGACAACTGCTGGAAGCAGAGGCAGCAGGGGAAAGGCGTACAAAAGGCCCTTGCTGCCACAGGCTGCATAGAGCGTCCGTCCCCTCTGCTCCCCGAGATGGGAAGCGTGAAAAGAATCTGGGCAGCTGGGTGTTCTCCGGAGAGGCGAACAGGTCCACGATCGGATGACCAAACCTGTCCAAGACCTCCTTGATGATATCCGGGTGTAACCTCCACTCCGAATGGTCCACTATAGACCTGCTGAGGAAGTCCGCCTGTCGATTCGCCTCTCCCGAGATGTGCTTGGCCCTGATGGAAAGCAGGTTGCTCTCTGCCCAGGAGCCCAACGTCCGAGCCTCCGTCATGAGGGACCTGGATCGAGTGCCCCCTTGCCGATTCACGTGAGCTTTTGCAGCCACGTTGTCCGTTAGGACTAGCACATGTTGACCCCTGATTACGGTTTGGAAGTGCTTGAGAGCCAGATGGATCACCCTGAGCTCCAACCAATTTATGTTGTGCCTCAGATCTGACTGTGACCACTGTCCCTGAGCCATCTGAGTTTGGAGGTGTGCACCCCAACCGAAGAGACTTGCGTCCGTGATCACAAGGATACGGTGAGGCTCCTTGAAAAGAGTCCCCTTGCGCAAGGCCGAAGATGTCCACCAGTCGAGAGAGAGGAGCACCTGGCGTGGCACACGTACCAACTGGTTGGAGGAACTGGTGTGCCGTCTCTGGTACGGGAGCAGGAACCATTGGAGGGTCCAGGCATGTAGTCGGGCCCACGGCACTATCGTTATGCAAGATATTAACTTCCCCAGGAGTTGGGAAAGGAGAGCTAGTGCCACTATCCTGTTCCTGCGTACCCTGAGGGCCAGGTCTTGGATACTCCTGCGTCATTCCTCTGACAGAAACACGTGACAAGAGTCCATGTCTATCACCGCGCCCAGGTGTAACAGGCGAGTCGAGGGAGAAGTTTGGCTCTTTTTGAAATTTATCAAGAACCCATGGTTCTGGACAGTCCTGATAGTAAGGGCCAAATCCGACTGGGCGGTCGTGACGGAATTTGATTGGATCAGTATGTCGTCCAGGTAGCACTGGACGCGCACCGGGACCAGTCTGAAGTGTGCTGCCAACACCGCCAGGATCTTGGTGAAGACCCTGGGGGCGGAGGAAAGACCGAATGGTAGGGTCCTGTACTGGAAGTGGCGGTTGAGATGACAAAACCGCAGAAATTTGTGATGCTCCGGGAGGATGGGAATGTGCAGATATGCCTTTGTGAGATCTATTGAGGTCATGAGATCTCCTCGCCTGACACTGCCCAAAATGGAATGGAGAGTCTGCATTTTGAACTTCCGATACTGGAGATGGAGGTTCAGACCCTTGAAAGGTCGAGGATTGCTCTCTATCCCCCTGAGGATTTGGGGACTACAAATAGGATGGAGTAATACCCCTGTCCCGTCTGGTTCAAGGGGACCTCCTCTATGGCCTTGATGCTTAGTAAATGTCGAATGGCGTCTTCCATGAGCCCTCTTTTTATTGGGTTTCTCATGGGTGGACAAAAGACAAAATAGTCTATGGGTGTGGATTTGAACTCCAGGGACAGGCCTTCTCTTATGGTGCGCAGAACCCAGGAGTCTGTGGTTGTGTTTTCCCATTGGCGGATGAAAAGAGTGAGTCTGCCGCCAATGGGAGGGGTCCCCCCTAAGTCACTTGGTGTGACGGAAGGGACGACCCCCTCTGCCACAAAAGGAAGACTTGCTCTGGGTGTTCTGTCTTGGGAGCTGAAGGCCGGTATGATTGCCCCGTTTCTGCCGTAGCGCCAGTCCAAAAGGACTGACAGCGGCCATAGGGGAGAAAGTGTCTGTTAGCTCTCCTTGTCAAATGAGAGATGACCTTCTGCTTCTGTTTGTTTTCTATGAGGTACGGAGTTAATGCCTCCCCAAATAATCTGCCTCCCTTGAAAGGGGCAGTGGCCGCCCGCCACTTGTGTTTGCTTTCGGCCCTCCAAATTTTAAGCCAGAGCAGCCGCCGAGCGACTACGCTGGAAGCCATTGCTCGGGCCGAGTGTTTGGCAGAGTATAAGGAGACATCCGCCATATACTCAGAGGTCGCTATAAGTTTGGTCAGGTCCTGGTGTACTTTGACCTCCTCCAGGGGAATTCTGTCTTGTAGCTGTCTAAGCCAGGTAAGGGAAATTCTGGTGAAGAATGAGGTGGAGGTTGCTGCCTTCGCTGCCCATGCAGATGCCTGGTGAACTTTGCGTAATGCTAGTTCAGATTTCTTATCCTCCGCCTTAAGGGCGTCAAATACATCTGCTGGTAGACTGGCTGCTAAGAAAAGTGGAGCTAGGGATTCATCCACTTTGGGCACCTCCAATAAGTCCATCAAGATTTGAGCCATGTCAACAATCTTGCGTTCAGCCGCTCCTTGGGATGGCTGAGCTGCCGGTGATTCCTATTGTCCCTGAATATTCTTCAGGAATAAGGGGGGGCAGGGTATTTGTAGACGCCAAACTACTGGTTCAGAGAACAGGGGATTCGTGTCTTGGCCGGAGGTCTCTGGGGTGGGGACCGGGCCGGAGGTGAGCTTACCCGCTGCACATGCCCTGCGCAGTAAGGAAGGAAAAAGAGAAGTATTGAAGAGCTCTGCCATGGGCTGGGAGTCTTGCGGAGGCTCCTCGCAATCCGACCACCGGTCTGCATTTTCGTCATAATCCGAAGTGCTGGAAGAATCGGGTTCAGGTGAGTGGGATGGTGAGACCATGCCGGTACGATCGAGTGTAGGTCATGATGAGGTAGTGGGCGCTGATGAGGACCTCGATATTGGAGACGTTTGATGATGACCCGATGAGGCCATGGCTTGAAGGACCGCCTGCGATATCAATGATTGCAGCTGGTCAGTAAAGGATGGCTCTTGCGGAGGTCGAAGCCCCGCAGCAGTTGGTGTGAATGTCGCTGTGGGTGCCGTGGAGGGGCCTGGCAGTTCGAGGTCCTCCCCAAAGAGGGGTGGCCCTCCCTGACCAAAGGTCTGAATCGAGACCTGCTGATGCTCACGCTCCGGTGACCACGCCCTCAATGAAGCAAGTAGTTGTGCTCCTGCCTCAGGAGCTGCAGGTGGGGGAAGCGGAGACGTATGCCCTTGTTCAGCTGACAAGCGTTGGGCCCGGGAGAATTGCTTCTCCAGGGCTCTGTGTGTGCGATCGGCCTGCTTGTCGCTTGCCTTACTTGCCTTCCTGCCGTATTTGGATTTTGCTTTGGCCCTTCCCTTAGGCGCCTCTGGAACCGGATCAGTTTGGCTGGATTGGTTGTCTGTGTCCAAAGGCTGTGGCTCAGTGAGGTCTGCCATGGTGATCGAGAAGTGTCCCAGATGAGGCTCTGGAACTGGCTCGCTCTGCAAGAGACGTCAGTTGCCCCCCGTGGAGGGACTGACTGCACGTGGATTAGCGTGAGCCGGCCCACTGGCTAAGCTGAACTCACGCTGGGCGCTTCAAGGCACTCGTCACCAAGGCTAAGGACAAGTCGTATGTCGGTCCTGTGGCCAAAGTGGTGATGAAATCACACGCGTCTCACAATAGTGGCAATGGTCAGGTGCTGGCAAGCAACCACTAGATGCAGAGTGGCAGAGGATAAGGTGAAGGAGTGTTAGGCAAGCAGGGCCTAATAGATCTTTTTGCCAGCAAGTTGGTAAGGATCCACAAATCTTGTGGTAATTGTAAAATCTTATTTCAATTAGAGCAGTCTATCCAGACAGTCCTAGGCTTATGACCAGAACTGAGTCCCAAAAATATTTAAATTAGTGTGACTAGAGCACACAAAATGGCACCCGCAACAGTGAGGCAATTCTAGAACCTTCCTGAGGATACTAATGCCTCGCAAAATGGCGGTCGCACCCAAGCCGGGGGGGGGGGGAGTCTTGGTGATCGAGGCCTGGTTTTGGTGTATGAAGAAACTCTCCAGTGGAATCTTATTGTCTTAAGGTCCCTTAAGATCAAAGAGAGGCTGGTTGGTTCGCGCCTAATGGCTGTTAGGCGCGACGGAGCTCACGGCGCCTTAGAAAGGCCTCCATCTCTAAAAAGCAGCCGGAGAGAGAAAAATTGAGGGTAGTCCTCTTCTCCCCCACAGCGCTCGTAATTCGCTGAATTCAGCCCTTCAGCTGGGCCGAAGGAGACTTCGGTAAAAGGCTGAAGACCGAACGGCCTCCAAATGGTGGCCGCAAGTGGCGGAGCGTCAACGGAGGCCAGCAAGCAGCAGAAGGCTGAGCGGCCTCAAAATGGCGGCCGCATGAGTTGGAACGCCGACGGAGGCAGTCTCCATGTGTCCCGGCGATGGATCCCCCTGAAGGGACTGGGAAGGAGACTCAGCTGACTGCTGAGCTACAGAGAGAAAGGGAAGCCACCCCCCCCCCAGTGACCTGAAAGGGGCTGGGAAGGAGACCCAGCTGGCTGCTGAGCTATAGGGAGAGGAAAGGAAAACCACCCCCCAGAAATAGGGGAGAAAAATACTCCCCCCCTTGTTTAAAGGAAATAGGGGACAGAATCCCCTGTAAGGGGGAAAAAAATCAGAGGATGGAAGCCTCCAATTCTCCAAAATGAAGAATCCACTAATGGGTGTAACAGTTTTTATTAGTCTAACCTGCCTGAAGAATGAGCCTGAGAGTCAAGTTATCACGTCCTCATGGACAAAAGACTAAGATGAAACTGGGAGGTTCCAGTCAAGGAGGGGCGTGACAACTTGACAACTTAGTCTGATTGGGCAGGAGGACTGAAATAACCCATTGGTGGATTCTTCAGTCATCATGCTGGAGAAGGGAACTAGGGGATTAGCCATATTGGATCTAATTCTCACTAACAGAGATGAAATGATAGAAGGTGTTGAAGCCACAGGAACCTTGGGAGGAAGTGATCATGCAATATTGGAATTCAACATTATGGAAGCACAAGCAATAGAACACAGTCAAACTAGAGTCTTGGACTTTAAGAGAGCTAATTTCAATAAACCTAGAGAGGACTTGGGAAGGATTCCATGGATGAGAATCCTCAAGGGGAAAACAACTCAAGAAGCTTGGGAAATTTTGAAAAGTGAGATAATAAAAGCCCAGTCTAGCACAATACCAACAAAGAAGAAAAATAACAGCTCTCAAAAGAAACCAGCATAGCTGCATAAAGAACTCTGTGATAAATTGAAAGATAAAAAGGACAAGTATAAAAAGTGGAAAGAGGGGCACATAACTAAGTCAGAATATCAGCAAATAGCCCGAGCCTGCAAAGATGAAGTGAGGAAAGCTAAGGCTCAAAATGAACTAAGGCTTGTGACAAAAGTCAAAAATAACAAAAAAAGCTTCTTTCAACATGTAAAAAACAAGAAAAAAGTTAAGGAAATGATTGGTCCATTAGTGGGTGAAAGTGGCAAGAAGGTGACAAGCAACAGGGAAAAAACAGAACTATTTAACTCATTTTTTTTTCGCATCTGTCTTTACACAAAGAGAAAAAAACAGCCCAACCTATCAAAAATAGTGCCATAAAAAACAGAATAGAAATACAAGTTAAGATAGGCAAGAAAATGGTAAGTGAGCACCTGTCCAGCCTAGACGAGTTCAAATCACCAGGACCAGATGGATTACACCCCAAGGTTCTCAAGGAACTGGCAGATGTGATCTCAGAATGACTGAACTATATTTTTCAAAGATCCTGGAGCACTGGGGAACTATCAGAGGACTGGAAAAGAGCTGATGTAGTTCCCATCTTCAAAAAAGGAAAAAAATGGATGCAGGAAATTACAGACCTATCAGCCTGACCTCAATACCTGGGAAGATTCTGGAAAAGATAATCAAACAACAAATCAGCGAACACCTAGAGGCAAACAAAGTCATTACTAAAAGCCAACATGGGTTTGTCAAAAAGAGATCATGCCAGACAAATCTTATTGCATTCTTTGACCAAGTGACAAAATTAGTGGATCAGAGGAAAGCTGTGGATATAATTTACTTGGACTTCAGTAAGGCATTTGATAAAGTAGATCACAACCTACTACTTGATAAGATAGAAAAATGTGGGTTAGACAGCATCACCACCAGGTGGATTTGTAGCTGGCTGACCGGCCGTACTCAGCATGTGGTCCTCAATGGAACGGCATCTACATGGAGGGAAGTGTGTAGTGGGGTGCCCCAGGGATCTGTTCTAGGCCCAGTGCTCTTCAACATCTTCATCAACGATTTGGACGAGGGGATAGATGGGGAACTCATCCAATTTGCAGACGACACCAAGCTGACAGGAATAGCCAACACTCCAGAAGACAGGCTTAGGATACAGGAGGATCTGCAGCTGCCAAAAAAGCCAACACAATGCTAGGCTGCATTAACAGAGGGATAGAATCAAGATCACGTGAAGTGTTAATACCACTTTACAATGCCTTGGTAAGGCCACACTTGGAATACTGCATCCAGTCACCACGATGTAAAAAAGATGTTGAGACTCTAGAAAGAGTACAGAGAAGAGCAACAAAGATGAATAGGGGACTGGAGGCTAAAGCATATAAGGAACGGCTGCTGGAATTGGGTATGTCTAGTTTAATGAAGAGAAGGACGAGGGGGGACATGATAGCAGTGTTCCAATATCTCAGGGGCTGCCACAAAGAAGTGGGAGTCAAGCTATTCTCCAAAGCGCCTGAAGGCAGGACAAGAAGCAACGGATGGAAACTAATCAAGGAGAGAAGCAACCTAGAACTAAGGAGAAACTTCCTGACAGTTAGAACAATTAACCAGTGGAACAACCTGCCTCCAGAAGCGGTGAATGCTCCAACACTGGAAGTTTTTAAGAAGAGACTGAACAGCCATATGTCTGAAATGGTATAGGGTTTCCTGCCTGAGCAGGGGGTTGGACTAGATGACCTCTAAGATCCCTTCCAACTTTTATTATTATTATTATTATTATTATTATTATTATTATTATTATTATTATTATATGATGAGCCAAGAGGCTCCTAGAGAACCTCATGAAAGAGTGGGAATACGTGAGATTCACTCTGTATTCTATTAATCTCCCTGAATCTACACTAGAATAAGAGCAAAGGTGGGGGGGATTCAATTTGCAAGACATACAACACCAGCACTGTAAAACAGACAAGGCACTAGGCTTTGTGGGTGAGTAAATCCCTGGGTAATTCAGGACATTCCCTTCTTCTCGAAGCATAGCACAGTTGTCCATTTCTCAAGGTTGTTGCAAGGACATGAGATGGAGACTCAATCTATTTATTTTAATTTTAGTTTATTTGTAATTTGTATTTCTATTATAGTTTCATTCTTTTACAAATAACTCAAGGCAGTGAACATATCCAACACAAGTTTCCCCTCCTATTTTCCCTACAAGAAGAACCCTGTGAGGTGAGTTGGGCTGAGAGAGAGTGGCCCAAAGTCACCCAGCTGGCCTTCATGGCTACAGCGGGACTTGAACTCACAGTCTCCTGCTTTCTAGCCTGGTGCCTTAACCACTAGACCAAACTGGCTATTGCTAGACTGGAATTGTGGAACTGGCAAACAGAGTGAACACTAAGCTTGATTGCTCCAAACTGATGCCCTCCAGATGTGTCGGACTCCAGCTACCAAAATTCTAATTACTGGAGTTGCAGTCTAATATATCTGGAAGGCATAACAGTGCAGTAGGGAACTAAACTGATCATCTCTATTTCCAAAGTGTGAAAACATATACCTCTGAATTTTCCCCAAAGGGAAATGTGGCCTCTAGCAGTCTAAGGCACTCCTCCAAAGACAAGGCTGTCTGATCCTCAACCCCAGGCACCTAGAAGGAAAAATAATGGTTGTTTTACTGCCACAGGGCCAGACCATGAAGATAATATATTCCTGTGGTTTTCTAATATTCAATACTTATATTCTTTTTCCTGTGCCCTACTTGTTCTTTTTTTCTGATCTCAGAAGAAGATTGCTATATGACCCATCTTAATATAACACACATATCCTAAAACAGGAATAGGGTGGCCCATGTTTGGGTAGCTAGGATATGCCCTTTAACATGTTTTTGGTATCAGGTGCTGCAATGGGTGGAGTGATGATACCAAATGAATACCAAAAAAAGGACTTTCTGCACCTTTTGTTTTGGGGGAATTGTGGTGGTGGTGGTAAATGTGGTTTAACTTTGTTATGTCTCTTTTAGAATTTACACTTATTAGGTCTTCTGTCTTAAAATGTTAGCGAACTATACAATAATTTTTTGTCATTTATTTATCAAATTTGGAGACCACCCATCTCATCCACAGAGCGACTATCTGCAATTATAGTCAGAAGGTGCTCTGGATGACAGAAAAAAAAACCCATGTTGGACCATGTGCAAAGCTTAAGGTGTTCCAACCCTGAGTTTAAAATAGTATCATGTGCTGAAAATCAGATATATTTGATCAAAAGAAATATTTGAAAATTAATCATTTGCAACAAATAGTAATTATTTAGTTTATATAATGGGAAGAATTTCAAGTGCCCTGTACAGTTTGTACTTCATGCTCAAGTACTTGTTGTTCATTCACTATGACCTCATATCTCTCATAATCTATCCCAGAAAAAAAAAGCAGCAAAACAAATTGTAGAGAAACTTAAGTGCTAC
The DNA here is from genome assembly GCA_034064705.1 of Bothrops alternatus. Lineage (NCBI taxonomy): Eukaryota > Metazoa > Chordata > Lepidosauria > Squamata > Viperidae > Bothrops > Bothrops alternatus. Next base: position 2,216,057 of record JARGCV010000105.1, read on the forward strand.
AATTAAGTTATAACTTCCATTTACTTCTTGGTGTAATACTGGATGCAGCCTACAAACACTGCAATGGAAAACTGTTCTGAGTGCCTGCTTCCCAAAGAACAGTGCTGCTGGGCCCTTAAGTATTGTTGAGAGAAAAATCTTCACCAGGGTCCAGTCCAAGCCGGGAATAATCAAAATGGAGACTGCTTTAGAAAGAAGGTTGTAGTTTATTGAAGAGGAGAGCCAGACAGAAAGATGGCTCTGGGAAAACTGACCACATGTAGTAGGGAGTGGTGGGTTTTTATACCTTCTTGGGTTTTTGGAGTTGTTCCTGTGGCATGAACTTTGAACTGAGTCTGAGTGTGCCTTTCTGGTATTCTGATGGTGGTGGGTTAATCCTATTATGTCCCAAAGGTCATATCCTGCTTCCCTGGCTGTGGCTGATGAGTGTTGGGTTTTTTTTTTATGTGAGGGATTGTTGATTCTAGGGTTCTTTATCTTTCTAATCCCAGCTTCCTGGCTGCAATCTTTCTGACAAGATTTATCACATCTGCATTTCTGCAGACCTGGTTTCTGTTTGGGGGGGAGAGGCTTGGGTGGGGAGGTTCTGCCTTTAAGATCCTTTGGGGAAATATAATCTGCCTTTTAATATCCCCAAAAATATTTCTTTCTCGGGGGAGGGGGGAGACTTCCCACAGTATATCAATGGCCCAGAGCCTATTCTGCCCTCCTGAGGACTGCTCCCTGCCCTGCATGTGGATTCTAGCAGGAAGATATTGGACAGACTAAGCTTGACAGTCAGCAGACTAGCTATACAGATCACAAGAACCTGGGCAACAAACCCCATGTAGCCTGTATTCTCAAAGCCACTGAGGCCCAAGTAATGAGGTGCCATCTTTCTATTATCTTCCTAGCCTATTCCAAAAGCTCAGTTTCTTAATACATAAGCACATAAAAACATATAATTCTATATATCAAGAAAACATAAAAATAGTAGCCAAAAGAAAAATATGGGAGACAGTCTACTTCTCAGAAAAGGGTCTGAACTACAGGTTCCAATCTCCTCTACTGGGCAGTTATGAAGAACAATCTCAGAATGGTAGGAAAGAATTTTCCCCACCAGGGGCGTTTTTACCTGTGCAGGGATGCTCTCTCCTGTCTTGCCATCCACTACCACAGTTCTGTCAGTGATTCTGTCCCCTCTGTTTCTCCATCTATCCCCACATTCCTCCCCATTATTGGGTTCTTTGTCCACATTGTTTTTCTTCTCAGGGTGGCTGTAGTCAAAAATCTCACGCACAGCACCAAGGTCAATATCCTGTCTCCACAGGATATCAATTAAATCAATATCCTAAAAGAAAAAACAGGGAGAAAGAACCATAACTGTCTCTCTTCCTCAAAAGGACTTTCTCAGGATGACCTCTCCTACAAAACTTCCAGTACCTCCAGCTTCTTTCCCCAAAACACCACCATAACTTCATCCATTCTGGGACGTAGGCCACACACCACCATTTGACCTCACTCACCTCTAAGTGCTGCCCTTCATTCTGAATGGGGTGTGGCCCCTTGTCCCCTGATCCTTTTCTCAGCCATCTCTGCTGCCTGGGTGCTCCAGACACCTTCACCCCACCTACAGCCATCATGCACAGGGAGCTTGCCAAGAGTGGCTCTGCAAAGGGGCTGCTCCAGGGCCCAAACCAGGGACTCCATGGACAGCAACTGAGCTGTCTCCTCCTCACTGCCCATGCTATGCAGCAATGTTCTCTCTGTCTAGGCAGAAGGGAGTCTGCAGTTTTAACTGCTCAGACTGGGTGAGAAAGGGAGGGCCAATTGTCATTCCGGATTTGCTGCTCCATAGTGGGCTTGCATCAGCCTGTGGTGCCATTTCATTTGCATAAAGGGGTGGAGATTCTCTGCATTTTCAGCCACCTGATGTAACCTGAGAACTCAGCTTGCCATGCCTGCTATGCCTTGCCAGCTCCCTCAGCTCCGGACAGCAGTATTTCAAACTGAAAACAATCACTCTGCTAAATGCACTCTAAATCTGCATGTTTAAATAAAAAGCAGTGACGGAGCCTCCTCTGCAACAGACTTTAAACAAGGCTTTGCAAAGCTACCACACTCTAAACATTTCTCTTCCCTCCAATGCCTTCTAATATCCTACAAATACTTCCTCTGCAGGACAAACATCATCCAACTCTATATTTATTCACACATATTGCATCAGGATGTTCCTGTCATTCAGGCGCAGATATGCTTTCCCATTCTGTGGAGTGCTTTTTAATATTACAAAAAGATCTTCTGGCTGAACGACACTGAAGGGTCAGCAGTTGGGGCTCCACCCTTCTACATTTCCATTTCCAATGGAAACCAAATACTTCTACTCCAAAGTATCATTACACCTATATGATGTATAGGTAACAAAGAAGTCTTGAATTAGGGATGCCAGGTGTGCTCATTTTAAGTTATTTCTCCTTCCTTCAGACAGGAACATAACAGACTAAAGCACCCTTTATTTCAGATCAGGGAATACAAAATATAGCAGTGCTGCAATCTTTCTGATTTGCTCACCCAGTGTCAGAGCACTGTTCCATCTGTCCAAGGAACAATAATTCAGAATAAGCCTGTCTTCAATATCTCTAGCTTAAGAATTCTAGTGTCCACTCAAATCACTGATCCCATATTTCAGAACTAAACTACAAAACAGCCTATTCTGCAACTGCTAGCTCCTCTTTCCAACCTCAGTCTGCCCTAGACTTTCAGCATCTTTAGCTTCGAAAGAATCAATTGTTTTTCCAGGGCCTAACTGATCACAAACATGCACTTGGATCACATTTTCTTCCTCCTCTCCCTACCTGGCATTTATTCAAATTAATTTAAAACAGCCCCTCCCTAACTGCAAAGTACAAGCGTTCAGAAATTCCATGGAGCATTCAATACAAATAGATGTTTTGTTAAAAACAACCTTGCCCTCTCACCAACTACTTCTTCAAACTGAAGATTCTAATCCAAATGTATGTCTTTCCTAGTTATTTCCAGACTGAGTGTTTGGAAGTGATGGGGTGGTATGGGTGGAAAGACTATGAGACAATGGTCTCATTACGTACACCCTTTACTCACCCCAACTTCCATAGTAAAGCAGGCCAGAACATCCACATGGATCATCCTTATTTTCAGACACTGCCATCTATTTCTCTTAACTGCCTGCTTCCTCTTACAAGTATTATCCTATTTCTGAATTCTGTCCATCTCCCTCCACCTTCTGTGAAAATCACTGGCACAAAATACATTTGTATACATACATCAACATAATTTTCTTTCCAAAACTAAAGCAAGATCCACATAAATTAAGGACTCAAGCCATCATTATACCCTGTTCTTCCAATATGTATGATTTCTTTTGTATTATTGATCAGAACAGCCAAGTTACATACACTCCATTTCCCTCTTCTCTCCCAATCTATCCCTTGGTCAAACTTATGGCACATCCTTTCCTGCTGCAAATCCTTCCAGTACACTGTATCTGATGGAGAGATCTGGCCTGAATCTACCATAAAAGCAAGCAGCAGACAAGCATGAGGGGTGAGAAAAGAGTGAAAAAGAAAGGATACCTTTCTCATGTCCCCAGCTGCCGCTCCCACAACTGTCCTCCCAGATCATGGTCTATGTAGAGCGCAGATTCCAGGCAGAGCTGGGTGATCTGAGCTGAGTGCCAGCAATTGCTCTTTTTGGCAGGTTTGCTGGCTGTCCCAAAGTTGTTGGGAAGCCCCCCACCTCCTTTTCAGCATGTGACCCACAGGTGTTGTACTATAGCCAGTCCTCCTCCCTCCCCTCCCTCCAGCATGAGATCCAATCCTCAGCTCTCCTCTGCTTGTCATTTAGAGAGGAGTTCTGTCAAATCCCCACCCCCTGATCAATGCCCAAGCTGCGGAGAAGGAATCTCCCCACCCCATGTGTTCTGCTGTGGCTGCAGTGAGACTGAGACACCACACACACACACACACACACACACACACACATATATTACCTAGGCTGCAGCCAGAGGCAGTCCCCTCCCCCAGGTCATGGAGGATGCAGAGGGAGCCAGGCCCTGCCCTGTGCTGGTTACCTAGGTTGCAGAAAGAACCAATCCCTTGCCTCTGGTCCCTGCTGAGGATGTAGGAGAAAGTGTTCCTCCTTGCATTCGTCACCTAAGATGTAAAGCACACAGCCAATTGCTTTTTACAGCCTCCACCCCACCCAGGTCATCCTGTGAGCTGCAGCAGTGTTCATGTCTCTGTCTCCTTGAAAAGCTCCCATGCCTGGATGCTCCACCCAAACCAGGCAATGATGCTTGCGGATGGTGCAGGGGGGACAACATTAAAGAAGGCTTTCCAGATAGCACTGAATATTTCCTCCTCCTTTCTCCTCCTTGGAGATTACCCAGAGTTATCTCTTCCTCATCAACTGAGATTTCATTCACTCTCCAAAAGAAGCAGAAAAGTGGCAGGTAACAAAGTAGAGTGTTTTATACAGGTAACAGATGAAAATCAACTCACAAGGAAATTTTTGAAATCAGGATTAGAGCCTCCTTCTCCCCAAATCCCCCCCCCCAATAATTATCCTGGGATTTCAGTTTCTGAAAACAGACATAAAATAATGGAGTAAGAAATGTAATCTCTCTTTGCCCAATTATTTTTCCCCCAATTCCACTACTACTGAATGAGACATCACTGGAGTACAGGTGGGGAAGAAGTCACCAGATACAAGAAATGAATACTAGTATGAACATCATACATTAAATGAAATTCTGCATCAAAATTAAATATAATTGTATATAAACTTGCTTCTAGCTCCTTTTTTGGTCCAATTTATTTTCTTAATTTTAGGAAAAGGAAGAAAATCCTATTTAGAATGAAAGCATTCCACTACAGGTAGTCCTCAACTTACGACCACAACTGAGCCCCTCCCAAAAAACACTTTGTAGGTACTAATACCAACACTGTATTTTTCAGTAAGGGAAACTAGATAATTAGGACATCTTCTAGCTTGTAAAAACAAAGCAAAACTGTGTGGTGGACCCAGCATAAGAAAGCCTCTTCTTTAACAGAAAGAGATTTTGAAAGCCACAATGTCAGTTGCTGCTTTGATCCCTGCTTTCAAAGAGATCCTAGCAGAGGAAGATGAGGATATAGTATATCTTCAGCCTCTTATTTTATTTCATAATTGGTTGTTTTCATTTATATCTCTTTCCATAGTTACTTATCAAAATATCAATTCTGAGTCCCTGCCCTTTATACTTTAGCTTTTGCAACACATAAACAGGCTACATGAGTAAATACAGAAGAATTAGTTGTTAAAAAGTATTTCTTCTGTATGATGGAAGCTATCCCTTTTCAACTCAAGTTTTATTCAGGCATTACTTTTTTAAAATATTGTTTCAAGAAACTTTCCAGGATTCTTGGACCTATATTCAACATAGCCTGTCCATATCCAGGGCAACATTTTAACCAGTATCTTACATTTTATTCTGACAGCTTGCCAAAAACCTAGTTCAGCCTTTGGCTCCCTCAGAATTCAAACTCACAACCCACTTTTCAATCAGTATGCAACACGTGGCAATAACAAAGTGTTTCACAATTTAGCCTCATGTTACTGTACAATACATGACATTCTAGTGTAGAAACAGTAATAACATTTTAATAAAAAATGTGTCACAGTATCACACTCTTAGGGATATGGCAACATTTTTGTAAATATCATGTCCTTGCTTAACAACCCTAATTGGGAGTGGAATTTCCATCACCAAGCAAAGCAGTCATTAGGTGAAACAACACATGACCACACTGCTTAGCAAGAGCAGTTCCAGTAGTCTTGGTTGCAGTTGTTAGGTCAGGACTGTGATTTTGTTAGGCAAGGACATCACATTTCTGCCCTGCCATGCTCACCTCTGCTTTAACTCCCCCACCCACCTATCTACCTCCCATTTCTGCCCTTTCAGCCACCCTGCACTCTCCTGCCTACCCCTACCACTCTGTTGACCATCTGAGGCCCCATGAGGCTTTGGAGAGGCTGCACGGAGGCCTTGCAAAGGGCCAGCAGCTGCCTCTGCCCGGCACACCTCAGCAGCAGCAGGAGGAAAAAGATGGCAAAGGTCATCTGGGATAGCAGGGGTAGGAGGCAGAGTGCAGGGCAACCAAAAGGACAGAGACAGGAGGGAGATAAGTGCTTGTGTGTGGGGGTAGGGGGGTGGGGGGTTGAAGTGCACACTGTCATGGGTGGGCTGCCAAGCAAATCAATATTAAACAAGTGACCATGGGGGGTGCTACAAGGGCCATAACTTCAAGGGCCAATTGTAACTACAATTCATTCAGCACCATCGTAACTTTGAACAGTCACTGAATGAATGGTTAAGTGAGGACTACCTGTATAGGCCATCTAGAGCTCCCAACACATATCAAATGGAAATAATGTATTAAGAGAGACCTTGAGTATTAAAATCAAATTCTCAGACAAAAGCAGAGGGAACCCAGTTGGATCAAAGCTGCACAAGATCAGCAAAAAATCCTATTACTGTACTTCATACAGAAAGGAAACACAGTTGCCTCTACGTTTTGGAGGATACTAAACAGCAAGGCACCTAGAGGACCTCCATGACTTCTTCATATTAAGAGTGCTGTTGCTGCAGGGACAGTTTCTTCTATTTCCTCTTGACAAAAACTTGGTAGCAGCAGTTAGCCACGCCTCTTCCGGTAGTAGCTTCTAGCTCCAGTTTTTGACAGAGGCGAAGCTTCCATGACGAAAGTCTGACCCAAAACTCCAAACAAAACAATAGAAACAACTTTCCACACAAGCACCTGCCTAGACTGAATAGAGGAGGGTGTGGATTATACATCTTCATGCTGAGAAAAGGCGTTCAGGTAAGACAACGCCCCTTCTCCAGCATGAGAAGATGTATAATCCACCGGTGGGACATACCAAAGCCCTTCATGTCCCTACGGGTGGGAGTCTAGACTGGTGACTCCGAAGTAGGAACAACCTGCTGCAGTACCCTCCTACCAAAGGAGGCATCCGATGCAGCAAACTTATCAATTTTATAGTGCCTAACAAAGGAAGAGGGAGTAGACCAGGTCGCCGCCCTACATATTTCCTCCACGGACGCCTGAGTAAGCCAGGCCGCCGAGGTAGCCGCACTTCGCGTGGAGTGAGCAGTGATATGTGGCGGGACCGGAAGAGACAAGGAAACATAAGCCTTGGCTATGCATGCCCTGATCCATCTGCCAATTGTCGCAGAAGAAACCTTCTGACCCATGGACGATGGCTGAAAGGAGACGAACAACGCCTCAGATCTACGAAGAGCCAAGGTCCGCTTGACGTAATGCAGCAGGGCCCTGCGAACATCCAAGGTATGCCAACATCTCTCCAGACGGTGGGAAGGATGTGGACAAAAATTCGGGAGCACTAGGTCCTGCGACCTATGAAAACGGGAGTCAACTTTTGGCACAAAGGAGGGGTCCAAACGTAGGGTAACCCTATCATCAGAAAAAATGGTCAGGTCCTTGCGAACTGAAAGGGCCGCCAGCTCCGAGATGCGTCTCGCAGAAGTAATAGCCACCAGGAAGGCTACCTTCAGCGAGAGATAGCGGAGCGAACAGGACCCGAGAGGTTCAAAGAGCGAGGAAGTCAGAGCCTGCAGAACCTTGGGAAGGTCCCAGGACGGGAAACGGTGCACGACAGGAGGCCGTATTGAAACCGCCCCTTTTAGAAAGGCACACACAGCCGGATGCTGTGACAAAGGAGCCAGGTTATCGCAAGAGAGAACGGTCTGCAGGGCTGCCACCTGCCTGCGGATAGTATTAAGCGCCAGACCCTTATTCATGCCTTCTAAAAGGTACTCTAGGATATTTGGAATAGTGACCGAAAGGGGGTCTAACCTGTGCTTGCTGCACCACATGGAAAACTTTTCCACGTAGCATCGTATATCCTATTGGTGGAAGGGCGACGTGAAGCCTGGATAATTGTAATAACGCCCTCTGAAAAGGATTGCCTAATCAACCCTTCCCGCTCAAGTGCCAGGCGGCTAGTTGCAGCCACTGAGGGTCCGGATGTTGAAGGGGCCCCTGACTGAGAGACACCCGATGCGGAGGGAGTCTCCAGACTGGCGAACGCGACAGTTCCACAAGGTCTGCAAACCACGGACGCCTTGGCCAGAACGGAGCAATTAAGATCACCTCCGCCTCTTCCAAAAGCAGTTTGCGGATCGTTGCTTGTAGCAACGGAAGTGGAGGGAAGGCATACAGCAGTCCCCGTGGCCAGCTGCACCTGAGAGCGTCCGTTCCCTCCGCTCCTCTCGCAGGGAACCTGGAGAGAAACCAGGGAAGTTGAGTGTTCACCGGGGACGCGAAGAGATCCAGGAGAGGACGGCCGAACCTGTCCGAGATCTCCCCGAATAGAGTCGGATCCAGACGCCACTCCGAATGGTCCACCGTGACTCTGCTGAGTGAATCCGCCTGGCGATTCGCCTCCCCCGAGATGTGTTCCGCCACGATAGATCCTAGATGCGACTCCGCCCACAAACCCAGAGCTCTGGCCTCCTGCATGAGGGCCACTGATCTGGTCCCTCCCTGCTTGTTCACGTGAGCCTTTGCTGCAACGTTGTCCGTCAAGACCAGAACGTGGCACCCTGTCAGTAGAGGGGAGAAGTGGAGAAGGGCTAGGTGAATGGCCCTGAGTTCGAGCCAATTTATATTGTGGGACAAGTCCTGTGGAGACCACCTGCCCTGGGCTAGATGTGTCAGAAAGTGAGCCCCCCCAGCCGAACTGGCTGGCATCGGTAGTCACCGTAAGCCTGTCTGGGTCTCTGAAGAGAGTCCCCCTGGACATGGCGGACGAGGCCCACCACCGGAGGGATGAGAGTACCTGCTGTGACACCCTGACTCTCCGTAACGATGCACTTTGGTTGAGCCTTTGGAAAGGAAGGAGAAACCCTTGAAGGCTCCTGGAAAGGAGCCTGGCCCAGGAACGATCCCCATGCACGAGACCATCTTTCCCAGGAGCTGGGATAGCTGCGATAGAGTGACCAATCTTTGTCTGCAAATGAGACGCGTGAGCTTTTGAATGCTCGCCCTCCGTTCCTGGGAAAGATAAACCATGCACGTGTTTGAATCTATGACTGCCCCTAGGTGTAGGAGACGTGATGAGAGGACCAGGTGACTTTTCTTGTGATTGACGGAAAACCCGTGAGCCTGAAGGGTGTGTAATGTTACCCTTAGATCTGCTTGGGCGGATTGGAGGGTATTTGATAGTATCAGTATGTCGTCCAGATAAAACTGGACGCGCACTGGCAACGTGCGAAGATGCGCCCCTAGCAGCGCTAGCACCTTTGTGAATACCCGAGGGGCCGAGGACAGGCCGAACGGGAGTGCCCTGTACTGAAAGTGTCGGTTTGCATGGCAAAACCGGAGAAACTGTCGGTGATCTTGCCTGATTGGAATGAGGAGATATGCCTCTGTCAGATCTATGGACGAGAGCAGGTCCCCCTTTCGGATGCTGGCCAGAATGGATTTGAGGGATTGCATTTTGAACCTTTTGTATACTACAAAGTAATTTAGTCATTTGAGATCGAGGATAGCTCTCCAACCCCCCGATGCTTTGGGCACTACAAACAGGATGGAGTAGAATCCTTGTTTCTCCTGTCCTGGGGGAACCGGCTCTATGGCTTTTATCTCTGCGAGATGGTCTATGGCCAGATTTAGCAGACGCGCTTTTGACGGATTGCGCGAGGCAGGGCACTTTATGAACTGACTTGGTGGAGGGGAATAAAACTCTATGGCCAGGCCGTGAGTTACGGTCTCCCTGACCCAAGAGTCGGTTGTGGTCTCCTGCCACACGTCGCTGAACAGGGCCAGGCGACCGCCGATGGGACTGTCCGTGGCGTCACTTGGACCTCCTGTAGGGCCTACCCCCCCGACCCTCTAAAGAAACGCCTTGAAGAGAACTGGCCCCTGCCAGAGGAAGGGCGGTCCTGGTAGCGATCCTGTCTAGAGGAAAAGGATCGCGAGCTTCTGGGCCAATCCCAGGACTGCCCCCCCCGAAAGGGCTGCCTCCCTTGCCAGGAACCGCCCTGTCGGGACCCTTGTCCCAGAGGCCAATTTCCCGACCCTTTAGAAGGGTGGGCCAATATCTTCCTCTTATTCTTGTCCTCTATAATGTACGGTTCCAGAATTGTACCAAACAACTTTTTACCTTCATACCTGGAGGTGGACAGCCGCCACTTAGCCTTCAAATCTGTCCTCCACTGCTTGAGCCATAGGAGCCTCCGAGAGGCTACGGTTGCTCCAATCGATCTGGCCGAATAACGCGTTGCGAACAAGGAGGAATCTGCCATGAACTCCACTGCTGTAAGCAATTTGGTTAAGGTCTGGTGAGTGCGTACCTGGTCCGGAGGAACACTCGCCTGCAGTTCCCAGAGCCACATGATGGAAGCCCTGGCAAAAAAGGAAGTTGAGGAAGCCGCCCTGATGGACCAGGCCGAGGCTTGATGAGCCCGCCGAAGCGAGAACTCAAATTTCTTCTCCTCCGCCTTCATGGCTTCAGCCATGTCCCCTGGAATGGCAGAGGTGGAGAAAAGAGAAATCAGAGGCCCATCCACCAACAGAACCTCCAAGAGAGAGACGAAGGTAGAGGAAACATTGACCAGCTTCTTCTCCAAATTGTTTGGAGAAGGGACAGTTGCCAGTGACGCCCACTGAGACTGCACCGTGGTGCGAAAAACTTTGCGACATGGCATCTGCACCTCCTCCGACACTGGAGGAAGAAGAGGGTTAGAGTCATCCTCCTCCTCAGAGGAGGCAGACTTGACTACCTTAGTTTTAGCCGATTGGTTCAATGCGGCACAGGCCTTGAGAAGGATAGAGCGATAGGAAGCAGGGTCAAATAAACCTGTGGTCGATGCCTGCTCCGGAGCAGCGTCCTCATCTTCTGACATCGGGTATCCAGTGGCCTCCAGGTCCTCTGATCCCTCCTCTGCCACCTGCGAAGAAGTCTCCGAGACCCCCGAAGCCAGGGCAGCTGCCCGCTGCGAACGGGGAGGGAACGCAGCTCCAGGTAATGAACCTTGAGGGGGAAAGGGATCCCTGGAAGAAGATAAAATTGATCTAGCGCCTGTCTCATGAAAGACTGAAACTGGTCAGGCCACTGACTGCGCTGAGCCCTGGTGCTAGGCCCTGCCTGGACTTGGGTGGCTGCAGAAGCCAGGTATTCAGGAGAGGATGAACTGGATTGGGGAGAACTAACCTGTTCAGTTTCCCCCGGAGGAGACCATTGTCCAGGTCGCTGCCCAGTTTCCGAAGGAGGCTCAAAGGGGATAGGAGTGTCCAATGGGGCGGGGAAAACCCCATCAGCCCCACTGGCTCTGAGCCTCTGGGCCTTAGCAAATTCTCTTTCGAGCGCCTGATGCCTCCTCGTGGCCCGTCGCTCGGCTGCCTTCGTCGGCTCCTTTTCCAAGTGCTTTGTTTTAGCCCTCTTCTTGCCCCCCCCGGTTCCGAATCAACAGATCTGCGTTTTTGCGAAGGATGGGGGGCCCCTGAGCCTTGGTACACCTGAGATGGAGCACTGTCTGCCATTGCTGTTTGGAAAAGTCCAATAGAGGTATCCAAACAAACAGGGGGGGGGAAAATTCCCAGAACGCAGATCACAGGCAGGGAAGGGATAAACCCTTTTTCTGCACAGATGCCACGGCAGTCGCCGTCAGACCGATCACTGAATTGCGTCTGCAAGGCCGCCACGCTCCGGATGCCAGCCGGACGATCTCGTTACTCCCCCAGTGAGGCCTGAATTCAGCAGGCACTACGACGGCAAGTAAATCGGAACCAAATGCGATAATAAGGCTTTCACCGGCCTCTGGCTCTTGCCACACTCTGATTCAGTAACGGCAACCACGCCTTGTGAAGGCCTAGGCCGCACTATCCAAAATGGCGGCCGAGCCTCCTCAGGAAGGCCCAAGCCACACTCAAGATGGCGGCCGCACCTTACAAAGAAGGAACCAGGCCGCCCTTCCAAAAATGGCCACCGCACACAGACGTGATCCGGGTGCCTCCCAAAATGGCGATTCGCGCCGAAAAGAGTCACGCGGCTTCCAAAATGGCCGCAATCACTCACACACTCAAAGTGTCAAGTTTAAATGCAGGCACACACGCACCGGATCACCCCCACCCTGACGACTACCCAGCGCTCGCCTTCCCAGCCCCAAAACTTGCGTGTAAGTCAGATCTTGAAATCGCAATCCAGGGAAGCCGCTCCGCTCCTGGGCAGCCGGTGGGGGAAACGCCAGAAGGAAAAAACCGCTCCGGAGGGGGAGCGAAGAAGAGAGATAAGCCGGGCCGTGACGGGAAGCCAGGGAAGTCGCCCCCCTGAAGCTCCAGCGGCCCGAGCCTCGAGGCTTGAATACCAAGCCTACTCCCTGCAGCCTACCTTCCTACCAGTCAATTCTAACGAATTTGGAATGTAAATTTGAAGAATCCAATTAGAGTTACAACTTTAAAGCTTTCTCAGCAAAAAGAAACAAAAAAATTCACCAAAACTAGCTTAAACTATGGAGCTACCAAAACAGGATGTGTCAAGCTTGAGACTAGGTCAAAAACTGGAGCTAGAAGGTACTACCGGAAGAGGCGTGGCTAAAGTTTCTGACCTAGTCAAGCTGATTGGCTGTCGCAAACCCACCGGTGGATTATACATCTTCTCATGCTGGAGAAAAGTACACAGCAAGCAAACACTAATTATTTCTTTAAAAGGATAAGCAAATAATAGTTACTTACTATTAACAAATAAAAAGATGGCATGACACAGGCTGCTATGTGACAAGGAAGGGAGGGAGGGAGGGAGGAAGGAAGGAAGGAAGGAAGGAAGGAAGGAAGGAAGGAAGGAAGGAAGGAAGGAAGGAAGGAAGGAAGGAAGGAAGGAAGGAAGGAAGGCTGGCTAGGTCCAATCCCACAAAAGACTAACAGCTGCTGAACAATGTCAAACCATGGCAATCCCTAAAAATCCCTAAAATCAGGCCTGTAGCAAAAATAGCGTAGTATAGAGGTGAAACATTAAAAGGTGCAAATCTGCATTCTTGCTCAAAGAGGTAGGTTTCATTATGGAAAAAGCAGTATTTTACAGATATATTCTCAATTGCTGAGGTTTAAAGTCTATGCTGCCAGAGCATAGAGCTGGAAGGGACCTTGGAGGTCTTCTAGTCCATCCCCCTGCTTGAGCAGGAGAACCTATACCATTTCAAACAAGTGACTGTCTAGTCTCTTCTTAAAAACCTCCAGTGATGGAGCGCCCACGATTTCTGAAGGCAAGCTGTTCCACTGGTTAATTGTCCTCACTGTTAGGAAGTTTCTCCTTAATTCCAGGTTGCTTCTCTCTTTGGTCAGTTTCCAACCATTGTTTCTTGTCCTGCCATCTGGTGCTTTGGAGAATAGTTTGATGCCCTCTTCTTTCTGGCAGCCCCTCAAATACTGGAATACTGCTATCATGTCACCCGTTTCTTCTTTCCTTTAGGCTAGCCAAACCCAAGTCCTGCAGCCGTTCTTCATATGTTTTAGTCTCCAGGCCTTTGATCATCTTAGTTCAGGGGTGTCAAACTCGCAACATCACGTGACGTGTCGCGACATATCACGACTATTTTGCCATTGCCGGCAATGGGGTGGGTGCGGTTTCCCTATGATGCATCCGGCCCGTGGGCCGGCAGTTTGACACCCCTGTCTTAGTTGCTCTTTTCTGAACTTTTTCCAAAGTCTCAACATCTTTTTTGTAGTATGGTGACCAAAATTGGTTGCAGTATTCCAGGTGTGGTCTTACTAGGGTTTTATAAAGCGGTACTAATACTTCACGTGATTTTGATTCTATGCCTCTGTTTATACAACCCAGGATTGTATTAGCTTTTTTGGTTGCTGGTGCACACTGCTGGCTCATAGTCAAGTGATCGTCAACTAGGACTCCAAGGTCCCTCTCACAGTTACTGTTTTTAAGTTAGGTCTCGCCTAATCTGTACTTATACCTTTGATTTTTTCTGCCTAAATGTAAAACTTTGCTTTTCTCCACATTAAAATTCATTTTGTTGGATAGAGCCCATTGTTCAAGTTTGTCAAGATCTTTTTGGATCCTGAGCGTGTCTTCTGGGGTGTTGGCTATTCCTGCCAGTTTAGTGTCATCTGCAAATTTGATGAGTTCCCCTTCTATTCCCTCATCTAAGTCATTGATGAAGATATTGAAGCATACTGGGCCTAAGACAGAGCCTTGTGGTACCTCACTGCTTACCTCTCTCCATGTGGATGTAGTACCATTGAGGACTACTAGCTGAGTACAATTTGTCAGCCAGCTACAGATCCATCTGGTGGTGATATTGTGTATCCCATCTTTTTCTAGCTTACTAAACAGCAGGTTGTGGTCTACTTTGTCAAATGCCTTACTGAAATCTAAGTATACTATGTCCACAGCATTTCACTGGTCTACTAATTTAGTCACTTTATCAAAGAATGAAATAAGATTGGTTTGGCATGATCTGTTTTTTTTTATTTTATTTTCCAGGATCTTCCCATGTATTGATGTTAGACTGATTGGTCTGTAGTTTCCTGGGTCAGTTTTTTATCCTTTCTTGAAGATGGGAACCACATCAGCCCTTTTCCAATTCTCAGGTACTTCCCCGGTGCTCCAGGATTTTTGAAAGATATGGTGCAATAGTTCTGAGATAACATCTGCCAGCTCTTTCAGAACTCTGGGATGTAATCTGTCGGGTTTATTTTAATTTTTGTTTCTAGTTTGTCTTTTCCAGGTTTTTTTTTTTTGGTATGTTGGGCTATAATTTATTTTTGTGTGAAGACTGATGCAAAGAATGAGTTAAACAGCTCTGCTTTCTCCCTGCTGTCTGTTACTTCCTTGCCATCTTCTCTCTTTAGTGGGCCTACAGTTTCCTTGACTTTTTTCTTGTTGAAACAAACTTTTTTTTATTGTGTCCTTGATTTCTGTTGCAAGTCTTTGTTCATTCTGAGCCTTTGCTTTCCTGACTTCATCTTTGCATGTTCTGGCTGTCTGCTGATTATCAGCCTTAGTTATGTGACCCTCTTTCCATTTTTTGTACTTGTCCTTTTTGTCTTTCAGTTTGTCAGAGACAGCTTTGTACAGCCATGCTGGTTTCTTCTTGAATGTCTTGTTTTTCTTTTTCAGTGGTATTGTGCTGGACTGTGCTTTTATGATCATATTTTTCAGTTTCCCACGCTTCTTGAGTTGTTTTTCCCTTTAGGATTTTCGTCCATGGAATCTTTCTTAGGTTCTCTCTGAGTTTGTTAAAATCAGCTCTTTTGAAGTTTAAGACACTGGTTGGATTATTTTCTATTGCTTGTGTTTGCATTATATTAAATTCCAGTATGACGTGGTCACTTTCACCCAAGGTTCTGGCAACTCCAACTCCCTCTATCACTTCTTCTCTATTAGTAAGAATTAGGTCCAGTGTAGCTTTACGTCTAGTTCCCTTCTCTACCTTTTGGATGATAAAGTTGTCGGCTAGGTTGGTTAAGAATCTGTTTGATCTCCCACTCGCTGCAGAGGTTGTCTCCCAGTTGATATCTGGATGGTTGAAGTCTCCCATTACTATTGTGGTATGCTTCCTACATACATTTGTTAACTGGTTGGAAAAGAATCCATCTATTTCTTCTGATTGCTTGGGTGGCCTGTAATATATACCTATGGCAATGTCACTTTTTTCCTCTTTTATATTAACCCATATGCATTCTGGAGGGATTTTATCTTTGATCAGATGCATTTCTGTAGATATGTAGTGTTCTTTTACATATAGTGCAACTCCCCCTTTTTGTAGATTTATTACTTTTGAACAATTTGTATCCATCTATCAGTACATTCCAGTCATGGGTTTCAGCCCACCAGGTTTCTGTAATGCCAACTATGTCATACCTGCCCTCGTGTACTATTGCTTCTAGTTCACCCTGTTTATTCCCTAAGCTTTGAGCATTTGTATATAAGCATTTAAGACCTTTATGCCTGTCCGTGGGTATGTTTCCTGCATCTCCTGATTGTTGTTTGAGTTTTTCTTTTTTCTCATCACTCCCTACCTCATTGTTTGATTTCTTTTCTTGGGATTTATGACTGGTTTTGTGTTCTAGAGATTCTAAAGATTGGTCACCCTTCCCCCACAATTTTAGTTTAAAGCCCTCCTGATGAGCTGGGCCAGTCTTTTTCTGAGTACATTTTTCCCTGTTTTCGTGAGGTGCAGCCCATCCCTTGCCAAGAGTCCTTCACAAAGGAAATGCAGTCCATGATCCAGGAAACCAAAGTTTTCTTGGGAACACCAACCTTTTAGCCAGTGGTTTATTTCTAGAATTCTTTTTTCCTTCAATGGGGGTTGGCGTTTCATTGGGAGTACTTATAAGAACACTACTTGTGCTCTTAGCTCCTTAACTTTATTGCCTAGTTACTTATAATCTCTCAATATTGTACTCAGGTTCTTTGTTGTATCATTTGTCCCAATGTGAAGGAGGAGGAAAGGATAGTAATCTGTGGGCCTAATTATTTTGGTTAGGTTCTCAGCCACATCTTTGATTTTTGCTCCAGGGAGACAATATACCTCCCTGGATTGTATGTCCGATCTGCAGATGGCTGGTTCTGTTCCTTTGAGAATAGAATCTCCTATTACCAACATTTGCCTTCCTTTTTCTGGGGATGCAGTCTGGGGTGCTTTTCTGTTTATCTCAGGTGTGTTTGTTGATGTGACTCTTTTAGGGATATTTGGTGTTGTTTCTTTGCTAGGTGTCTGCATGTTTTCTTTGAGGGGGAGGTTGTGGGTCTACGTATTTCCATCTAGGGGGAGAAATCAATTGCTCAGTTTTAATGGGGCTGCTTCTGGTTGGGTTAGATTGGGCAGTAGGGGTTTGTTAGATGTATGCTGATTCTTTCTTTGATTATTGTGTTTCCTTCTATGTGTGACATACCTCTATTTATCTTCCTCCAAGGGTTTATCAGTAGGGTCAAATCCTCTGGGAGTTATTTGTTCATTATTTAGTTTGGTTTGGGTATAGCTTTCTTGTGTAGGTTGGAGTTTGGCTAGAGTTGCCTCTAAGTGCTTTACTTTTTCCTATAGTAGTTCACATAGTTTACATTTAATTCATGTATAATTTGGGTGTTCTTTGGGCATAAGCACATACATGGAACATGTATTGCATACCACAATAGTATGAGTTTGTTTTTTGAAAATCTCTTTTTGGTTGGTGGATGTTCTTTGCTGTTAGCCTTGTTTCTAACTTTTCTGTTCTAGGTAATTATGCCTATTTTTTTCCCTATCCTTTTTTTCTGCCTGTTTGTGCTCATTTTTCTACCTTGTTATTTATTTAACTTTCTTACTATTATGCTGTTCTGTCTGGCCTCTCTCAGCTCATTAAAATCCACATAAATATGTCTTTAAGAGGTTTATTTAACACATTTCAAAAGGATTCACTTCAAAGCACGCTGCTGGCATTTTGCTGGCAGGAACGGCCAAGTCTCATTTATTTACATTTAGATTAAAACATGCTCTTCCCACACCCTCCAATTAACTCACTCTTTCTTTATCACATTGTCCAAGATCTCATTATTCTTCCGTAGATTTCCAAAACATCAGAAGACTGAATTCAAACGCACTGCTCCAGATATCAGGCTACTCCTTGATTAACGTTGCTCGTGACAAAGGCGTAGTCTCTTTTTCCCCTTCTAATATAGTTTCCAATACGTCACTTCCCCCCATTACTTCCTTTTTCCACTTAACTGACACCTTCGCTTATCAAACCTTCGGAATCTCGGATCAAGCCATCTATCTTCTTGATCCAAATCTGACCCCTCACTTTGCGAATCTGACCCAGACTGCCTGTAAATCTCCTCCCTGTCTGTCTCAGCTGCCGGGAGGGGAAAATACCCAGAGGGGCCTGGCTGCTCTTCCTCGGCTGCCGGGAGGGGAAAACACCCAGAGGGGCCTGGCTGCTCTTCCTCGGCTGCCGGGAGGGGAAAACACCCAGAGGGGCCTGGCTGCTCATCCTCTGACACTTCCCAAGCTGGTCTAGGGACACTCACAACATATGCTAGTTTTATTTATCCTTTTCTTCCCTCTATTTGTTTAAAATTTTTGAGCTCCAATTCCTCCCTACCTTATTATTTAAGATTTGCCTTGTTAAGATTTGCCTCTTTATTAGTCCTATTCTTCCTTGATTTCCAATGTTCCACTCTTGTTCTTATTATTTGCCTATTTATTTATCTTTTATTTTCTGTCCTGTATTTATTTTTATCCTTTACTGGGGTCTTCCCTCCCTTCCTATTGGGACCTCAAACTTAATTGTCGCCTTCACTTCCGTTGCTCGCTGCCCTGGCCTCTTGTTGTTTTCTCTGCCAGCTCCCTTCTGTCTATAGGTATGCTTGAAATGAGGAAGACTACTGCAAGACAATACAAACTCTACCAATTCTCATCACGTTGCCTGTGTTATACATTTATTTTTATCCCTTGTTGTGGAAATATTACAAGGACAGTATAATCCAAATAACAAGTTTTCTCGAAGAACAAGCCACCTATAATATTCAGCCTACAAAAGTGCAAGGTAAAAAAATATTGAAGTACAAAAGACAAAGCCAGAAAAATATTGCAAAGGTACCTTAGAGGTACTAGCAGCATCAAGACTTTAGACTCACAAACATCCTTTAAGCTAACCTTATTCCCACGTAATAAATACAGAAAAAAGACACTTAATTGGTAGCTGCAGCTTCCTAGTCTTTTGTCACCCAATGCCAGGGCTCACAGAAACAAACCAGGATCTAAGAAAAGTATGAAGACTGGAGGAGGACTGACAAGTCCAGAAACAGTAAGACAGAAAACCCAATTAGAGAGGCAACAAGTTCAAGATAATGAAAGTGTCTGAAGAGAAGTAGGAACACAGAATCCCATATAGGTACATTCCAGGGAACCATTGGGAGCAAAAGGAGGAATAATCTTGAAACATGATCTAATTTCTTTACTTAAAATCAGGGCTGATAGGAAAAATGAATTAATAATAATTGGAGGTTCATAGCTTCGCAAATGTTTCCTTAGAAAGTTGTTTAACAGCACCCAAATATGTAGTAAGTATTTGCATACATTTTCTGCATTTGCAAAATTGCCTATCATGGCCATTTTTCTACTTACAGTATTTTCTAGAAATATTCAACCATTGTTGTGCTGATATAACAGTAATAGCAGTGGGCTTTGTTGCACCTGGGTGACCAGTTTTTTATTTCCAATCCATTACAGACTAGAACTTTTGCAAAATACAATATTAATGAAGTATTAGTAAAATAAATTTAAAAAGACGTACAAAATACAATGGTTAATATTAGATTTAACAAATATAAAGTTAAATTTCAATAAATGCAATCAGAACAAACATCATAGGAAAAAAAAAATTATAGAAACTGTACATGTTCACTAAATGTCAGTACCCATATCTATCGTATTGCATACTTCCCTGCCTGCCTTTCTCTCGTCTCCTGATTCCATTCTCTTCTCTCCCTGGGTTCTGCCATACTCCTAGAGGGGAGGGGGGACGGAGCGCAGGTTTATTGCCTTAGCTTCCTCTATTGATACAATGTAGTGTTTTGCTTCCCTGCCTCCTTTCCTTATTTCTACAGTGTAATATTTCACCTTAGCTTCCTTTATTGCCACAATGTAACACCTCGCGCTCCTGCACTGTCTCTCTCTCTGAACTTTCTTCTCCCTAACCTGTCAGCTAGGAAAAGGGGGGAAGAAAGAAATACAACCTCCGGAGCCTGGCTTATATCTCCACTCTCAAAAGAAGGTGTGAAGAGCCGTTGAACATCGTGCCATGACCAGAGCCGGACCGATGTTATCTCCCCTTTCCCACGATGGACTTAACACCTGGGGATTGGCCGGTTTGAACCGTCCGGATGAAATATGGGGTGGGGTTTGCTTGGGGATACTTTAACCCATCGATCTGTACAGGAGTCTCTCAGATCCTGTCTAGTATGCCTGCCATCAGCTTCTCCTAATAAAAGTTCCTTTTGGAAGAGCTTGCTCCCATGAGTTCTGCTTTCTTGGGATGAGGTGTTGAGGTGGGTCCTGACATTAGACAGGATCTGCAATAGTAGTCAACCCGGAAGGACAGACCATGCCGGGGGACTCTGCAACATCTACCATGTCGGACAAAGGTGTGGAGAAGGAGGAAGCCACTGCGAAGGGGTGTTGTCTTACCTGAACGCCTTTCTCAGTACGGAAATGGAGAATCCACCAATGGGTTTTCTCTGTCTGCCTGCTCTTGAGACCAAGTAGCCAAACTTGACACGCCCCCTCTTGCTAGGAGATCCAGTCTTAACAAGGGCGAAGTGGCTGAAGGTGGACGAGGTGTTGGCTCTCAAACCCTTAAGTATGGCCTAACTGACCTAAAGGGTGGTTGTGGATTCTCCACCTCCGTACTGAGAAAAGGCGTTCAGGTAAGACAACGCCCCTTCTCCAGTACAGGAGATGGAGAATCCAACAATGGGACATACCAAAGCCTCACTGTCCCGATGGGTGGGAAACAGATAAGGCCGGAATAGAGTCCCCGGAGACCACCTGCTGAAGGACCCTCCGACCAAAGGAGGCATCCGCTGAAGCAAAGTGGTCTATTCTGTAATGGCATACAAACGGGGAGGGCGAGGACTATGTTGCAGCCCTGCAAATCTCCTCGATGGACGCCTGAGTGGCCCATGCCGCAGAAGTCGCAGCACTGCGAGTGGAATGGGCAGTAAGATGACTTGGAGCCGGCAGGGAAGAGGACTGATATGCCTCCGCAATACAGTCGCTGATCCACCTGCCAATAGTACCGGCAGAAACCTTCTGGCCCAGAGAAGCCGGACGGAAGGATACAAACAGTGCCTCAGACTTACGAAGAGGCTCTGTGTGCTTCATATAACGCCGCAGTGCCCTGCGGACATCTAACATGTGCCACTGTCGTTCCAAGTCCTGGGAAGGATTGGGGCAAAAATTTGGTAAAATGACTTCCTGTGCTCTATGGAATAGCAAGTTTACCTTGGGCACAAAGGTGGGGTCCAGGCGAAGGACCACCCTATCGCTGTGGAAAATACAAAGGTCATGCCTGACCGATAAGGCGGCTAGCTCAGAAATACGTCTGGCTGATGTGATGGCGATTAAAAACGCCACCTTAAGGGACAGGTTCCATAACGGAATAGTTGCTATGGGTTCAAAGGGTGGTTTTGTTAGAGCGCGAAGGACGTGAGGCAATTCCCAAGAGTGGTGCCTGTGTACCACGGGAGGTCTGGTGTTGCACGCACCCTTGATAAAGGCGCAAATCCTGGGATGGTGAGCTAAGGGAACTGAATCTGCACAAGTGAGTATTGTTGATAGGGCCGCTACCTGTCGACGAATGGTCGCCGGGGCAAGGCCTTTGTCCAGACCCTCCAAAAGGTAATTACTATCTGAGGGATGGTCAATTTGGAAATATTCAGTTGTCGCCCACGACACCAATGGCAAAAATTCTTCCAAGTGGAATTATAAATGCGATTGGTCGCTGGACGACGAGAGGCCTGAATCATATCAATGGCTCAAGGAGAAAATAATTCTTGAGTCATTATACTGCGCTCAAGTGCCAGACGGTCAACTGCAACCATTGAGGGTCCGGGTGTTGGAGGGTCCCCTGGTGTAATGACACGCGATGAGGAGGAATGTGCCAAGGGGGAGATCGGGAAAGATTCACCAAGTCGGCAAACCACGGCCTCTGTGGCCAATAAGGGGCCACGAGGATCACTTCCGCCTGCTGCCGGAGCAGCTTGCAGAAGGTCGCTGGTATGAGTGGGAGGGGAGGGAAGGCGTAAAGGAGGCCTGGTGGCCACTGAGTCCACAAGGCGTCTGTCCCCTCCGCCCCTGGAAGGAAGTAGTGGGAATAGTACCTGGGGAGTTGAGCATTGGTTGACGACACAAACAGGTCTAGGATTGGATGGCCGAACCTGTGAGAGATCTCGGAGAACAGATCCGGATGCAACCCCCACTCCGAGGGATCCACCGTGGAGCGACTCAAAAAGTCCGCTTACCGGTTCGTGACCCCCCCCCCGAAATGTGTTCGGCCCTGATAGAGGCTAGGTTGGACTCGGCCCAGGAACCCAGGAGCCGTGCCTCGGACATGAGGGACCTGGATCTGGTGCCCCCCTGACGATTGACGTGCGCCTTGGACGCCACGTTGTCCGTGAGGATCAGAACGTGACGACCCCTGATCCAGTGTCTGAATTGGCGTAGAGCTAGATGGATGGCCCTGAGCTCCGGCCAATTGATATTGTGTCTCAGGTCTGCGTGGGACCAACGGCCCTGAGCATACTGAGACTGCAGATGGGCTCCCCAGCCGAACAGACTGGCGTCTGTTGTGATTGTGATG
The DNA here is from genome assembly GCA_034064705.1 of Bothrops alternatus. NCBI lineage: Eukaryota > Metazoa > Chordata > Lepidosauria > Squamata > Viperidae > Bothrops > Bothrops alternatus. The sequence goes on from JARGCV010000105.1 coordinate 2,238,451, forward strand.
CGATCCGGTTCCTTGAAGGGTGAACCTTTGGTCACCGCTTGTGAGAACCACCAGCGTAGTGCCCTGTGAATGTGGACTGGTACCCTGACTTGATGGTTGGATGCACTGGCATTCACCCACTGGAACGGTAGAAGGAACCATTGGAGGTCCCGCAAGTGAAGTCTGGCCCAGGGGACAATGGCTATGCAGGAGACCATCTTTCCCAACAGTTGGGAGAGTAAGACCAATGGAACTTTATGTTTCCTGTACACCTGGCGAGCCAGGTCCTTGATGCTGATCACACGCTCCTGAGAGAGATAGACCATGCAGTTTGTGGTGTCTATGACGGCTCCCAGGTGCAGAAGCCTGGATGAGGGAACTGTCTGGCTTTTTTTAAAATTTACCGAGAAGCCATGTTGTTGAAGGACCTGAATGGTGTGTTTCAGATCCGCCTGAGCTGCCTGGAATGTGGATGCTTGAATCAGGATGTCGACCAGGTAACACTGGATGCGTATTGGTATTTTCCTCAACTGGGCGGCTATCACGGCCAGGATCTTCGTGAACACCCTGGGTGCCGAGGAAAGGCCGAAAGGAAGGGCCTTGTACTGGAAATGCCTGCCCCTGTAGCAGAACCTTAGGAACCGTCGGTGTGCTGGATGAATGGGAATGTGGAGGTACGCTTCCGTGAGGTCTATTGACGCCAGGAAGTCTCCCTGTCTGATGCCCCCCAGGATGGACTGGAGAGAGTGCATCTTGAACTTTTTGTAAGTGATGTAATGGTTGAGATGTTTGAGGTCCAAAATCGCTCTCCACCCTCCTGAGGTATTGGGGACCACAAAGAGGATGGAGTAGAACCCCCCTCCCTTGTGGTCTGGCAGTACCGGCTCTATGGCCTGAATCTCTAGAACAGCGGTTCTCAACCTGTGGGTCGCGACCCCATTTGGGGTCGAACGACCATTTCACGGGGGTCGACAAACAACACAGTCCGCCATTTTCCCTTTTCCTTAGCTGTGCTACGCCATTTTTTTTCCTTTTCCTTAGCTGTGCTACTCCCTTATTCTATTGGCTTTTGAAAGCCAATAGAATAGACTCTCTTGAACAGAGTCTAATTCTATTGGCTTTCAAAAGCCAATAGGAATTGTCCAGGCTGTCTCTGCCCTGCTGAGCCTGCCAAAAGTCCCAGTCTGCAAACGGTGCTGCAAGTTGTCTGCAGTGAAGGTGAGCTCTCCGGAAGTTTCCACCCCTCCCTGCTTAGAACTACTAAAACTGTAAGTAAAAGAGGGCCAGGGGTGGGAGGTGGGAGGCCGGCGGGCGCAGGGAGGGTTTTTGGCGCGCGCGGGGCCCGGCGGGTGGCTTACCTCCCTTGGGCTGGGCCAGCTGGTGGCCCAGCCCATGGTCGCCCTGTGCCGTCGTGGCCGCCCAGGAGCACCTGGGCCTGCCTGTCGCCGCCCCAAACGGGCGGCAGCGAAGGCAAGGCTAGCGGGGCAGCGGCGGGCTCAGGGAGGGTTTTTGGCGCACGTGGGGCCCGGCGGGTGTCTTACCTCCCTTGGGCTGGGCCAGCTGGTGGCCCAGCCCATGGTCGCCCTGCACCGTCGCCACCGTGGCCGCCCAGGAGCACCTGAGCACCTGGGCCTGCCTGCCACCGCCCCGAACGGGTGGCGGCCTACGCCTCGGCCGGCGCAGGGGGCAGCACCGCGCATGCGTGCCGCAGCACCGCACATGCGCGTGGTAGCACCGCGCATGCGCAATGCAGGTTGTCGCGCTGCGTATGCGCGATGCAGGTTGTCGCGCCGTGCATGCGCGGCGCAGGTCGTCACCCCGCGCATGCGCGATGCAGGTCATTGCGCTGCGCATGCGCGATGCAGGTCGTCGCGCCACGCATGTGCGGCGCAGGTTGGGGTCACAGCCTGAAAAAGGTTGAGAACCGCTGCTCTAGAAGGTGTTGGATGGCCTCCTGCATGAGGCCCTGTTTGAGTGGATCCCTGGAAACTGAACAAGCAATGAATCGGTCCGGGGGCTTGGCTAGAAACTGTAGGGACAGACCAAACTGGATGGTTTGTAAAACCCAGCTGTCCATGGAAGTGAGTTCCCACTGGTGGAAGAAGTGCGCTAGCCTTCCCCCGATGGGAAGGTTTGTGTAGGAGTCACTTGGACTTCCTGTAGGGACGTCCTGCCCCTCGAAATGGCCGCTTAGCCTTGCCCTGTTGTCTGGGTCGAAACCCAGGCCTGTCATAGGGACGGTCATATGGCCTCTCCTGTCTGGGGGTGTATGAACGGGAGGGCTGAGCGACTGTTGTACCTGCTGCCGGCCGAAAGGACTGCCTGCGAAAGTATGGAGTGGGACGTTTGTCGGGCTTTTTGTTTAAGTGAGCCATGACCTTGCGCTTGTCCTTGTTTTCTACAAGGTACGGAGCCAGGGCCTCCCCAAATAGATTGTTGCCCAGATAAGGGGCAGTCGCTAGACGCCATTTGACCCTGGCATCAGCCTGCCAGTGTTTCAGCCACAGCATCCGCCTGACGGCGATATTGGATGCTATAGACCTAGAGGCAAAATTGGCTGACTGAAGCGTTGCATCCACCGCATATTCGGTGGCCGCCACCATTTTACTTAGGTCCTGGTGGGTTTGAATGTCCTCAGCGGGGACTCTGGCCTGGAGCTGGCATAACCATAAAAGTGTAGTCCTGACAAAAAAGGATGCACAAGTGGCCGTTTTAATTGCTCATGCTGCAGACTAATGGGTCCTCCGGAAGGTCTGCTCCCATTTTTTATCATCCGCTTTAAGTGCCTCCGACAGGTCCCCAGCAATCGCAGTCTGGGATATCAGAGGGGTCCAGGCTTCATCTACCTTGGGGACCTCCAATGCATCATTGAGGTCCATGGAGGTGCTAAAGATCTTTTTATCAGTCCCGCTTACAGAAGGGAATGAGGAAGGGGAAGCCCATTGTTTCTTGATCCCTTTAAGGAAAATAGAGGGGCAGGGAACGTGGTGTTCAGTTGCCACCGTTTCAAAAAATATAGGATTGGGGCTGGAATCCGATGTAGCCTGCGGTTGCAGGAACTGATCGGATCCTATGTTGGCCGTTGATGTTGCCTTGCGCAGTAGTGTGAGAAAAAGGGCCGGATTGAATAAGCCTCCCAAAGGGGAGGGCTCAGAAGGAAGTTCCTCCTCCTCTGACAAATTAAAGTCCGGCTGCTCCTCACCTTGAGGGGAAAAGTAACTGCTCATGGAGGAATGCGCGGGAGAAGTGGGCTCCTGAATCATGGGGAACTCTGTAGGAGGACCATAAGTGGCATGGCTGACATAGAAGTCCCCTGATCGGGTATTTGGAAGGAACGCTGTGCAAGCGCTCAGTCCACGACCTTGGATAGCAAGGCCTCAAGGCGGCTGTCGGAGAAAATGTCTCCGATGTCCGGTCCCGAGTCCTGCAGCCGTGGGAGTAAATGTGGCCTCTGGGGCTGGGCCTGGAACTATAGTTGCGTGTTGAGCCAGTGCGGATGGTGAACCCAATGTGACCAGCGTCCCTGAAAGGGACCACACGCCCTGAGCTGAAGTTGAGGGACCTAAGGAAAGGTCAAATTCAGGGGCTGCCAATTAATCCGTATCCAATCCGGCCTGCCTCTGTGCCCTGGAGAACTCCTTCTCCAGGGCCTGGTGCCTACGGCTGGCTTGCTTTTCCGCCAGCTTGGAAGACTTTTTAAGCGTGTGCTTCGTCTTGGATTTGGACTTGCCTGCCGCCTCCTGTTCAGAGGATTTTTGGCAGCCGTAAGTAGAGGATGGAGAGACAGTACTCGAGGTTTGAGGCATCGAGCAGCCCTCCATCCTGGTTGAGCAATCTCAGGAGAACTGAGATGAGAGCTCTGGCAGGCAAGTAGCTGGCGGAAGCGAGATTGGAACAAGCAACAAGACTGTTCCCCTGACCACCCGACCAGAAAAAAATTCTCTCTGGGCTTCGGTCACGGTAATTGAGTCAGATGCCGAAGGCACGTTTGGGGCCACTCTCTGGGCTCCGCCTGGAGGCCTTAGGTGGCCAGAGTGCACCAGTAAAAGGAAAAAGGAAAAAAAAACCCCGGAAAAGGCGTAGAGGCCTGAATGGACAAAAAGGTCCTGACAAAGGGAGGATCAAATCTCAATTGGCGGCTACTCAAATTGTATATGCAGTGGGAGTGAAACACAGTCCAGATGTGGCCTAAGCCAGGCCAACTACTATAAATAGGTCTACTTGGGCCTAAAGAAACCTGCACATGGTGTTCAAGATGGCCACTAACTATGGTGAGTAGGCCTCGTAGGCCTAGGTAGGCCCCACCCCACGTGGATTCGGACTGGTGGCCGTCAGGAGGCTATCCGTTAATTTAGGCCCAGAAAGAACAGTTAAGGTGGAGTTTAAGGCCTTAAAGGAGGCTGTGGTCGAGCCACCGATCAGGTAAGAGCGCAGGGAATGCTGAAACGAAGGCCGATTTAGCCTCCTCACCCCTTTTCGGCGGCCCAAAATGGCGGCCGTGACTCGTTCTCCGCTGAGAACGGTCTCCTCGGCCTTAACTCCAAGTTCTGGGACTGTGTAAGTCATGGTGGCAGCGCTACGCGCTGCGCCGAAATCGAGCACCCTGGGACTGCCTCCAAACGGCAGGCGAAGCAAGGGGTTCAATCCGGCTTTGTTGCCTTTATCGGCAACTCTGCCATGACACGAAACCGGTGGGTCACTTTGGTTTCGTGAAAATGCTGCATCTAGTGAAGAGACAGTTCTGGTGACCATCTATGAAAAAAGACATTGAGAGCTACGTAGCCAGCTGTCCAACCTGCGCAGCTGCTAAAAGACTGCAAGGGAAAGCCCCCCTGACTGCTACAGCCAGTGGCAAACCCCTCAGCCCCCTGGAGGGAAATCTCCATGGCTTTCATAGTAGAACTACCATAAAGTAATGGAAACACAGCAATCTGGGTGGTCACGGACCTATTCTCAAAACAAGTACAATGCATTCCATGCCCAAAGATTCCCACTGCTAAAGCCTTAGCAAAGTTGTTCGTCCAGCACATATACAGAGTGCATGGAGTACCCCAGCGCATAATATCAGACAGGGGGGTGCAATTCACATCGGACTTCTGGAAAGAGTTCAGGGGCTGACATCTAGTCCAGGGCTTTTCAACCAGTGGTACGCATACCACTTGTGGTACATTAATGAGTGGCAGGTGGTACACAGCCCTGCCTAGCCAACTGTAGTGGGGGAGGGAAAGAGCCAGCACAATGTAGGTGAAAGGGCAAATCAGTCTTGACAGTAGCATCCTATAAGGAGAATGTGTGTGTGTGTGTGTGTGTGTGTGTGTGTGTGTGTGTGTGTGTGTGTGTGTGTGTCTGTGTTTACCTGTGTCTGTGTCTGAAATGGTATAGGGCAGAAGTCGGCAACCCGCGGCTCCAGAGCCACATGCAGCACTTTCATCCCTATGCTGCGGCTCCCAGTCCTCCGCCGTCATGTGCAGTCCCACAAACAAAAGTGGGACTAAAAAAGTTCAATCAATCAATTCCAACTTCTCGCAGAAAAAAAATATCTCTCGAAGTTGGAATTGATTGAACTTTTTTAGTCCCACTTCTTTTGCTTGTGGGACTGCACGCGGCAGCGGAGGAAGTGACGGAGGACTGCGGTGGAGCTGGAAAGAAGGTGCCGCGTGGGTCCAATTGGGGGCACGGGGGGTGGTTTCTGCCAAGCATCTTGTACGGAGCCAGGGAAACAGGCCGGGAGGGGGGAACTGCCAATGCCGCTGCCATGAGGCTTGGCAGATCACCGAGCGGCCATGATTCCTCCTCTCCAGCCAGCATCGCCCGACCTACTCACCTGGCCAGCCAGCCTCACACTCTTCTCCTCCTCCCCACTCAATCAGCCACAAGGGACTTGGGTGGCTCTGCTCTGTCCGAGTTGAAGAAAGCAGAGGTGCAGCAGTGGGACTGCTCTCAAACAATAAGAGTCGGGTGCACTGCTCGCTCATGTGTGCCCACTTTATTGAGAGCAATCCTGCAGCTGCGCCTCCGCTTTCTTCAACTCAGATGGAGCAGAGGCACCCAAGCAGCTGATGGCCGCTTGAGTGGGGAGGACGAGCTTTGCTGGTGCTGCTGGGCTACGCCCTGCTGCTGCCTCCCAAACTCCACCTTCACCGCTGGGTGAAGCAGCGGTGGAGCGCTCTGTCGGAGGGGGTGGGAGAAGCAGTGGCGGCGGGGCACTCCGTGCAGGGGGGGAAGCAGCAGGGTTTTGTGGCTCCCGGTGTTTTCTTTTCTGTGGGAAACGGGTCCAAATGGCTCTTTGAGTGTTTAAGGTTGCCAACCCCTGGTATAGGGCCTCCTGCTTGAGCAAAGGTTTGGACTAGAAGACCTCCAAGGTCCCTTTCAACTTTGTTATTCTGTTGTGTGTGTATGTATTTACATATGTGTGTGTGTATACAGTCATGTAAAAAAGAAAGTCCACTCTCTTTGAGTTCTATGGTTTTACGTATGAGGACATAGTAAAAATCATCTGGTCCTTAGCAGTTCTTAAAAGTAGGTAAATACAACCTCAGATGGAGAAGGCGTGTGAAAAGGGGCGTTGTCTTACCTGAACGCCTTTTCTCAGCATGGTGGTGTAGAATCCACTGGTGGGTAATTTCAGCCTTCCTGCTCAGAGAGACTAAGTCAGAGCTTTAGCCACGCCTCCCTCTGGGCGTGTCTCCCCAGTTTTGACGAGGCGAAGTATTCCTGACGAAGTCTGACGCAATGACTCCAAACAAAAAAACAACACACAAGCCTAGACAGCCTAATAAGGGAGGGTGTGGATTCTACACCACCATGCTGAGAAAAGGCGTTCAGGTAAGACAACGCCCCTTCTCCAGCATAATGGATGTAGAATCCACTGGTGGGACATACCAAAGCCCCTCATGTCCCCAAAGGGAGGGAAGGTCTAGGCTGGTGTCTCCCGAGAGGAAACAACCTGTTGAAGAACCCGTCTGCCAAACGCGGTGTCCGCCGCAGCAAACTTATCAATCTTATAATGTGTGATGAAAGAAGATGGGGACGACCACATTGCCGCCCTACAAATCTCCTCTACAGAAGCCTGGGTAGACCAGGCCGCTGATGTCGCTGCACTGCACGTCGAGTGAGCTGTGATGCGTGCAGGAACTGGAAGTGACTGAGAAACATAGGCCCTAGCGATGCAAGCCCTAATCCATCTACCAATAGTGGAAGAAGAGACCTTTCTGCCCATGGCGGAGGGCTGAAAGAAGACGAACAAGGCCTCCGACTTGCAAAAGACCGAAGTTCGTTTAATGTAATGTCGCAGGGCCCTGCACACGTCTAGCTTGTGCCACTGTCGTTCTAGATGATGGGAAGGATTGGGACAGAAACTAGGAAGAACCAGATCCAAGGATCTGTGAAAACAAGTGTTCACCTTGGGAATAAAGGAGGGGTCTAATCTAAGGACCACCCTATCCTCGTAGAAAGTACAGAGATCGTCTCTGACTGAGAGTGCGGCCAATTCCGAAATCCTCCTGGCCGACGTGATGGCAATTAGGAATGCCACCTTCAATGAAAGAAAGTGCAGAGAGCAAGACCCGAGAGGCTCGAACGGAGAAGAAGTTAAGGCCTGTAATACAGTAGGTAAATCCCAAAATGGATACCGATGCACTGTCGGAGGACCAGAATTGACCGCCCCTTTGAGAAAGGCAGTGACAGCTGGGTGTTGTGAAAGCGGACTCAAATTGTCACAGGTGAGAACCGTAGACAAGGCCGCGACCTGCCTACGGATGGTGTTGGGTGACAAACCTTTGGATATGCCCTCCAGCAGATATTCCAAAAAATTGGGAATAGTGACTGAAAGAGGATCGAGTTTGTGCGTGATGCACCACTGGCAGAAGTTTCTCCACGTGGCATCATAGATCCTATTTGTCGAGGGGCGCCTTGAGGCTTGAATCATTGAGATCACCCCCGAGGAATAGGCCTGTTTGGCTAAACTCTCCCGCTCAAGTGCCAAGCGGCTAACTGAAGCCACTGAGGGTCTGGGTGCTGAAGATCCCCCTGGCTGAGAGCTACTTGGTCCGGGTGAATCCTCCACGCAGGTTAAAGCGACAGATCCACGAGGTCGGCAAACCACGGACATCGCGGCCAATGTGGAGCAACCAATATTACTTCCGCCTGTTCCAGAATCAGTTTGCGGATGGTGGCCTGCAACAACGGAAGGGGAGGGAAGGCGTAAAGCAGACCCTCCGGCCACTTGCATCAAAGGGCATCCGTTCCCTCGGCCCCCCGTGTCAGAAACCTGGTGAAGAACCTGGGAACTTGGGCGTTGAACGGGGAGGCAAACAGATCCAGATGTGGCCTGCCAAACCTGTTCACGATCATGTCGGACAGCTTCGGGTCCAGGCGCCACTCCGAGTGGTCCACGGTTGCCCTGCTCAGTGAGTCTGCCTGTTGATTTGCCTCCCCCGATATGTGCTCTGCCCTGAATAAGCTCAGGGTGGACTCTGCCCACAGACCTAGGTTCAGGGCCTCCTGCATGAGAGCCCAAGCTCGTGTCCCTCCCTGCTTGTTGATGTGAGGCTTGGCTGCCACATTGTCTGTCAGGATCAAAACATGTTGTCCCGACACTAGGGAGGAGAAATGGAGGAGAGCTAAGTGAACGGCTCTTAGTTCCAGCCAATTGATGTTTTGCTTGAGATCCGACCGGGACCATCGTCCCTGGGCCAGCTGAATCTGAAGGTGAGCCCCCCAGCCGACCAGCCTGGCATCTGTGGTCAGGGTGAGCCTGTGAGGCTCCTTGAAGATGGTCCCCTTGGTCATGGCTGACAAAGCCCACCACAGAAGGGATGACAGCGTGTGATGAGGAACCTTGACCTTCCTGGTGGAGGCACTGAGGTTCCGTTTCTGGAAAGGGAGAAGGAACCACTGAAGGTCCCTGGACTGAAGTCTTGCCCACGGAACTATCCCCATGCAAGAGACCATCTTTCCCAAGAGCTGGGACAGCTGGACCAGAGGAACCAATTTTTACCTCCAAACTTGGAGTACCAGCTTTCGTATGCTTACTCGACGCTCCTGGGAAAGGTAGACCTTGCAAAGGTTGGAATCTATTAGAGCTGCTAGATGGAGGAGACGCTTCGTGGGATTTGTGTGACTCTTTTTGAAGTTCACGGAAAAACCGTGATCCTGTAGGGTCTGTATGGTGACCAGCAGATCTGACTGTGCTGACTGGAAAGACCGGGACTGCACTAGTATGTCGTCCAGGTAACACTGCGTGCGCACCGGCATCATCTGAAGGTGGGCCGCTAATACCAAGACTTTTGTGAAGACCCTTGGGGTCGAAGACAGACCAAATGGGAGAGCCCTGTATTGGTAATTTATTTATTTATTATTTATTTATTTAATTAAATTTGTATGCCACCCCTCTCCCAAGACTCGGGGCGGCTCACAACAAGAATATGAACATAGATAAAAAACAATAAGATTAATTACATCCAGTTAAAAAACATCGACACACATACAACAAGCAAACACAATCAAGTAAACACTCAACAATGGAAGGAGATTCCTCGGCCCGGGGGCAGAACAAGGTTCATACCCCCCAAGCCTGTCGGCATAAATAGTTTACGGAAAGCTAGGAGGGAGGAGGCAGTACGTACCTCCGAAGGAAGCTGGTTCCAGAGGGCTGGGGCAGCAACAGAGAAGGCCCTTGTCCTAGGGCCCGTCGGATAACATTGTTTGATGGACGGGACCCGTAGGAGGCCAGCCCTATGCGCTCTAACCGGTTGCTGGGATTCATGAGGCTGAAGACGGTCCCGCAAGTAACCTGGTCCATTGCCATAAAGGGGTTTATAGGTCATAACCAACACTTTGAATTGTGTTCGGAGACCAATAGGTAGCCAGTGCAGCTCGCGGAGAGCTGGGGTAATATGAGCATGTCTTGGGAGACCCAAGACAGCTCACGCGGCCGCATTCTGGACTACTTGCAGTCTCCGGACATTCTTCAAAGGCTGCCCCATGTAGAGAGCATTACAGTAGTCGAATCTCAAGGTGACAAGGGCATGGGTGACTGTGAGGAGTGACTCCCGGTCCAAATAGGGCCGCAACTGGTGCACCAGGCGAACCTGGGCGAATGCTCCCCTCGCCAAAGCCGAAAGATGATGTTCCAAACTTAGCTGTGGATCGAGGAGAACACCCAAGTTGCGAACCCTCTCCGAGGGGGACAAAACGTCTCCCCCCAGGGTAATGGATGGACAGTTAGAATTGTCCTTGGGAGGCAGCGCCCACAGCCACTCCGTCTTGTCGGGATTGAGTCTGAGCCTGTTGGCACCCATCCAGACCTCAACAGCCTCCAGGCACCGGTTCATCACTTCCACTGCTTCGCTGTAGTGACACGGGGTAGAGATATAAAGCTGGGTATCATCAGCATATTGATGATAACTTACCCCGTGTCGACGGATGATCTCACCCAACGGCTTCATGTAGATGTTAAAAAGCAGAGGTGAGTGAACGGACCCCTGAGGGACTCCACATGGAAGAGGCCTCGGAGCCGATCTCTGACCTCCTGCAAACACTGACTGCGAACGGCCAGAGAGGTAGGAGGTGAACCACCGTAGAACGGTGCCCTGCACTCCAAGCCCCTCCAACCGGCGCAGAAGGATACCATGGTCGATGGTATCGAATGCCACTGAGAGGTCAAGAAGCACCCGGATAGTGGAATAACCTCTATCCCGGGCCTGCCAGAGATCATCGATCAGCGCGACCAAAGCAGTTTCCGTGCTGTAACCGGACCTGAACCCAGACTGCCGAGGGCCCAGATAATCAGTTTCATTCAAGGACCATTGGAGTTGGAGTGCCACCACCTTCTCAACAACCTTCCCCAAAAAGGGAAGGTTGAAGACTGGACGATAATTATTTAAAACTGCCGGGTCCAGGGAAGGCTTCTTGAGGAGGGGGTGCACGAGTGCCTCCTTTAAGGGAGCCGGAAAGGACCCCTCCCTCAATGAAGCGATAACGACTGCCTGGACCCAGCTCCGTGTCACCTCCCTGCTAGCCGAAACCAGCCAGGAACAGGTGGCAGAACTCACAGCTCCAATGGCCTTGTCCACATCATCAGGAGTTACCAGGTCGAACTCATCCCATACAACAGGACTAAGACGGGCCTCTGTCATCTCGACTGACTCATTGTCAGCCGACACTGCATTCCAATTGGAGTCCAAGTCAGTCCGTACCTGAGCGACCTTGTCTGCGAAAAAGGTGTTAAATTCTTCGGCATTGCCCTGCAAAGGTTCCTCCCTCCTCCCCGTATCCAGGAGAGAGCGAGTCACCCTAAACAGGGCAGCCGGACGAGATTCCGCAGACGCGATCAATGCGGAAAGATACTGAGATCTTGCTGGCATGTGGAGCAGAAGCACAGGAACCTGCGATGACCCGGGAAAATTGGAATGTGGAAGTAAGCCTCTGTGAGGTCTATGGAGGAGAGGAAATCCCCTTTCCTGATGCTGGCCAGGATGGACTTCAGGGTCTGCATCTTGAACCTTCTGTATACTAAGAAATGGTTCAGACCCTTTAAGTCCAGTATCGCCCTCCATCCTCCGGATGATTTGGGGACCACGAACAGGATGGAATAGAACCCTTTTCCTATCTGATCCTGTGGGACAGCTTCTATGGCCCTGATTTCTAGAAGATGTGTGATGGCCGTGGTGACCAATTGCGCCTTGGTCGTGTTTCGCGATACTGGACAATGTATGAAACGGTCCTGGGGGAGCGATTGAAACTCTAGAACTAGACCCCATCTGATGGTGTCTCTGACCCAAGAGTCGATGGTGGTGTGCTCCTAGACCTCGTAAAACTGCCAGTCGCCCCCCTATCGGAAAGTCCCCTTTGGCGTCACTTAGAGCGCCGATAGGGATGGCCTCCTGAGCCCCTGAAGGGACGTTTGGACTGGCCCCTGGCTCCAATGTTCTGGCGGTCCTGTTGACGATCCTGTCTCTGGGGAAAGGATCGTGACGCTCTGGGCCAATCCCAGGACTGCCCTGCCCGAAAGGGCTGCCTCCATTCCCAAGAACCAGTGGGGCGGAATGTCTGTCTGCGGTACTCCTGCTGTGGCCACCTGTCTGACTTTTTGGAGGGGTGTGCCAAGACTTTGCGTTTGTCCTTGCCTTCGACCACATGAGGGTTGAGAATTGACCCAAATAGGTGTGTCCCACTGTACTTTGCCGTAGAAAGACGCCATTTTGACTTCAAGTCAGTTCTCCACTGTTTCAGCCACAGCAGTCTACGAGAGGCCACTGTGGCAGCTATGGATCTGGCCGAACACTTGGCCGAATGAAGGGATGCATCAGCCATGTATTCCGAGGCTGCCACTAGCTTCACTAGCTTCACTCTAACCTGGTCAGGTGGAACAAGCGCCTGGAGGTCACGAAGCCACATGATTGCCGCCCTCGCGAAGAATGAAGACGAAGTTGCTGCCCTTATGGCCCAACCCAAAGACTGGTGAGCTCTTCTGAGGGAGAACTCGAACTTCTTATCCTCAGCTTTCAGGGCCTCGGCCATATCCCCTGGAATGGCGGATGTAGAGAATAATGAGGTTAGAGGGGTGTCAACTGCAGGCACCTCTAGTAGGGATGCAAAGGAAGGAGAAACGTTATACAGTTTCTTTTCCAGACTGCTTGGAGAAGGTGCTGCTAGAGAAGACCACTGCTTCTCAACCGCAGTGCGGAAGACTAGCGGGCAAGGAACCTGTTTCTGTTCTACGACCTTTTCCGCAAATAAAGGGTTAGACTCCTGCTCAGTGGAGGTAGATGGTTTCTCCTCTTGAACTGAGGTTAAATTGGCCGTGTTACAAGCCTTCAAAAGAAGGGATCTGAATAGGGAAGGGTCAAACAATCCCGAGGATGAGACCTGTTCGGGTGTAGTCTCCTCGTCCTCTGACAGCTATGCGCAGATCCACAGATCCCTCCTCCCCCAATTGAGAGGAAGTCTCAGATATGCCAGACCAGGCACCGTTTCACGTCCCGCCTATGAAGGAGGACTAGTGCGAGGGGTTAATTGTTGAGAGGGAACCTGAGGACTCCTGGAGGAGGACATGAATTGCACCAAAGCATGATGCATAAAAGCCTGAAATTGGCTTTGAGACCACATATCACCTTGGTCCTTGGAACTAGCCCCAACCACTGTTGGAGCATGTATAATTTCAGGGCTCTGATGGATGGAAGAACAAGAGGAGCGAGGAGGACCTACCTGTTCAGTTTCCCCCAGAGGAGAACATGTCCATGGGGCATCTTGCACAGGCGTAAAAGGTGGCTCCAATGTAGAGGTGTCCAGTGGGGCGGGGGGAACCGCTTCAGCCCCACTGGACAGGACCTGCTGTGCTTTGGAGAATTCCCTCTCCAGTGCCTGATGTCTCCTCGAGGCCTCTCGCTTGGCTGTCTTGGAAGTCTCCTTGGTGGATATATGTTTGGTTTTGGCTTTTTTCTTTCCCCCTGCTTCCAAATCAGTAGACCTGTGCTTTGATTGTGCAGGGGGTGCACCGGAGACTTGTGTTGCCTGGGGTGAAGAACTGTCTGCCATTGCGGTCTAGATAGAGCTGGTCAGGGATATCCAGAGGTGGGGGGAACCCAAGCACGCAGATCAAAGGTCAGAGATGGAAAACCGATCCTCGCTCTGAACACTTAGCAATGGCAAGTACAGCCAGACAGTTTTCTAGAACTGCCTGTCTAGGCCCAGTGGCGAAAGGCCACAACTAATTAGAACAGGTGGTCAGAAAGGAGATACTCCAACGCTCCAATCACAGGTTATAGGACCTGTGCCCTAATAATGGTTACAATATAAGGCTCAAACAATGAAGGAGACCCTCAACAGAAAAAATAAATATATATATATATATCACTATTACTTTGAAGTAATTTTTTTTTAATATCAACTAATTACTCCCCCAGTTCAGACCTGCCACCGCAGGCCAAGGCAATAAGCAAACAATCCCAGGCCGAAAGACCTCAATGAATAACGAGGATTACAAAATGGCGTCCGCCTGTAGGCCTCGCAAGATGGTGGCCGCTAGGAGACCACGCGGTCAAAATGGCGGTCGCGCCTCTTCGTACCACTAAAAACGAGGTAAATGGAGGAATAACGAGGAAAAATAGAATAGATTCTGGGCCCAGTCGAGAAATCCCGCTTCCCCCCTTTGTCAGACACTTGCGTTTCGAAGGGCAGCCTCCGCTGCGATTCCAAGAGAAACGGCTGCTGGAAGCCTCGTGGCGACGATTCTCCCTTCGGTGAAAACACCAAACAACCGGCAGCCACCTGTTCCCCGCTAAACAGCTGATCGCCGCAATCGCGGTCCCACGATTCAGTACGGGTGGTGAAAACTCACCCAAGTGGCCTGCAGTCAACTACAGACAAAAAGGGGGGAGGGGTGCCCTGCCAGAGCCAAAAGGCTCAACTCCTCAAATAAAGGAGAGTCCTTATTAAGTAAGCCAAATCTAAACTAAAAAATTCAATTTGGAAAGAATCTAGTTAAATTTAAAGGAAAAAAGCCAAATTAATAAGCTGAATAAATTGGCCTAGCTACGGAGTCAAATCTTCTGGGTCCTGCTGAGCCTGAGACTAAGTCAAAACTGGGGAGACACACCCAGAGGGAGGCGTGGCTAAAGCTCTGACTTAGTCTCTCTGAGCATGAAGGCTGAAATTACCCACCAGTGGATTCTACATCCACCATGCTGGAGAAACTAAGTACACCCTTACTGCTTCCATAGGTATAAAGAGACTAAGTAGCAGCCAGGTGCTGCTAATCAAGTGCCCTTCATCAATTGATCATCAGCAAGTGTAACTACCTCTATAAAAGCTGAAGTTTGCTGGTTGCCAGCATTGAGGTGTATGTTAACACAATACGAAAGCGTAAAGACATCAGCGATGATCTTAGAGAAGCAATTGTTGCTGCCCATCTATCTGGGAAGGGTTGTAAGGCCATTTCCAAACCATTTAAAGTCCATCATTCTACAGTGAGGAAGATTATTCATCAGTGGAAAGCATTCAAGACAGTTGCCAATCTTCCCAGGTAAAGACGTTCCAGCAAATTCACCCCAAGGTCAGACCATGCAATGCTCAGAGAAATTGCACAAAAGGGGCGTTGTCTTACCTGAACGCCTTTTCTCAGCACGGAGATGGAGAATCCACGGATGGGTGTAGACTGTATTCCTGCCCAATCAGATCAAGTCAGCCAAAGTTGCCACGCCCGTCCTGGACCATAGAGATCCCAGTTTTTGGCGCAAGCATAGCCATTGACTGACCGCAAGACGCTGTGGCTCACTAAAATTAGCTAACCCTCGGCCTAATGACCTACAAGGGTGGGAGTGGATTCTCCATCTCCGTGCTGAGAAAAGGCGTTCAGGTAAGACAACGCCCCTTCTCCAGCACTTGGAGATGGAGAATCCACGGATGGGACATACCAAAGCCTATTGTCCCTGAGAGTGGGTAGTAGACTGGTCCGGTGTGGCACTTTGCTGTAATGCCTGTTGTAGAACTCTCCTACCGAATGAGGCCTCAGCCGAGGCGAATCTATCAATCTTGTAATGTTGTATGAAAGGGGATGGTGAAGTCCATGTGGCCGCCCTGCAGACTTCCTCAATGGACGCCTGGGTGGCCCATGCCGCTGAAGTGGCTGCACTCCGTGTGGAGTGGGCTGTAACGCGGTGTGGAGCCGGCAATGACTCAGCTTGATAAGCCCCGGCAACGCAAGTTCTGATCCACCTGCCAATTGTGGAAGAGGAAACCTTCCGACCCCTGGAGGAGGGATGGAAAGACACAAAGAGGGCTTCTGATCTGCGGAACTCCACTGTCCTTGCAAGATAGTGTCGAAGAGCCCTGCGGACGTCCAGACTGTGCCATTACCGTTCCAGAGCATGTGATGGGTTGGGGCAAAAGTCCAGCAGCACTATTTCCTGTGATCTATGGAACAGAGAGTTGACTTTCGGAATGAAAGTGGGGTCGAGTCGGAGGACCACTCGATCCTGGTGGAAGACGCACAGATCGTCCCGTGTGGAGAGTGCTGCCAACTCTGAGATACGACGTGCCGACGTGATTGCCACCAGGAAGGCCACCTTATGAGACAGGTAGCGGACGTCGCACGTCCCCAGGGGTTCAAAGGGGGCCTTGGTAAGGGCCCGGAGTACCCAAGGTAAGTCCCATGAGGGGTACCTATGCACCGTAGGGGCTTGGTGTTCGCTGCTCCCTTAAGGAATGAGCGGATTAGAGGGTGCTGTCCCAAGGGCCCCGCGGGATCACAGGTGAGGACCATGGCAAGGGCAGCTATGTGTCTGCGCAATGTGTTTGGGGCCAAGCCCCTTTCCAGGCCTTCTAACAGATAGTCTAGTATGTGGGGAATCGTGAGTTCCGAGGGAGTCAGATGTCGACCGGAGCACCATGATTGAAACTTCTTCCACGTGGCCTCGTAAATACGGTTTGTGGAAGGACGGCGGGAGGCCTGGA
Organism: Bothrops alternatus; assembly: GCA_034064705.1. Lineage (NCBI taxonomy): Eukaryota > Metazoa > Chordata > Lepidosauria > Squamata > Viperidae > Bothrops > Bothrops alternatus. The sequence continues at coordinate 2,254,885 of JARGCV010000105.1, forward strand.
TCACTTTGATGACCCCTGGCGAGCATAGCTCCCGTGACAAGATAGAGCGCTCAAGTGCCAGACGGCTAACTGGAGCCATTGGGGGTCCGGATGGAGAATGACCCCTTGGCTGAGAGATACCCGTTCTGGAGGAATCCGCCACGGGTCTGCTAGAGCTAGGCTCATCAGATCGGCGAACCAATGCCTCCTTGGCCAATAAGGAGCCACCAGGATTACCTCTGCTCATTCCCGAAGAAGCTTGCGTATCACTGCTTGGATAAGGGGTAGGGGGGAAGGCGTAGATCAGACCTTGAGGCCATGGGCCCCGAAGAGCATCCGTCCCTTCTGCTCCTGGAGACAGGAACCGGGAGAAGAACTGAGGCAGCTGAGCGTTGCTCGGGGATGCAAAGAGGTCCACAAGTGGAAGGCCGAAGCGGTGACAGATTTCCCTGAAAACGCTCGGGTGAAGACGCCACTCCGAGTGATCCACCGTTGTTCTGCTCAGGATGTCGGCCTGGGTGTTCGTCTCCCCTGAAATATGATCGGGCTTGATGGAGGCCAGATTGTGTTCTGCCCAAGATTCCAGTAAGCGCGACTCGGTCAGTAAGGCCTGAGATTTGGTGCCCCCTTGTCGGTTTACATGGGCCTTGGCTGCCACGTTGTCCATGAGGACCAGTACATGACGTCCTTTTATCAGGCTGTGAAATTGGCGGAGGGCTAGATGTATGGCCCGTAACTTGAGCCAGTTTATGTTGTGACGAAGGTCTGAGCGAGACCAACGGCCCTCTGCCCACTGCGAGCAAAGGTGCGCTCCCCAGCCGAACAGGCTGGCGTCGGTTGTTAGTACTATTCGGTCTGGTTCCCTGAAGTATGACCCCTTGAGCATGGCGCGCGATAGCCACCACGTGAGGGAGCGCACTACCTTGTTGTGGGAGTCTTACCCTTCATTGACAGGCGCTGAGGTTCTGTCTCTGGAAGGGGAGTATGAACCACTGTAGTTCCCTGGAGTGGAGCCTGGACCAGAAAACGATCGCTATGGCCGAGATCATCTTGCCTAACAGTTGGGAGAGGCTGACCAGTGTACCTGTCTGACTCCTGCGTAATTTGAGGACTGACTGTCTTATGCTGCTTCGGCGTTCTTGGGATAAGTACACCCGACATTCCACCGTGTCTATGATGGCCCCGAGGTGCAGCAGCCTGGTCGTGGGGACCATGTGGCTTTTGGGAAAATTTATGGAGAACCCATGGTCCTGCAGCAGCATTACCACCCGTTCGAGGTCCGCCAAGGCGGACTGGGCGGACTGCGACTCGATTAGTATGTCGTCCAGGTAGCATTGGACTCTTATGGGAATCATTCGCAAGTGAGCTGCCAAGACTGCCAGGATCTTGGTGAATACCCTGGGGGCCGATAAGAGGCCGAATGGGAGCGCTCTGTATTGGAAGTGGCGCCCCTTGTATGTGAACCTTAGGAAATGGCGGTGGACGAGAGAGATGGGGATGTGTAGGTACGCCTCCGTGAGGTCGACAGACGTCAGGAAGTCCCCTTTTCTTACGCTTCCCAAGATGGAGCGGAGCATTTGCATTTTGAATTTGCGGTATGCCAGGTGAAAATTTAGTCCTTTGAGATCTAGGATTCCTCTCCATCCTCCTGACACTTTTGGGACGACGAAGAGGATAGAATAAAAAACCCCGCCTCTCTGGTCCGCCGGCACTGGATCTATGGCTCGTATGTTTAGCAGATGTTGGACAGGCTTGTTCATTAGGTTCTTTTTGGTTCGGCTTCGCGGGTAGAGACACGATAGGAATCGATTTGGAGGGTGGGACCTGAACTCTAGGGACAGACCGTGGTGTACGGTATTTAGTACCCACGTGTCTGTGGTGATGGCCTCCCACTGGTGGGCAAAGAGGGAGAGTCTGCCCCCTATGGGAGGGATCGCCGGAGCGTCACTTGGCTCGGCGGAATGGTCAGCCGTTCCTTTGAAAGGGCCGCTTGCCCTGAAATTGCTGTCTAGGTCTGGCTGTCTGCCTGTCCGGTTGTCTCTCCTGCCTGTCCTGTCTGGTCGGGAAGGAGCTCGTAGGTTGTGAGTAACTATACCTAGCCCCTGCCCGGAAGGGCTGTCTCCTTTGGTAATAATTGGAGCGCTTGTTTGCCTTCTTAATAAGGTGATTAAGGACCTTGCGCTTATCCTTGTTCTCGGTTAAATAAGGATTTAACGCGTCCCCAAACAGCTTCCCTCCTTGATATGGGGCGGCCGAGAGCCGCCACTTAGACTTGGGATCTGCTTGCCAGTGTTTCAACCACAGCATGCGACGACCGGTTATGGTAGACGCCATAGCCCTGGAGGAAAACCTGGCAGCTTGGAGGGTGGCATCTGATGCGTACTCCGTGGCTGCCACCATTTTGCTAAGATCCTGATGTGTACGGATATCCTCCGCTGGGATACGGGCTTGGAGTTGCCTGAGCCAGCGGATGGCAGATCTGTTGAAGAACGATGCGGAGGTGGCCGCTCTAATGGCCCATGCCGTCGCTTGGTGTGATCTGCGATAAGTAAGTTCGCACTTACAGTCCTCTGCTTTGAGAGCCTCAGCGACGTCCCCGGGAATGGCAGTGGGAGATACTAGGGGCCCGAATGGCTCGTCCACCGCTGGCACTTCCAGTGCCTCCTCTAAATCTTTGGCCACGTTGTACAGCTTCTTATCGGAGCTGCCTGGAAGAGGAAGGGAGGCGGGAGATGCTCATTGTTTGCGTATTGCGTTCAGGAACATGGGGGGCAAGGGATGCGATGTTGAGCAGTCACCGGTTCGGTGAAATTTGGGTCCGCCTCCAATTCCGTGGAAACGGGGGTGGTAGGGGAGGAAGAGTCGGTCCCCAGGTGGGCTGTGGATGTAGCCTTGCGGAGCAAGGTGACGAAGAAGGATTAAAAAGGCCGCTGAATGGGGGGGGCTCTGGGGGAAGCTCCTCCTCCTCAGACATTGGTATCCCCTGCTCCATGTCATGTGCCTGGAGGGATGAACCCTCAGAGCAGGTGGAACCAGCTGGGGAAGACAGGGCATAATAAGATTTGGTCACCGGCTGTTGGGCCGGTGGGGGAAGGACCACCGCTGAGGCAGAAGCGTGCGCCCTGGCCTCGAGTGCGCGGTCCACTGCTTGCGCTATTAACAAGGCGAGACGGTCCTCCGTAGGGAGAACAGGCTCCGTTGGTCGGAGACCGGCTGCGGTAGGGGTGAAGGTCGCCTCGGGGGCCCCATGATGGGCCCTCGTGACCGTGGATTGGGGGGCCGGGGGAATTGCTCCCATTCCCCTGTGCGCGGGGGAATGAGTAGCCTCTCCCGTTGACCATATTCCTAGGGGTGAGGTTGGGGGACCTAAGGGTAGGTCCAAGACCAACCCCTCGGTTTGGGAGGTTTCTATCCTGGCCCTTTTCTGTGCTTTGGAGAATTCTTTTTCCAGAGCTTGCTGTCTCCGGCTAGCCTGCTTTTCCGACATCTTAGAGGTTTTGGTAATTTTGTCCTTGCCCTTGGTTGCAGTATTATCTGCACTCACCAGACTGGATGGACTAGGATTCATTGGAGCTGATGAAGTTGGTAGGTTGCCCTTTGTCATAGCCATAGACTCCTCCATTCTCTGATACTGCAGGGACACGATAGGGGGCCCCTGAGATGCAGAGAGAATTAAACACTGGATAAGAACAGACACACTAGTGGGGGCGCCTGGAACCCAGGTAAGGCTGCAGCGTGGATAAGAACAGACGCACGATAGGTTACGCCTGGAACCCAGCTATAGTTAACGCACGGATAAGAACTGACGCACTAGTGGGGGCGCTTGGAATCCGGCTAGGGCTGTGGTGGATAAGAACAGACGCACAATGGGGTACGCCTGGAATCCAGATAGCAGGTTGGTGATTGACTAATCACAAATCCCAGTGACTCTGGCGTGAGCAGGTTATGGCTAAAGACACCAAGTCTGGAGAAACAATTGCATAGGATGTCACGAAGGGTGATCACTGTTGTTGTGTGAGACTGGCCAATGGTGCACCAGTCCTTAAGTGAAATGGGACTGTGCTGGGAGACTGTGGGTGCCCCTGGAGTCCTCAGGCCTCCTGATAATGAGGGCCCAAAGCCAGGCAGATGGCGACCCTGGGCGAGGCTGATTGCCTGCCTAGAATAGTGAAGCTGGAATTCACTATTCCCAGCTTGCTTGTGATGCCCCCAGCTCCCAGTTAATTCTCTTCCCCAGTAGCAGGGAGAATGTATTTGGTGGAGGAGGAAGGAGCCCCTTCCTCCAGCTGTGATTGTGCAACGCTGTGGGACATTCCCGGAGTCCAGACCGCGTGGTCCAAAATGGCAGCCGCTTGAGCGGATGCGGCTCTGAGGCTCCGGAGAGGGCAGGCAAGCGCTGAACACGTGGGCTGCTTCTTCCTGGGGAATCCCCGCGCCCCCTACTAGCACCGCCTGAAGCTCCGAAATCGGTCCGCCACCAAACAGCTGATCAGGGCGTGCCACTTGGCGCGCAGACCGCCTGAGCCTGAAAAGGGCGATCGTCAGCTCCCCCGGAGGGTAGTAACACAAGGTGCTTGAGTGGGCAGCGGAGCTGCAGCCGCAGCTCCGAGGTCGGTCTGACTAGGAGAACCAGACGGCCAAGCCGATTACGGAGGTCCTCCCCCCTTGCGCCTTCCACGTGGCAACGGAGCTACAGCCGTAAGCTCCGGCCCCAATTTGCCCGATCTGTAAACAGTTGGGGCTTTCCACGTGGCAACGGAGCTACAGCCGTAAGCTCCGGCCCCAATTGACCGATATGTAAACGGTTGGGGCTTTCCACGTGGCAACGGAGCTACCGGCATAAGCTCCGGCCCCAATTACACCGATCTGGCAGCAGATTGGGCTAACAGCCATTAGCCAATCGATGAGGAACAGGCAATTCGGGGCTTCGGGAAGTCTGGGAGTTGGGGGGGGGAGAAGAGAGAAGGCAAAGGGGAAAAGGAGGAAGGGGCCCCTCCCCTTAATCCGCAGTTATTCCCCCCCCCAATAGGAACCTTTGACTAGCTGAATTTGGAGTGTTCCTAAATGGGAGTCAAGTTATTACTAGCAAGCCAAATCTTTTGCTTAGAATAGCACTACTCAGCTATTGGAAACTGGAAGATCCACGAATGGAGACTGTACCTGCCTAAGAGCCAAACTTGCGCGTCTGTCCTGGGCGAGATCAAGTCAAAAACTGGGATCTCTATGGTCCAGGATGGGCGTGGCAACTTTGGCTGACTTGATCTGATTGGGCAGGAATACAGTCTACACCCATCCGTGGATTCTCCATCTCCAAGTGCTGGAGAATTCAAGCGTTACATCTCAGACTCTACAGGTTTCAGTTAGCATGTTAAATGTTAAAGTTCATGACAATACAATTAGAAAATGTCTGAATGAGTATGGTTTCTTTGGAAGGGCTGCCAGGAAAGGGGTGTTGTCTTACCTGAACGCCTTTTCTCAGCATGAAGATGTAGAATCCACTGGTGGGTAATCTTAGCCAACCAGCTTGACAGACTAGGTCAGAAACTTTAGCCACGCCTCTTCCTGGGAGTGCCTTCTGGTTCCAGTTTTTGACAAAGGCGAAGCTTCCAGGACGAAAGTCTGACCCAAAGCTCCAAACGAACAACTAAAACAACACCCCAAAAAAAGCACCTGCCTAGACTAAACAGAGGAGGGCGTGGATTCTACATCTTCATGCTGAGAAAAGGCGTTCAGGTAAAACAATGCCCCTTCTCCAGCATGAGAAGATGTAGAATCCACCGTTGGGACATACCAAAGCTCTCCATGTCCCTACGGGTGGGAGTCTAGGCTGGTGATTGGGAAGAAGAAACGACCTGCTGCAGAACCCTCCTACCAAAGGAGGCATCTGATGCAGCAAACCTGTCAATTTTATAGTGCCTAAAAAAGGAAGAGGGGGTAGACCATGTCGCCACCCTACATATTTCCTCCACAGGCGCCTGAGTAAGCCAGGCCGCCGAAGTAGCCGCACTTCGCGTGGAGTGAGCATTAATATGGGACGGGACCGGAAGAGACAAGGAAACATAGGCCTTGGCTATGCACGCCCTAATCCATCTGCCAATGGTCGAAGAAGAAACCTTCTGACCCATGGACGATGGCTGAAAGGAGACAAACAACGCCTCAGATTTACGAAAAGCCAAAGTCCGCTTGACATAATGAAGAAGGGCCCTGCAAACGTCCAAGGTGTGCCAACGTCTCTCCAGCCGATGGGAAGGACGTGGACAAAAATTAGGGAGCACAAGGTCCTGAGACCTATGAAACCGGGAATCAACTTTTGGTACAAAGGAGGGGTCCAAAGGTAAAGTAACACTATCGTCAGAAAAAATGATCAGGTCCTTGCGAACCAAAAGAGCCGCCAGCTCCGAAATTCGTCTCGCTGAAGTAATAGCCACCAGAAAGGCTACCTTCAGCGAGAGGTGGCCGAGCGAACAGGACCCAAGAGGTTCAAAAGGCGGGGAAGTCAGAGCTTGCAGAACCTTGGGAAGGTCCCAGGACTGAAACCACGGATGCCTTGGCCAGAATGGAGCAATTAAGATCACCTCCGCCTCTTCCAAAAGCAGTTTGCGGATCGTTGCTTGTAGCAACGGAAGTGGAGGGAAGGCATACAGCAGTCCCCGTGGCCAGCTGCACCTGAGAGCGTCCGTTCCCTCCGCTCCTCTCGCAGGGAACCTGGAGAGAAACCAGGGAAGTTGAGTGTTCACCGGGGACGCGAAGAGATCCAGGAGAGGACGGCCGAACCTGTCCGAGATCTCCCCGAATAGAGTCGGATCCAGACGCCACTCCGAATGGTCCACCGTGACTCTGCTGAGGGAATCCGCCTGGCGATTCGCCTACCCCGAGATGTGTTCTGCCGTGATAGATCCTAGATGCGACTCCGGCCAGAGACCCAGAGCTCTGGCCTCCTGCATGAGGGCCCCTGATCTGGTCCCTCCCTGCTTGTTCACATGGGCCTTTGCTGTGACGTTGTCCGTCAGGACCAGAACGTGGCACCCTGCCAGGAGGGAGGAGAAGTGAAGAAGAGCTAGGTGAATGGCCCTGAGTTAGAGCCAATTTATATTGTGGGACAAGTCCTGTGGAGACCACCTGCCCTGGGCTAGATGCGTCTGATAGTGAGCCCCCCAGCCGAATTGGCTGGCATCGGTAGTCATCGTAAGCCTGGCTGGTTCCCTGAAGAGCGTCCCCCTGAACATGGCGGATGAGGGCCACCACCGGAGGGACGAAAGTACCTGCTGTGGCACCCTGACTTTCCTTGATGAAGCACTTTGGTTGAGTCTTTGGAAGGGAAGGAGAAACCATTGAAGGCTTCTGGAATGAAGCTGGGCCCAGGGAACGATCCCCATGCACGAGACCATCTTTCCCAGGAGCTGGGATAGCTGCGCTAGAGTGACCAATCGTTGTCTGCGAATGAGACACGTGAGCTTTTGAATGCTCGTCCGCCGTTCCTGGGAAAGATAAACCATGCACGTATTCGAGTCTATGACTGCCCCTAGGTGTAGTAGACGTGTTGAGGGAACCAGGTGACTTTTTTGTGATTGACGGAAAACCCGTGACCCTGAAGGGTGTGTAATGTTACCCGTAGATCTGCTTGCGTGGATTGAGGAGTGTTTGATAGTATCAATATGTCGTCCAGATAGAACTGGATGCGCACTGGTAACATGCGAAGATGAGCCCCTAGCACCGCTAACACCTTTGTGAACACCCGAGGGGCCGAGGACAGGCCGAACGGGAGGGCCCTGTACTGAAAGTGCCGGTTTGCATGGCAAAACCGTAGAAACTGTCGATGCTCTTGCCTGATTGGAATGTGTAGATATGCCTCTGTCAGATCTATGGACGAGAGCAGGTCCCCCTTTCGGATGCTGGCCAGAATGGATTTGAGGGATTGCATTTTGAACCTTTTGTATACTACAAAGTAATTTAGTCATTTGAGATCGAGGATAGCTCTCCAACCCCCCGATGCTTTGGGCACTACAAACAGGATGGAGTAGAATCCCTGTTTCTCCTGTCCTGGGGGAACCGGCTCTATGGCTTTTATTTCTATGAGATGGTCTATGGCCAGATTTAGCAGACGCGCTTTTGACGGATTGCGCGAGACAGGGCACTTTATGAACTGACTTGGTGGAGGGGAATAAAATTATATGGCCAAGCCGTGAGTTACGGTCTCTCTGACCCAAGAGTCGGTTGTGGTCTCCTGCCACACATCGCTGAACAGGGCCAGGCGACCACCGATGGGACTGTCCCTGGCGTCACTTGGACCGCCTGCAGGGACGACCCCCTGCTCCTCTAAAGGGACGCCTTGATGAGAACTGGCCCCTGCCGGAGGGTGGGCGGTCCTGGTAACGATTCTGCCTGGAGGAAAAGGATCGCGAGCTTCTGGGCCAATCCCAGGACTGCCCCCCCCGAAAGGGCTGCCTCCATTCCCAGGAACCACCTTGGCGAAACCCCTGTCGCCGAAACTCTCTCTGAGGTCGATTATCCGACCTTTTGGAAGGATGGGCTAATATTTTCCTCTTATTCTTGTCCTCTATAATGTACGGGTCCAGAATTGCCCCAAACAACTTGTTACCTGCATACTTACAGGTGGACAACCGCCACTTTGCCTTCAAATCTGTCCTCCACTGCTTGAGCCATAGAAGCCTCCGAGAGGCTACTGTTGCCCCAATTGATCTGGCCAAATAACGAGTTGCAAACAATGATGAATCTGCCATGAACTCCGCTGCTGCAAGCAATTTGGTTAAGGTTTGGTGAGTGCGTACCTGGTCTGGCGGGACACTCGATTGCAGGTCTCGGAGCCACATGATGGAAGCCCTAGTAAAAAAAGAGGCTGAGGAAGCCGCCCTGATTGACCAGGCCGAGGCTTGATGAGCCCGCTATAGCGAAAACTCAAATTTCTTATCCTCCGCCTTCATGGCTTCCGCCATGTCCCCTGGAATAGCAGAGGTGGAAAATAGAGAAATCAGAGGCTCATCCACAGACGGAACCTCCAAGAGAGAGGCGAAGGTAGAGGAAACATTGAACAGCTTCTTCTCCAAATTGTTTGGAGAAGGGACAGTTGCCAAGGACGCCCACTGAGACTGCACCGTGGTGCGAAAAACTTTGGGACATGGCATCTGCACCTCCTCCGACACAGGAGGAAGAAAGAGAGGGTTGGAGTCATCCTCCTCCTCAGAGGAGGCAGACTTGACCACTTTAGCTTTAGCAGATAGGTTCAGTGTAGCACAAGCTTTGAGAAGGAGAGAGCAATAGGAAACGGGGTCAAAAAAACCTGAGGTCGATGCCTGCTCCGGAGCAGCGTCCTCATCCTCTGACATCAGGTAGCCAGTCGCCTCCAGGTCCTCAGATCCTTCCTCTGCCACCTGTGAAGAAGTCTCAGAGACCCCCGAAGCCTGGGCAGCTGCCCGCTCCGAACAGGGAGGGATCGCAGCTGCAGGCAATGAACCTTGAGGGGGATAAGGATCCCTGGAGGAAGATAAAAATTGATCCAGCGCCTGTCTCATGAAAGACAAACTGGTCAGGCCACTGACTGTGCTCAGCCCTTGTACTAGGCCCCGCCTCGACCTGGGTGGCTGCAGAAGCCAGGTGTTCAGGAGAGGATGGGCTGGATTGAGGAGAACCAACCTGTACAGTTTCCCCCGGAGGAGACCATTGACCAGGTCGCTGCCCAACTTGCAAGGGAGGCTCGAAGGGAATAGGAGTGTCCAATGGGGCGGGGGAAACCACTTCAGCCCCACTGTCTCTGAGCCTCTGGGCCTTAGCAAATTCTTTTTCTAGCGCCTGATGCCTCCTCGTGGCCTGTCACTCGGCTGCCTTCGTCGGCTCCTTTTCCAAATGCTTTGTTTTAGCCTTCTTCTTGCCCACCCCCCCGGTTCCAAATCAGTAGATCTGCGTTTTTTGCGAAGTAGGGGGGGGTGCCTGAGCCTTGGTACACCTGAGACGAAGCACTGTCTGCCATTGCTATCTGGAAAAGTCCAATAGAGGTATCCAAACAAACGGGGGGAAAGATTCCAAGGACGCAGATCACAGGCAGGTAAGGGATAAGCCCTATTTCTGCACAGATGCAAGGCAGTCACAGCCAGACGAATCACTAAATTACGTCTGCAAGGCCGGGTGACTAAAGGTCACAACTATCAAGGAACAGGTGGAAATAAATCTCCTGAGGACAAAGCTCTAAAACTAACACCGGCTAAAGTTCTAAGAAACAGTAACAATCAACACTCACAAGAAATTTGACACTCCAGTTGCAAGCCGGACGATCTCGTTACTCCCCCAGTAAGGCCTGAATTCAGCAGGCACAACGACGGCAAATGAACAGGAACCAAATATAGTAATAAGGCCTTCACCGGCCTGTAGGTCTTGTCACACCCTGATTCAGCAACGGCAACCACGCCTTGTGAAGAAAGCCTAGGCCGCACTATGAACTTATCTGAAGGCCTTATCTTTATCTTTGGGACGTTGGGTTCCACAATTATTGTTATTGTTAGTATAATTATTTTGGTTAGTATAATGGTTTTAGAAAGCTCCTGATCTGGACTGGGTATCCATCCAGAGCAATTGTTTGTTAGCTATTGTTTGTCTAAATTTTAAATATTTAAATTTGTTTAATACCATTTTAATTGATTGTTAGATGCTATGAATGATGGGGGGACTGATGTTAGTGGAAAGAATCGGGTTGAATGGATGGTTAGTTTATTGTTTTTAATGTGTTTAGTTTAAAGAGTGGGAGAGATAAATTAACGATATGGATGGAGTTGTGGTTGAGTGGAATGAATGTGATGAACTGGCTAGCCTGCCTGGCATGGCAGAGGCGGAGGGGAGGGGAGACGCTGGCTCTTGGGTGATAGAGGGCCAAAGTATACCGGTCTTGCTGGGGAGAGGCAGATATGGTGGGAGCCATAGGGTAGGCCATTCTCGGGGAACAAGAGCTCGCTGTCTAAAAGCGATCCCTTGCTCCGACCCTGTGAGTTCAACCCGAAGTACTGGTAATGGGCGAAATCCGGACCCTGGGCTCAGGCTGCTGCTGCTCAATGCCAGGTCGGTTGTAAATAAAGCTCCCCTCATCCATGATCTTCTCCTGGATGAGGAGGCCGACCTCGCATGTGTGACCGAGACCTGGCTGGGCCCGGAGGGAGGAGTTCCTCTCTCTGAGATGTGTCCAGCCGGGTTTCAGGTATGGCACCAGCCACGACCCCAGGGAAGGGGGGGGGAGTGGCTATTATAGCCAAGAAGACTTTTAGCCTACGCAGGCTCGCTGTTTCTGAGATTGCAGGTTGTGAGTTGCTCCTTGTGAAGTTGGACCTAGGGGTTCAGGTGGGCTTGTTGCTCGCGTACCTGCCTCCCAGCTGCGTGTCAACAGCCCTGCCTGCGCTACTTGAGGGGGTTGCTGGGCTGGCGGTTGAGTTCCCCAGGCTTATTGTCTTGGGGGACTTAAATCTTCCATCGCTCGGCGAATCCTCTGGGTTGGCGCAGGAGTTCATGGCCACCATGGCAACCATGAACCTGACTCAGGTAGTTCAGGGTCCGACTCACGAGAGGGGACACACTCCCGACATGGTATTCCTCTCAGAACAGTTGAGCAATGATCTGAATTTAAGGGGCTTAGATATTTTGCCTATGTCATGGTCAGACCATTTTCTGTTGCGGCTTGTTTTCAAGGCTCCAATCCTCCCCCGCAGGGAGGCGGAACCGATTAGGTGGTTCCGCCCCAGACGTCTGATGGACCCAGAGAGCTTTCAGAGGACGCTTGGGGAAATACCGGATTCTCTCATTCTCGGTTCGGCAGAGTCCCTGGTTACGGCCTGGAATATGGCTGCGAAGGGGGCTCTTGACCGGATCGCGCCGCTGCGACCTCTCTGTGGTAGCAGACCCAGGAGATCTCCTTGGTTCACTGAGGAACTCAGGGGGATGAAGCGCCAGAAGAGACGTCTAGAGAAGCAATGGAGGAAAAGTAAATCCATATCTGACCGAACACTTTTAAGATCTTATATCAAGACTTATCAGGTGGCGCTCAAGGCGGCAAGATGCGCGTATCATTCCACCTTGATTGCATCTGCGGAATCCCGCCCAGCCGCCCTGTTTAGGGTAACTCGCTCCCTCCTTAATCAGGGGGGGGTTGATGCACCCTTGCAGGGTAGTGCTGAGGACTTTAATAAGTTTTTCGCGGATAAAATCGCCCAGATTCGGATGGACCTTGACTCCAATTGGAATGCAGTGTCGGCTGATAATGATTCAGTCGAGATGACAGGGACTCGTCTTGATCCTGTTGTGTGGGAGGACTTTTGACCCTGTGGCACCCGATGAAGTGGACAAGGCCATTGGAGCTGTGAGTTCCGCCACCTGTTTATTGGACCCGTGCCCCTCCTGGCTGGTTTCAGCCAGCAGGGAGGTGACGCGGGGCTGGGTTCAGGAGATTGTCAACGCTTCTTTGAGGGAGGGGTCCTTTCCGGCTCCCTGCAAGGAGGCAATTGTGCGCCCCCTCCTCAAGAAGCCTTCCCTGGACCCAGCTGTATTAAACAACTACCGTCCTGTCTCCAATCTTCCCTTTATAGGGAAGGTTGTTGAGAAGGTGGTGTCACTCCAGCTCCAACGGTCCTTGGATGAGGCTGATTATCTGGGCCCTCAACAGTCAGGATTCAGGCTCGGCTACTCCACGGAAACTGCTTTGGTCGCGCTGACGGATGATCTCTGGCGGGCCCGGGATAAGGGATTTTCCACTATCCTGGTGCTACTTGACCTCTCAGCGGCTTTCGATACCATTGACCATGGTATCCTTCTGCATCGACTGGAGGGGTTGGGGGTTGGAGGCACTGTTTTGCAGTGGTTCACCTCCTACCTCACTGGTCGGTCGCAGTCGGTGTTGGCGGGGGGTCAGAGGTCGACCCCTAGGTTCCTCCCTTGTGGGGTCCCTCAGGGATCGGTCCTCTCCCCTCTGCTGTTTAATATCTACATGAAACCGCTGGGTGAGATCATCCGACAACACGGGGTGAGATATCATCAGTATGCTGATGATACCCAGCTTTACATCTCCACCCCGTGTCATTTCAGTGAAGCAGCGGAAGTGATGTGCCGATGTCTGGAGGCTGTTAGGGTTTGGATGGGTGCCAACAGGCTCAAGCTCAACCCCGACAAGACGGAGTGGCTATGGGTTCTGCCTCCCAAGGATAATTCAATCTATCCGTCCATCAGCCTGGGGGGGGAGCTTTTGACCCCCTCGGAGAAGGTCCGCAACTTGGGCGTCCTCCTCGATCCACAGCTAAATTTGGAACATCATTTTTCGGCTGTGGCGAGGAGGACATTTGCCCAGGTTTGCCTGGTGCACCAGTTGCGGCCCTATTTGGACCGGGAGTCTCTTCTCACAGTCACTCATGCCCTTATCACCTCGAGGCTCGACTACTGCAATGCTCTCTACATGGGGCTACCTTTGAAAAACGTTCGGAGACTTCAGGTAATGCAGAATGCAGCCGCGCGAGCAGTGTTGGGCTTGCCCAGAAATGCCCACATTTCGGCATCACTCCGCGAGTTTTTCAAATTGCATCTGAACAAACCACAAGACTTCTGGAACACTGTCCTTTGGACAGACAAGACCAAAGTGGAGATGTTTGGCCATAATGCACAGTGCCGCGTTTGGTGAAAACCAAACACAGCATTTCAGCACAAACATACCAACTATCAAGCACAGTGGTGGAGGGGTGATATTTGGGCTTGTTTTGCAGCCACAGGACCTGGGCACCTTGCAGGCACTGAGTCAACCATGAATTCCTCTTTATACCAAAGTATTCTAGAGTCAAATGTGAGACCGTCTGTCCGACAGCTAAAGCTTGGCTGACATTGGGTCATGCAACAGGACAATGATCCCAAGCACACCAGCAAACCTACAACAGAATGTCTGAAAAAGAATCAAAATGTTGCAATGGCCCAGTCAAAGACCAGACCTCAGCATAATTGAAACGCTGTGGCAGGACCTCAAGAGAGTTCTGCATACACAAATGCCCAAAAAACTCAATGAACTAAAGCAAAATTGTAAAGAAGAGTGGGCCAAAATTCCTCCACAACAATGTGAGAAACTGATAGAGTGATATAGAAAATGATTACTTCAAGATATTACTGCTAAAATGTAAGGACCCACTTCAACCTCACATCTTAAGAAAGCAGAACTCTTGGAGACGGTTTCTTCCAACAGGAACTTTTATTAAGAGTAGTTGATAGCAGGCATAATAGACAGGATCTAAGATTTCCCGCACAGAGTGATAGATTAAGGTATCCCCAACTTAGACCCCACCCCATAGTCCGCCCCGGACGGCCAATCCCTAGGTGTTAAGTCCATCGTGGGAAAGGGGAGATAACATCGGCCCATCTCCAGTTCATGCAGCGATGGTCAGCGGCTTCTTCACACCTTCCTCCGAGAGCGTAGAAACAAACCAGTCACTGGGTTACATTCCTTATTTCCTCCCTTGTTCTAACTGACACTTTAGGTAGGAAGATAAATTTCAGCGAAAGACATAGCGCAGGAAGCAATTTGTTATATTGTAGCAGGCAGCAGACACAGTGGCAATAAACAAAGCAAAAGGTTACATTGTAGTGAATAGAAGTGAAAGCAATAATTCCGCAAGAACATCCCCCCTCCCTTTTGGGAGTATGGCAGAACCCAGGGAAAGGTGAGATTTGTTTTTAAGTCAGAGGAGATAGATAGAAATGAAATATGAATGGGTTCTTACATCCTGCCCCCCCCTAAAAATAGGAGAAATCCACCTGTAGAGAAAACAAAATAGGTATAGAGGTTACTCTGGTTTGTTGGGGTATTCTGTATGAAACTTCTTTAGTAGTTTAGGTGCTCTGACGTGACGTTTATGGACCCACTCATTCTGTGAGGAGGGAAGGTGTTTCCATGCTACTAGGTATTGAGTTGCCCCATCATACTTCTTAGAATCTAGGATTTCTTTTATCTTGAAGTTTTGTTTTCCTTCAACCATGATTGGAGGTGGGAGGGGGGATTTTTGGCCGTAAGGGTGACTGTTATTCTCGTTTCAGCAAGCTGCAGTGAAAAAGTGAGTTTATTTGCCTGAGGTTTTTTGGTAGTTCTAATTCTACTGTCACTGAGTTTATGATTCTTTTCATTGGAAAAGGTCCTATATATTTTGGACCAAGTTTTTTTACAGGGCTGTAGGGATTTTAGGTATTTTGTAGACAAATATACCATTTCTCTTACAGTGAATGGTATAGGTTTGACTCTTTTTTTATCCACTTGTGCTTTGTATGCTTGCTTAGCTTCATCTAAGGCTTTCCTAACCACTGGCCAGCTGTTTTGTAATTGTGATATCCATTCTTTCAGCGATGGGATTGCCGGTTCGTTTGGGGTTAGTTCTGGCATCGAGTTGAAACTCTGACTGGTGGCTACTTGAAAGGGAGTGTACCCTGTGCTGGAGTGGACTGCATTATTGCAAGCAACTTCTGTGAATGGGTGTAGTTCCGTCCAATTTGTTTGCTGAAAATTAATAAAGCATCTTAAGTATTGCTCAAGTATTGAGTTCAAACGTTCCGTCTGTCCATTGCATTGAGGATGATAACTAGATGATAGCCCCTGAGTGGTTCCTAAGAGGGATAAAAATTCCTTCCAAAATTCTGATGTATATTGCACTCCTCTATCAGATATGATGTGTTGGGGTGCCCCATGCAGTCTGTAGATGTGCTGCACGAATAGTTTCGCTAAGGTTTTTGCAGTGGGAATCTTTTGGCAAGGGATAAAATGCACTTGTTAGGAAAACAGGTCTGTAACCACCCAGATGACACTGTTTCCATTGCTTTCTGGTAATTCCACTATAAAATCCATGGATATTTCTTTCCAGGGGGCTGAGGGATTCGCCACTAGTTGTAGCAGTCCGGGTGATTTCCCTTGCAACCTCTTAGCAGCTGCACAAGTTGGGCAGCTGGCCACGTAACTTTCTATGTCCTTTTTCATGGATGGCCACCAAAATTGCCTTTTAATCAAATGTTAACATTTTTACAAATCCAAAATGCCCTGCTGATTTTGTATCGTGGCAAAGCTGCATGAAAGTGACCCTCTGGGTGGCTGGTATATATTACTTCTCCCCCACCCATGGCAGTCCATCCTTGATTGTGCACACGTGTCTATTTTCCTGGAACCATTCATCTGTTTCTAAAGTTTTCCGGAATTCGATTCCAGTTTGGCTACTCAGCTGCAGCTTTATTTTAGCTTGGGCTCTGGTGGTTACTGGCGCTGCAAGAAAGTGCATCTGCCACGAAGTTCTTTCCCCACGGCAAGTGTTTTGAGCATAAAATGGAATTGGTGAAAATGCTGGGACCAGCGGGCTTACTTCATGGGTGTTTTTAAGGCTTCCAGGTTTTTGTGGTCCGTCCAGACCTGAAAAGGGATTTTATTCCCTTCAAGGAAATGGCGCCACGTAAGTAATGACCATCTCACAGCGTATGCTTCCTTTTCTCACACAGCCCAGCACTGTTCCATTTCAGTGAGTTTCCTGGATGTGTATGCACATGGTTGCAATACCCCTTCATCATTTTCTTGTCATAGTACAGCCCCCACTGCCACATTGCTTGCGTCCGCCTGTATTACAGAGGGTTTATCTGTGTCCAGGTGCCTCAGTACGGGTTCGGCGGAAAAGGGTCTCTTTAACTTCTCGAATGCCGCTTGGCATTCCATTGTCCATTTCAGTGGCTGGCTGGGTTTCACTGAGGATTCTCCCTTCATTTTTAGTAAGTTCATGAGGGGCAGGGCTACTTGGGCAAACGAAGGGATGAACTAGTGGTAAAAGTTTGCGAAACTCAGGAAACTTTGCAACTGCTTCCCTGTGCGAGGTGGTGCCCATTCTACTACTGCCCTGACCTTCTTGGCGTCCATTTCCATGCCCTGCGGGGATATGCGATAACCCAGGTAGTCTATTCTTTCCCGGTGGAATTTGCATTTCGATAGTTTGGCATATAGGTGGGTAGCTTGCAGTTTCTTTAAAACCGCTCTATGTTGACATGCTCCTCTTTGGATTCGGTGAAGATAAGGATGTCGTCTAGATCAGAGCTTTTCAACCAGTAGTACACGTACCACTTGTGCTACATTAATGAGTGGCAGGTGGTACGTAGCCCTCCCTAGCCAAGTGTAGTGGGGCAGGGAAAGAGCCAGCACAGGCAAGGACATACAGTGAGAGAGTCCTCTGGAGCTGCAAAGGCCCCAGGCTCACTTCTGGCTCACCCTCTCCCATGGGAAAGGAGGAGGGGGGCTGAGACAGGAAAGCCTATAAAAGGAGGCAGTTTGGGCAGGAGAGGGAGAGAGAAAAAAAGCAGCAGCCTTGGGAGGAGGTAGAGTCAACTGCACCGAAGGGGAAGGAGGGGGAGGGGGAGGGGGAGGGGAGAGGAGATCAAGCAGGCTGCCTATGAGCTGATCTACAACTGCTGTGGCAGCCACCTGTGCTGGCAGAAGCAAACAGGCAAGAAATGCAGTGGGGGAGGGTGTCGCCCTCCAAGAGGAATGAAAAAAGGCAGCAATGGCTGGAGGTGAGGCACGGAGGAGGGAAGGAGATGGAGAGTGGAAGGATTCTTATGTGCTTTTGTGACTTTGAAGTTCTGGGATTTGTGCAATGAGGGCTTTGTGTTCTTAAGGAGTGTTTGGCAATTTCTATTTGGCTGATGGCCTATGGCTGGTGTTAGCTTCTATTGCTCTGCTGTTGTTAGCTGTAAGTTTTGCTGCAAGGGAATTTGAAGTATTTTTCTCCTGAATGGATTTTGCCTGTAGCATTCCTTTACTTATGAATGGAGCCATTTGGGGAGGTTGCCTTAGCTGGCAGCCAGTACTTACATTTTTTTTTCTTCCTTAAGTGCCGGCTAGCTCCTTACTTTCCTTTCTAGCCAGTAGCTAATTCTTAAAGGGGAATGTGCCTTTTTAAGCTAGTTCACTCAGCAGCTTGTCTTTCCTGTCTCTGGAGGCCTTTCCTTGTTTCATCAATATATGGAAGAGGGAAAATATAGGGGGGTCAAATTCTTCCTTCAGGAGATGGGAATGAGAAAAAGGGAGGCAGGGAAGGGAGGGAGGAAAGGAAGTCCCGCCTTAGCACTTGGCCACCAGCAGCTCTGCCATTGACTTTGCTTGTCAAAAGGTTGCAGAATGGGATCACATGACCCTGGAACACTGTGACCATTATAAATATGAATCAGTTGCCAAACATCCAAAGATAAATCACATGACCCTGGGCATGCTGCAATGGTCATAAGTGTGAAAAATGGTCATAAGTCATTTCAGTGCAATTACAACTTTGAACAGGGGTTTTTTTTTGGTCATCAAGTTTTTGACACCTTGCTAGGTGGTACTCGAATACTGCCATATCCAAAAAGTGGTACAATCGGTAAAAAGGTTGAAAAGCCCTGGTCTAGATAAACCAGGACCCCCTTAAATAGGTGCTCCCTTAGTACCTCGTTGATTAATTGCATAGATACTGCGGGGGGCCTTTGTAGTCCAAATGACAAAACTTTGAATTGGTAGCATCCCATTGGGCAATTAAATGCGGTTTTCCATTCGCCCCCTTCCTTAATCCTAACGCGGTAATACGCTTCCCTTAGGTCTAGTTTAGTGAAATTCTTCCTTTCGTTAGGTGGGATAACATGTCCTTCATGAGGGGTAGTGGGTATAGGCTACTTTCACTGATTGCATACAGGGTGCGGTAATCCACACACAAGCGCAAAATACCGTCCTTCTTCTCTCTAAAGAGGACCGGGACGGCTACTTTAGGCTTGGCAGGTTCCATAAATCCCCTTCCTAGGTTTTTATTTATGAATCTTTCCATTTCCTCCTTCTCTTTAGGGCTCATGGAGTATAGTCTGGGCTTCGGGAGTTTTGCCCCGGCTTTGAATTCTATGGCACAATCCGTGGGTCAGTGAGAGGGGAGCTCATCCGCCCTCTCCTTACTGAAAACTTCAGCAAGGTCTCAGTATTCCTCCGGTATTTCAGGTAACCCCTTTTCCTCTCCCACCGATGCTTTCTCCGCTCCTGGGTTTGATAGGGCTCCTTGGGGTGTGAAGTTTGCACGATCCCCCTTCGGGAAATTGAATTCTGCCGTCCTCCAATTTACCCAGGGGTTCCATTTCTTTAGCCACTCAAGCCCTAGGATCACTGGGCATTCCATGCCTGGGGTCACTACAAACGTTATGTCTTCCTCGTGGTTCCCCAGGGATAGGTGGACTGGTAAAGTGGCTAGGGTAGCTGCCCCCCTCCTATAGACCCATCTAACTGGCCAAATGAGATTGGTTGTTTCAGCCTCCTCACCGGGATGCCCAAGTTCCCCACTAGCGTCAGGCTAATGAGGCAGCGGGTGCAGCCAGAGTCTATTAAGGCTTTCACTTTGACAGCTTCGGGCATGGAGGGGGCTAATATAGTCACTAAGAACATAAGAACATAAGAGCCATGCTGAATCAGGCCAAAGCCCATCGAGTCCAGCATTCTGTGTCACACAGTGGCCCACCAATTGTACATGGGGATCTTGAGCAGAAAGAGAAGGCAAAACCCTCCCTTTCCCTTGACCCCCAACAAATGGTACTCAAGGGAATCCTGCCTGCCTCAACCAACATAGAGGCGGCACATGGACATCCGTTTTAATAACCACCGATACACTTGGCATCCATTAATCTATCTAACCCTGCCTTGAAGCTGTCAAGGCTGACAGCTGTCACGACCCCTTCTGGAAGTGAATTCCATAAATCAACGACCCTCTGGGTGAAGAAATATTTCCCTTTATTTGTCCTCACTTTCTTAGCTATGAGCTTTAGGGAGTGCCCCCTTGTCCTGGTATTGTGTGATAGAGAAAAGAATTTTTCTCTATCCACCTTTTCTATCCCATGCATGATTTTATACACTTCGATCAAGTCACCCCTTAAACACCGTCTTTCAAGGCTGAAGAGACCAAGGCGTTGCAATCTGGTTTCATAAGGGAGGCGCTCCATTTCCTTGATCATTGTTGTTGCCCTTTTTTGCACCTTTTCCAGTTCCATTATATCCTTCTTGAGGTGCGGTGACCAGAACTGTACACAGTACTCCAAGTGTGGTCTCACCATCGATTTGTACAGAGGCAATACAACACTTGCTGACTTATTTTCGATTCCCTTCCTAATCATGCCAAGCATGGAATTTGCTTTTTTTACTGCTGCTGCGCATTGGGTTGACATCTTCATCGAGCTGTCCACCAAAACCCCAAGATCCCTTTCTTGGGTTGTCTCAGAAAGTTTGGTCCCCATCAGTTGGTAAGTATAATTGGGGTTCTTTGCCCCGATGTGCATAACTTTGCACTTGTTTAGGTTAAAATGCATTTGCCACTTTGTTGCCCACTCACACAATTTCGAGAGATCCTTCTGGAGCTCCCGACAATCAGTTTCACTTTTCACAACCCGGAACAATTTAGTGTCATCAGCAAACTTGGCTACCTCACTATTAACTTCTACATCCAGATCATTGATGAATAAATTGAAAAGTAAAGGTCCCAAAACTGAACCTTGGGGTACACCACTTCTCACTTCTTTCCATCCGGAGAATTGTCCATTTATTGCCAACCTTTGCTTCCTACAATTTAGCCAGTTACCAATCCAGGACAAGACCTGTCCTCTAATTCCGTGGCTGGAGAGCTTTTTTAGGAGCCTTTGGTGAGGGACTTTGTCAAAAGCCTTTTGAAAGTCAAGATATACAATATCAACTGGGGCCCCTTTATCTATGTATTTATTTACACCCTCAAAGAATTCTAATAAGTTAGTAAGACATGATTTGCCTTTGCAGAAACCATGTTGATTTTCTTTCAGCAATGCCTGTTTTTCTATGTGCCCTGTAATTTTATCTTTAATAATGGTTTCCATCAGTTTGCCTGGAACTGAGGTTAAACTGACTGGTCTATAGTTTCCTGGATCACCTCTGGATCCTTTCTTGAAGATCGGGGTTACATTTGCTTCCCTCCAATCCTCCGGTACAGTGCCTGATCTTAGGGAAAGATTATATATTTTAGCTAGAAGTTCAGCAATTTCACACTTGAGTTCCTTGAGAATTCTAGGGTGGATGCCAGCGATTTGTTGATGTTTAGTTTAGAAAGGCATGCAAGAACATCTTCCTTGTTTATCTCTATCAGGTTTAATTCTTCTATTTCCCTCCCTGGGAAAACTAATTCTGTGGCAGGCAAATGTTCTCTATCCTCCTCAGTGAAAACGGAGGCAAAGAAGTGTTGCTATGATGGCCTATGCCCTAGGATCGTGTAAGCTGGACGGAGCATAGGTGGGACTTCCATGAGGCTTGGAACAAAGGGACAAAGGAACAAAGAAGACCATGAGGCTTGACCATGTGGTTTTGGAACAACAGGAAATGAGGGAGGGGCTAATAGGTGGAGGGAAGTTGTACCAAGATTTGAATCTACCGGCCACAGGTGTAAGCTTTGCCATTGGCTACAGGTGTAACTTTGCCAGTATAACCTTGCTATTGGCTACAGGTATAATCTTGTCATTGGCTGTTTGTAACCATGTGATGCCTTATGTAACCGCCCACTGTAACAGGTAATAAAAAGGGGAGGCAGCCTTTTGTCTGGGTTCGCTTCACCCCAAGGAAACCTGCATGCATGTCTCCTTTAATTCGGCTATCGTGAAGGACCCGCCATTGATTGGGGCACAATGAGATGCTTCAAAGAAGTCATTTAGCCTCTCAGCAATCTCCTTGTCTTCTCTGATTATCCCCTTCTGACCATTGTCATCGAGTGGCCCAACTGATTTTCTGGTTGGGTTCCTGCTTCTGATGTACTTAAAAAAGGTTTTGTTATTATTTTTAATATTCTTGGCTATATGCTCCTCAAAGTCTCTCTTGGCTTTCATGACTATCGCCTTGCATTTGGTCTGCCAGAGTTTGTGATCCCTCCTGTTCTCCTCGGTAGGAAGAGCCTTCCATTTCTTAAATGAGTTTTTCTTCTTTCCAATAACCTCCTTTACCTCATTCGTAAGCCATACTGGTATCCTCTTGGACTTTCCAGTCCTCTTTCTTCTTTTAGGAATGCATTTTATTTGAGCCTGCTGTAACGTATTTTTAAAGTTTCCAAGCATTTTGGAGGGATTTGACTTTTTTTTACTGTTCCTTTTAGTTTCTTCTTTGCTATTTTCCTCATTTTGTCAAAATTCCCTCTGTGAAAGTTTAAGGTCTCTGTGTTAGTTTTCACTGACAATTTGCTATCCATGGTTAAGTTGAAGGTTATTGTGTTGTGATCGCTGGTTCCTATGGGCTTGGTTACAAGGACATCATGAACCAAATCCTGTGCGTTAGTTAGAACCAAGTCACTGTCTTGAGGGTGGGTTTGATAGGTCCACTTACCAGGGGTTCGCCCTCCAAGCTGTCATCCGAGGTATCCACCGCCCCTGCGGTGTAGGCCGGAGTTCCCTCCCCACGCTTGGCAGAGGGTGGGGACTCCACAGCCTCTGTCGCCCTCATGGCGGGATCTTGTAGTTTGGCTGGGGACTTCCCTGATTTCCTGGCCGGTGATTGGTCTGGGTTGCACTGAGCGGCTTTCGAGCGGCACTCCAGGGTGCGAGGCCCCTATCTCCCACATTTGAAACAGCCTGTTGACTTCTTGGCCGTAGCCGGTGGTTTTGCTGACTCGTGCGTCGGCTCAGGAGGCGAGCGGCTCATGGTTTTCCTCGGCAGTACCTCTTCAGTAGGTCGATCTCTGCTTCCTCTGCCAGGACGTACCATTTGTCGAGTCGTCGTGGGTCCCCTCGAGGCAGGCAAGCATCATACAGGTCGTAGTTTAGGTCGTCTTTGAAGTGGCTAAGGAGGATGTCTTCCAGCCAGTTCAGCTTGTTGGCGATGGCCTGGAATTCTTGTGTATATTCGGCTACCGGGCGTCTGCCCTGCCTCACCGTTTTGATTCTCTCGCAGGCTTTGCGATCAGCCAGGGGGTCCTCGAATCACCTTCTCAGAGAGGACATGAAGTGATTCAAGTCGTAGAGCTCTGGGGCGTTGGAATCATGCAGGTTCACTATCCAGTCTGCGGCTGCCCCGTCCAGAGCGGATTGCACGATACGGATACGGGCTTTGTCTCTGGGGATGTCTCACCCGTATTCTTCCATGTAGCTAAGGACTTGGGTTAGGAAGAACCCCAAGCGTTGTGACTCCCCCCTGAATTTTGCGTCCAGTGGCGGGACTCTTTGGATGGATCGGTGCCTTCGCCGCTGACGGTATTGTATCCCATCCTGATCGCCATCTGCAGGTCGGCGGGCTGTGGGGGCTGCCGAAAGGGGCATTGTCTTACCTGAACGCCTTTTCTCAGCATGGTGGTGTACAATCCACTGATTGGGTTATTTCAGCCTTCCTGCTCAGAGAGACTAAGCCAGAGCTTTAGTTACGCCTCCCTCTGGGTGTGGCTCCCCACTTTTGACGAGGCGAAGTATCCTGACGAAGTCTGACGCAATGACTCCAAAAAAGGCAAAAAAGATAACAACACACAAGCCCAGACAGCTAAGAAGAGGAGGGTGTGGATTCTACACCACCATGCTGAGAAAAGGCGTTCAGGTAAGACAACGCCCCTTCTTCAGCATGGTGGATGTAGAATCCACTGATTGGGACATACCAAAGCCCCTCATGTCCCCAAAGGGAGGGAAGGTCTAGGCTGGTGTCTCCCGAGAGGAAACAACCTGTTGAAGAACCCATCTGCCAAATGTGGCATCAGCCGCAGCAAACTTATCAACCTTATAATGAGTGATGAAAGAGGACGGAAACGACCATGTTGCCACCCTACAAATCTCCTCTACAGAGGCCTGGGTAGACCAGGCCGCAGATGTCGCTGCACTGCGTGTCGAGTGAGCTGTGATACGTGCAGGAACTAGAAACCTAGGCCCTAGCAATGCAAGCCCTAATCCATCTACCATTGGTGTAAGAAGAGACCGTCCTGCCCATGGCAGAGGGCTGAAAGGAGAACAAGGCCTCCGACTTGCGAAAGGCCGAAGTTCGCTTGCTGTAATGTCGCAGGGCTCTGCGCACGTCTACCTTGTGCCACTGTCGTTCTAGACGATGAGAGAATTGGGACAGAGACTTGGAAGGACTAGGTCCAAGGATCTGTGAAAACAAGTGTTCACCTTGGGAATAAAGGAGGGGTCTAATCTAAGGACTACCCTATCAACGTAGAAAGTACAGAGATCGTCTCTGACTGAGAGTGCAGCCAATTCCGAAATCCTCCTGGCCGACGTGATGGCAACTAGGTATGCCACCTTCAATGAAAGAAAATGCAGAGAGCAAGACTCGAGAGGCTCGAATGGAGAAGAAGTCAAGGCCTGCAGTACAGTGGGTAAATCCCAAGATGGATACCAATGCACTGTCGGAGGACCCGAATTGGCCGCCCCTTTAATAAAGGGAGTGACAGCTGGGTATCGTGAGAGCGGACTTAAATTGTCACATGTGAGAACCGTAGACAAGGCCGCGACCTGCCTACGGATGGTGTTGGGTGACAAACCTTTCGAAATGCCCTCCAATAGATATTCCAAAATATTGGGAATAGTAACTAAAAGAGGATCGAGATTGTGCGTAATGCACCAGTGGCAGAAGTTTCTCCACGTGGCGTCATAGATCCTATTTGTCGAGGGGCGCCTTGAGGCTTGAATCATTGAGATCACCCCCGAGGAATAGGCCTGTTTGGCTAAACTCTCCCACTCAATCACCAAACGGCTAACTGAAGCCACTGAGGGTCTGGGTGCTGAAGATCCCCCTGGCTGAGAGCTACTTGGTCCGGGTGGATCCTCTACGAAGGCGAGAGCGACAAGTCCACGAGGTCGGCAAACCACGGGCGTCGCAGCCAGTGTGGAGCAACCAATATTATTTCTGCCTGTTTCAGAAACAGTTGCGGATGGTGGCCTGCAACAACGGAAGGGGAGGGAAGGCGTAAAGCAGAACCTCCGGCCACCTGCACCAAAGGGCAACCGTTCCCTCGACCCCCCCATGCCGGAACACTGGTGAGGAACTTGGGAAGTTGGGCGTTGGACGGGGAGGCAAACTGATCCAGACGTGGCCCGCCAAACCTGCTCGCAATCATGTCAAACAGCTTCAGGACCAGGCGCCACTCTGAATGGTCCACTGTTGCCCTGCTCAGTGAGTCTGCCTGCCGATTTGCCACCCCCGATATGAGCTCTGCCCTGACTGAGCCCAGGGTGGACTCTGCCCACAGACCTAGGTTCAGGGCCTCCTACATGAGAGCCCAAGATCATGTCCCTCCCTGCTTGTTGATGTGAACCTTGGCTGCCACATTGTCTGTCAGAATCAAAACATGTTGTCCCGACACTAGGGAGGAGAAATGGAGGACAGCTAAATGAACTGCTCTAAGTTCCAGCCAATTGATGTTTTGCTTGAGATCCGACCGGGACCACCGTCCCTGGGCCAGCTGAGTCTGAATGTGAGCCCCCAAACAGAACAGCCTGACATCTGTGTTCAGAGTGAGTCTCTGAGGCTCCTTGAAGATGGTCCCCTCGGTCATGGCTGACGAAGCCCACCACAGGAGGGATGCCAGCGTGTGATGAGGGACCTTGACCCTCCTGGTGGAGGCACTGAGGTTTCATTTCTGGAAGGGAAGGAGGAACCACTGAAGGTTCCTGGAATGAAGTCTTGCCCACGGAACCATTCCCATGCGAGAAACCATCTTTCCCAAGAGCTGGGACAGCTGGACCAGAGGAACCAACTTCTCCTTCCGGACCTGGAAAACCAGCTTTCGGATGCTTACCCGATGTTCCTGGGAAAGATAGACCTTGCAAAAGTCGGAGTCTATTATTTATTTATTTATTTATTTTATGATTTTTATACCGCCCCCCTCCCGAAGGACTCAGGGCGGTGTACAGCCCAATTAAAACGACAACATACAAAAATTAAAATTATTAAAAATAAATTAAATAATTTGGCCCGATATTTAAAAACCCAATACATAATCTAAAAACACAATCCCCTAAAAACAATTATGGCCATTGTTGGAGCTGGAGCTATTATCACAGGCCGGCTTGTCGGAATAAGTATGTTTTTAATTCTCGATGGAAGGAACGCAATCCCGTCATCGTACGGAGTTCGGGGGGGAGCTCGTTCCAAAGCGTTGGAGCTCCCACAGAGAAGGCCCTCCCCCTGGGGGTCGCCAGCCGACATTGTTTGGCCGACGGCACCCTGAGGAGACCCTCTCTGTGGGAGCGTACTGGACAGTGGGAGGTATTTGCTGGCAGAAAGCGGTCCTGTAGATATCCGGGTCCGATGCCATGGAGCGTTTTAAAGATGGTCACTAACACCTTGAAACGCACCCGGAAGGCCACCGGCAACCAGTGCAGCTCACGCAGGAGCGATGTTACATGGGAGCGCCATGGCGCTCCGGTCACTACCCGCGCGGCCGCATTCTGGGCCAGCTGAAGCCTCCGGGTGCACCTCAAGGGGAGCCCCATGTAGAGAGCATTACAGTAGTCCAGCCTGGAAGTGACGAAGGCATGAGTAACTGTGCATAGCGAGTCCCGGTCTAGGAAGGGACGCAACTGGCGTACCAGGCGAACCTGATAGAACTCCTAGATGGATCAGACGCTTCATGGGGGTTGTGTGACTCTTGAAATTCATGGAAAACCCGTGATCCTGAAGAGCCTGTATGGTGACCCGCAGGTCTAACTGTGCTGACTGTAAGACCGGGACTGCACTAGTATGTCATCCAGGTAGCACTGCACGCGCACCAGCATCATCTGAAGGTGGGCCGCTAATGCCGCCAAAAACTTTGTGAAGACCCTCGGGGCTGAAGACAGGCGAAATGGAAGAGCTCTTTATTTTATTTTATTTTTTATTTTATTCGGATTTGTATGCTGCTCCTCTCCGAAGACTCGGAGCGGCTTACAACATATATATATAAACAATTGAACAAATCCGAACAACATTAAAAATACAAACCCCATACATACTCATCAATCACACCACAATCAACAATCATCCCCAGGCCTGCCGGCAGAGGTAGGTTTTTAAATTCTTTCGGAAGGCCAGGAGGGTCGGAGAAACGCGGACTTCAGGAGGTAGTTGGTTCCAGAGGGTGGGCGCCGCAACAGAGAAAGCCCTCCCCCTAGGGCCCGCCAGACGACATTGTTTCGTTGACGGGACCTGGAGGAGGCCGACCCTGTGCGCTCTCACCGGTCGTAGAGAAGTATGTGGCAGAAGGCGGTCCCGTAAGTATCCTGGTCCCAAGCCATGAAGGGCTTTATAGGTAATAACCAATACCTTGAATTGGGCTCGGAGACCAATAGGCAACCAATGCAGCGTGCGGAGAGTTGATGAAATGTGGGCACAACGAGGAAGACCCACAACTGCTCGCGCAGCTGCATTTTGCACTAATTGTAGTCTCCGAACACTCTTCAAGGGTAGCCCCATGTAGAGAGCGTTGCAGTAGTCGATCCTCGAGGTGACAAGGGCATGTGTGACTGTGAGGAGTGACTCCCGATCCAAGTAAGGACGCAACTGGTGCACCAGGCGAACCTGGGCAAATGCCCCCCTCGCCACTGCTGACAAATGATGATCCAATGTCAGCTGTGGATCAAGGAGGACTCCCAAGTTGCGAACCTTCTCTGAGGGGTTTATAGATTCACCCCCCAGGGTAATCGAAGGACAGATAGAAGTGTCCTTGGGAGGCATCACCCACAGCCACTCTGTCTTATCGGGGTTGAGCCTTAATCTGTTAACACCCATCCAGACCCTCACAGCCTCCAGACACCGGCACATCACCTCAACCGCTTCACTGATATGGCCAGGAGTGGAAATGTACAGCTGAGTATCATCAGCGTACTGATGGTATCTCACTCCGTGGCAGTGGATGATCTCACCCAGTGGCTTCATGTAAATGTTAAAATGTAGGGGGGAGAGAACCGACCCCTGAGGCACCCCACATGGGAGTAACCTAGAGGTGGACCTTCGATCCCCCACAAACACCGACTGCGACCGACCAGTGAGATAGGAGGAGAACCACCGCAATACGGTGTCCCCCACTCCCAATCCCTCCAGCCGGCGCAGAAGGATACCGTGGTCAATGGTATCGAACGCCGCTGAGAGGTCAAGAAGCACCAGGACAGAGGACTGGCCTCTATCCCGGGCTCGCCAGAGATCATCCATCAGAGCGACCAAAGCAGTTTCGGTGCTGTAGCCGGGCCTGAATCCCGACTGCAGAGGGCCCAGATAATCGGCTTCCTCCAGAGACCGCTGGAGCTGATGCGCCACCACCTTCTCGACAACCTTCCCCACAAAGGGAAGGTTGGAGACCGGACGATAGTTGGTCAAAATTTCTGGATCCAGGGAAGGCTTCTTGAGGAGGGGGCGCACAAGTGCCTCCTTTAAGGGAGCCGGAAAGGACCCCTCCCTCAAAGAAGCGTTGACAATCTCCTGGATCCAGGTACGTGTCACCACCCTACTGCCCGAAACCAGCCAGGAGGGACACGGGTCCAACAAACAGGTGGCAGAACATACAGATCCAATGGCCCTGTCCACTTCCTCAGGCGTAACAGCCTCAAACTCTCCCCAGATGACCGGACAAGAACATGCCCCTGTCCCCTCAACTGAATCATTATCAGTCGACTCTGCTACACAATTGGAGTCTAGGTCAGCCCGGATCTGAGCCACTTTGTCTGCGAAACAGTTATTAAAGTCCTCGGCACTACCCTGCAAGGGAGGCCCCGGACCCCTTGGGTTAATAAGGGATCGGGTCACCCTAAACAGGGCGGCCGGACGAGATTCCGCAGACGCGATCAAAGCAGAAAGATACAAAGATCTTGCCGCCTTAATCGCCTTCAGATAGGCTTTAATAAATAAGCTCAATCTAGTTCGGTCAGATCCGGACTTACTTTGTCTCCATCGCTTCTCTAGACGTCTCTTATGGCGCTTCATCCCCCTGAGCTCCTCAGTAAACCAAGGAGACCTCCTGGGGCCAGCACCACGGAGAGGTCGCAAAGGCGCAATCCGGTCAATAGCCCCCTTCGCGGCCGTATTCCATTATTGGTAATGCCGGCGTGCGTAGCAGAAACGCAGGAACCTGCGATGACCCGGGGGTATTGGAATGTGAAGGTATGCCTCTGTGAGGTCTATGGAGTAGGAGGAAATCCCCCTTTTCTGATGTTGCCAGGATGGACTTCAGGGTCTGCATCTTGAACCTTCTGTATACCAAGAAGCTATTGAGGCCCTTTAAGTCCAGTATCGCCCTCCATCCTCCGATGTTTTGGGGACCACGAACAAAACAGAATAGAACCCTTTTCCTATCTGATCCTGTGGAACGGTTTCTATGGCCCTAATTTCTGGAAGATGTGCGATGGCCGTGGTGACTAATTGCGCCTTGGTCAAGTTGCGCGATACTGGACACTGTATGAATCGGTCCAGGGGGGAACGATTGAAACTCTAGGACTAGACCCCGTGTGATGGTGTCTCTGACCCAAGAGTTGGTGGTGGTGTTTTCCCAGATCTCATAGAACTGTGCCAGTCGTCCCCCTATCAGAAAATCCCCTGAAGGGACGTTTGGATTGGGACTGGCCCCTGGCTCCAATACCCTGGCAGTCCAGTTGGCGATCCTGTCTCTGGGGAAAAGATCACGAGCCTCTGGGCCAATCCCAGGATTGCCCTGCCCGAAAGGGCTGCCTCCATTCCCAAGAACCAGTGGGGCGGAATGTCTGTCTGCGGTACTCCTGCTGTGAACCTCCTGTCCGACTTTTTGGAGGGGGTGTGTCAGGACTTTGTATTTGTCCATTGTTTCAGCCACAGTAGTCTACGAGAGGCTACTGTGGCCGCTATTGATCTGGCCAAACACTTGGCCGAATAAAGGGATACATGAGACATGTATTCCGAGGCTGCCACCAGCTTCACTAGTGTCTGATGTGTTCTAACCTGGTCAGATGGAACAAGCGCCTGGAGGTCGCAAAGCCACAAGATTGCCGTCCTCACAAAGAACGAGGACGAAGTCGCTGCCCTTATGGCCCAACCCGAAAACTGGTGAGCTCGTCTGAGAACTCGAACTTCTTGTCCTCAGCCTTCAGGGCCTCGGCCATATCTCCTGGGATGGAGGATGTAGAGAATAAAGAGGTTAGAGGATCATCAACTGCAGGCACCTCTAGAAGGGATGCAAACGAAGGAGAAACGTTATACAGTTTCTCTTGCAGCCTGGCTGGAGAAGGTGTGGTTGCTAGAGAAGACCACTGTTTCTCAACCGCAGCGCGGAAGACTAGCAGACATGGAACCTGTTTCTGTTTTACAACCTTTCCCGCGAATAAGGGGTTGGATTCCTGCTCAGTGGAGGTAGGTTTCTCCTCTTGTACTGAGGTCAAATTAGCAGTGTTACAAGCCTTCAACAGAAGGGATCTGAACAGGGATGGGTCAAACAATCCCGAGGATGAGACCTATTAGGGTGCTGTCTCCTAGTCCTCTGACATGGGCATTTCAGCTATGCCCAGATCTCCAGACCCCCCTCCCCCAATTGAGAGGAAGTCTCAGATATGCCAGACCCAGGCACCATGTTGCGTCCTGTCTTTGAAGAAGGACTAGTGGGAGGGGGTAACTGTTTGGAGGAAACCTGAGGACTCCTGGAGGAGGACATGAATTGCACAAAGGCATGATGCATAAAAACCTGAAATTGGCTTTGAGACCACATGTCACCTTGGTCTTTGGAACTAGCCCCAACCACCGTTGGAACATGTAAAACTAATCAGGGCTCTGATGGATTGGAGAAGAAGAGGAGCGAGGGGGACCTGCCTGTTCGGTTTCCCCCAGAGGAGAACATGTCCATGGAACACCTTGCACAGGCGCAAAAGATGGCTCAAATGTGGATGTGTCCAGTGGGGCGGGGGGAACCACTTCAGCCCCACTGGACAGGAGCCGCTGTGCCTTGGAGAATTCCCTCTCCAGTGCCTGATGTCGCCTCAAGGCGTCTCGCCCGGCTGCTTTGAAAGTCTCCTTGGTGAATAAATGTTTGGTTTTGGCTTTCTTTCCCCCCCCCCCCCGCTTCCAAATCAGTAGATCTGCGGTTTGATTGTGCAGGGGGTGCACCGGAGACTTGTGTTGCCTGGGGCGAAGAACTGTCTGCCATTGCAATCTAGATAGAGCCGGCCAAGGATATCTAGAGATGGGGGGAACCCAAGCACGCAGATCAAAGGTCAGAGATGGAAAAAACCGATCCTCGCTCTGAACACTTAGCAATGGCAAGTACAGCCAGACAGTTTCCTAGAACTGCCTGTCTAGGCCCAGTGGCGAAAGGCCACAGCTAATTAGAAGAGGTGGTCAGAAACAAAGGAGATACCCCAATGCTCCAATCACAGGTAGATAAGACCTGTGCCTTAATGAGTGGTTACAATATAAAGCCCCCAAAAAATGAGTGAGACCCTCAACAGATAGAATATATGTATATATACATGATTGTTGTATTCAATTGATATCTATTAAAATATATATATATAATAATTAATATTTTTTCTTTTTTTATTGATATCAATCAATTAGTCCCCCCGTTCGGACCTGCCAACACAGGCCAAGGCAATAAGCAAGAAAGGCCAGGCCGAAAGGCCTCAAAGAATGACGAGGCTACAAAATGGCGGCCGCCCTGTGGGCCTCGCAAAATGGCGGCCGCTGGGTGACCACGCGGTCAAAATGGCAGCCACGCCTCCTCGTACCTCCGAAAACGAGGCAAACAGAGGAATGAGAAGTAAAAACGGAGGAAATCCTGGGCCCAGTCGGTAAAACCGCTTCCCCCTTTATCAGAAACACTTGCGTTTAGAAGACGCAGCCTCCGCTGCTAGTCCAAGAAGAAACAGCTGCTGGAAGCCTCGTAACGATTTGTCCCGACGGTTAGGAGCACCAGAAACGGCAGCCGCTTGTGTCCTGCTGATCAGCCGATCGTCGTAATCGCGGTCCCGCGATTTCACCCGGGTGGTGTGAAAACTCACCCCAGGGGCCTGCAGCCAACTGCAGGAAAAGCGGGGGCTCCCAGAGCAATAAGCTCAACTCCTCAAATAAAGGACAAGGTCCTTATCAAATAAGCCAAATTTAAACAGTGTTTGAATTGTTGTTGGAAAGAATCTAATCAAATTTAAAGTAAAAGCCAAATTAGTACCTGAATGAATTAGTCTAACTAGGGAGTCAATATTTTTGCGTCCTGCTGAGCCTGAGACTAAGTCAAAACTGGGGAGCCACGCCCAGAAGGAGGCATGACTAAAGCTCTGACTTAGTCTCTCTGAGCAGGAAGGCTGAAATAACCCAATCAGTGGATTCTACATCCACCGTGCTGGAGAACGGTAGCTGTTGTCTCAGCGGACGTCCCCGGGGCTACTGTTTCCAATTCCCCCTCAGTGTCTCTCTGGTTGCAGCCCAAGGTGTTGGTGCGGCCCCGGGGTTCAGGGTTCTCTTCCTTGAGAGAGCCGAGGGTTCTTTTCTTCAGGTCAATAGCTTTCTCTAGGATCCAGTTTGAGTGCTGCGCACGATCTCCTTCCTCTTGGCTAAGGTGCAGGGACTTCTCCATCTCTTGCTTCCATCCGGGTTGGTGGCTGCCCCGCCTCAGGGTCACCTTCCTTGATTTCTTTTCCCACTCGTTTTTCTTGCCAACGCCCATCAAACAACGAGGTTTGTGGTTGCGCGTTTCCACCATTTCTTCTTCTGAGGAGTATGATGTCTCAGATCCCGACAGCTGGCAGGGTCCTTGCTGGAGGGAGGGCTCCCCTTTCATGGTGGGTTCTTCCTTCCCTGTCCCGTTGTCCGACATTGTAGATTTTGCAAAATCCCCCGGTAAGGGTCTTCCTTCCAGGTTGACTATTACTGCAGATCCTGTCTAATGTAAGGACCCACTTCAACCTCATATCTTAAGAAAGCAGAACTCTTGGAGACGGTTTCTTCCAACAGGAACTTTTATTAAGAGTAGTTGATAGCAGGCATAATAGACAGGATCTGAGATTTCCCGCGCAGAGTGGTAGATTAAGGTATCCCCAACTTAGACCCCACCCCATAGTCCACCCGTCCGGTATGGGACGGCCAATCCCCAGGTGTTAAGTCCATCATGGGAAAGGGGAGATAACATTGGCCCGTCTCCAGTTCATGCAGCAATGGTCAACATTGTAGTGAATAGAGGAAGCGAAAGCAATAACTCTGCAGGCACATCTCCCCTCCCTTTTGGCAGTATGGCAGAACCCAGGGAAAGGTGAAATTTGTTTTTAAGTCAACTGTTTCTACAAGCTATTGAAACATAAGGTGTACTTCGTTTTTTACACATGGCTTCTCTATTTTGGCTTTCTTTTTGTAAAATAAATGATGACATGGTGTAATATGTTAGCTGTTGTTGTTATTCATCTGAGGTTGTATTTACCTACTTTTAAGAACTGCTAAGGACCAGATGATTTTTACTATGCCCTGATACCTAAAACCGTAACACTCAAAGAGGGTATACTTTCTTTTTCACATGACTGTGTGTGTGTGTGTGTATAAACATTTAGTGAGGAAAAAAATTATTTGATCCCCTACTGATTTTGTACTTTTGCCCACTGACAAAGAAATGATCAGTCTATAATTTTAATGGAAGGTTTAACAGTGAGAGACAGAACAAAAAAATCCAGAAAAACGCATTTCAAAAAAGTTATAAATTGATTTGCATTTTAATGAGTGAAATAATTTAGTACTTGGTGGCAAAACCCTTGTTGGCAATCACAGAGGTCAGACGTTTCTTGTAGTTGGCCACCAGTTTTGCACACATCTCAGGAGGGCTTTTGTCCCACTCCTCTTTGCAGATCCTCTCCAAGTCATTAAGGTTTCGAGGCTGACGTTTGGCAACTTGAACCTTCAACTCCCTCCACAGATTTTCTATGGGATTAAGGTCTAGGCCACTCTTTCTATATATTCTTGCATCAACCCCAATTGCAGTTGAGAAAACATAGTATATAAAATTATAAACCCTCCCTACCCCCCCCCCCCGACTTCCCAGAGTGAGTACAGGGTAAAACAAAAGAAAACCCACTACTTCAAACAAAATTATTATATAATCCTAACAAGAATTTTAAACTATATACTAAATACAATCTCTACTTAACACATTTATTCAACCTTATCAATTCTAATACATATCTAATCCCTCAATCAGTCCATCTAATATCGAACCTTAAATCATTTCAATCCACTAAACAAAACAGACAAATCATCTTGTTAAGAGTATTAATTTTCATTTACATATCTAAACCATCAATCTAACAATCAATCCATCACTTCCACTTCTTCAATCGACTTCTGGGCTTTCTCATATGTCAAATAAACCTAAATAAGAAATACAATCTATTTAGTCCATTTCTAACTTAAATTCCTTCAACCTTATCAAATCGCATAATGCTTATCTATCCCATCAATCAATCAATCTAATGTCAAACCTAAATCATTTCAAAGCAAGTACATTCTTCTTCAATTTAATTATATCTTCCATTAATCATCTTCTTTTACGTCTTACTCATAATCTTAATATTATATCTTCCATTAATCATCTTCTCTTACATCTTACTCATAATCTTAGTCCTTGAGTCAGTCCATAGTCTTGAATTACCCATAATTCCTTGCATACAATTTTAAATTTCACTTCTTCAATCGTACTCTTGTTTTTTTCTTCTGCCAGGTAGATCTCCATAACGAGGCCTCCCTTCCAAATAATAAGTCTCTCTTTTTTACTTGCAATATCATTTGAATCCATATAAACCATCTTAACCTTTGCATTAGTCCTCTGTTTCTCTTGACCATAGACTTTCGTTGAGGTAACATTTCAAATCTCTGTCTTTGCTTTTCCTGGTCCTCAGCACCATAGATAAATTGCTTGTTATTAAGGGGTTGCTCGGGTGGCCTCTGGGCACCACATCTGATGGAAAGAGGAAGGAGGAGTGAAGGTTGATGTAAGTAGAAAGTTGATAAGAAGGGGGAAGAGTAGGGATAGTTGGGTGGAGTAGACGGAGGGAGATAGAGAAGGAGGGAGGAGAGTAGGTAGTTAGTTGGTAAGTGAGGGGGGAAGGTTAGGGTCAGGGGGATGTGGTGGTGGGGGTACCGAGCAGTAATGTTAATTGTTTGGTAAATGTGGTCTATGATTATTTTCAGTTGAGTTATTATTATTAGATGTATTGAAATAAGTACTTATGTTTTGTTTATGGATGATTTTGAAATATGTATTTATGTTGCGATTATGTTTATTGTTTATTTCAACACTATGATTTGATTTGAGCATTTTTCTTTTTCTGTTAAAAATTAAAAAATCAATTAAAAAAAAAAGGTCTAGGCCACTCCAGGACTTTAATGTGCTTCTTCTTGAGCCACTCCTTTGTTGCCTTGGCCATGTGTTTTGGGTCATTGTCATGCTGGAATACCCATCCACAACCAATTTTCCTGGCTGAGGGAAGGAGGTTCTCACCCAAGATTTGACGGTACATGGCCCTGTCCATCGTCCCTTTGATGCGGTGAAGTTGTCCTGTCCCCTTAGCAGAAAAACACCCCCAAAGCATGTTTCCACCTCCATGTTTGATGGTGGGGATGGTGTTCTTGGGGTCATAGCATTCCTCCTCCTCCAAACACGGCGAGTTGAAGTTGATGCCAAAGAGCTCGATTTTGGTTTCATCTGACCACAACATTTTCACCCAGTTCTCCTCTGAATCATTCAGATGTTCATTGGCAAACTTCAGATGGGGCCTGTACATGTGCTTTCTTGAGCAGGGGAACCTTGCAGGTACTGCAGGATTTCAGTCCTTCATGGCATAGTGTGTTACCAATTGTTTTCTTGGCGACTATGGTCCCAGCTGCCTTGAGATCATTGACAAGACCCTACTGTATAGTTCTGGGCTGATTCCTCACCATTCTCATGATCATTGAAACTCCATGAGGTGAGATGGGGCGTTATCTTATCTGAACGCCTTTTCTTAGCACGGAGATGGAGAATCCACCAATGGGACATACCAAAGCCTACTGTCCCTGAGGGTGGGTAGTAGACTGGTCCGGTGTGGCACTTTGATGTAGAACCTGTTGTAGGACTCTCCTACCGAATGACACCTCAGCCGATACAAATCTGTCAATCTTGTAATGTTGTATGAAAGGAGATGGTGACGTCCATGTAGCCGTCCTGCAGACTTCCTCAGTGGATGCCTGGGTGGCCCATGCCGCTGAAGTAGCCGCACTCTGTGTGGAGTGGGCTGTAATGCGACATGGAACCGGCAATGACTCAGTTTGATAAACCCCGGTGATGCATGCTCTGATCCACCTGCCAATTGTGGAAGAGGAGACCTTCCGACCCATGGAGGAGGGATGGAAGGACACAAAGAGGGCTTCTGATTCTAGGCAAATTCCTTTGTGCAGCAATACGTGAGTTTATTCTAAACAATCGTTCAATCTGCCAGGCCACATTCTCAACTGAGTCATCCAAAAATTTTGCTAAAGCTTCAGAAAATTTTTTTCTTAAATCCTCTTGATTCTCATTTGATACGTCTCTAAATCCCCTAATTCTAACCGCAAACTGCATCTGATGATATTGTGTCAAAGTAGCCTGATCTTGTACATCACTTCTAATTTCTTCTAATTTTTCTTCAAAATGTTGCTCAACATTTTCTAATTTTTCTTCAACAGCAATAGTATAGTCCCAGACACCTTTAATAGCGTCTACAATATCTTCTCTCATCTCCTGATTAGAAGCTTCTATCATAGCTTTAAAGTCTTTTTTCTGCTCTGCCATCTTTTCCTCTATTTTCACATCAAATTTATCTTCCATTTTGTCAAACCTATCATTAAATAAGGATATTACATCTGTTAAAGCAGACTGTAAGTCTTTCACTGTAAGCATTTGTGAGACAGACTGTGCAGGCTCTTGAGATTCTAAAGGAGCAGACTGTGATTTAACAAGCTGTCCTGGAGAGGGCATAGCCGCCTTAGCAGCTGTCTTTTGTCTTGTAGTCATAATTAAGGAAGAGAAAGGAAAACTAAAAAAAAAAATTTTTTGCCACTTCCGCCCTTCTCAATTTCTTTTAAAATCCAGTTATATTATAGTTTAATAAATAAATCAATAAATGAATCAAGTCCAAATAGTCTCTCAAGCATCTCTTCAAAAGAAAAAGAAAAAATTCAGTTTCATTTTCTCAGCGGAGTAAACACTTTCATTTTTCACTTTCACTCAGTAAAAAGAGCAAACGCCATCTTAAAAGAGTTATGTTATGTTGATTCAAAAAAATTTGTAGATACAAAGATACAAAGGCAGAAACAAAGTAACAAAATACTTGCGATACTCAAAAGACTCCTGTATCCATTCCGTCTGTATAAAATCCTGTATAAAAATTGTGATATACTTTAATACAAGAAAATATAGAAATTGGGTTCTTTCTATAGCTTATAATAAACAATTGAGTGTTGCTGGTCAAGAAGTACAGGTTTTGAAAGAGATACCTCCTAAAATGTTGAGATCAAGGAAAGATTATGCTTTTCTGACGGAGGAGCTTAAAAGAAGAGTAATACAATATAGATGGGAGGTACCAACTGGACTTTCTTTACTCTTTAAAAATAACAGATACCGTTTGTTTACTGTAGCTAAAGCGAAGGATTTTTTTGAGAATATATTGATGGTTGATAGATCTACTTCCCCCAAATCTAAGAGGGCAACCTTGGTTAAAGATCTAGAATTATTGCAATCTTCGGAACTTCAACAACCTCGACTAATTTCATCGGTTCTTATGGACAAAGCAGTTGAACAACCAGTGCAGTCAATTGATATTTTTCAACCTTTGGCAGTAGACAAGCCTAAAGATCCAAGACGCGTACGTGAACCTACTAAGGCTATTGAACAAAGAGAAAAAATACAACCAACTCAAACCAAGCAAACTGATCTGACATCTATGGAAGCCATGGGAGCAAGACCTAAGAGGCAGGAAGAAGTGGAATGGTCTTTGCAGAAGCTTTCACGCAAAGCTCATGTCAAATAAATATTTGACATGGAATGTTAATGGTTTAAATTCTCCACAAAAAAGGAAGAAGATATTTCATTATTTGAAGCAATGTAAAAATGATGTAATTTGTCTACAAGAAACTCATATTAGATCTTTGGACCAGAAATATTTGATTAATAATAAGCTGGGTACACATTTCGTGGCATCATCTTTAGTTAAAAAAAATGGAATTGTTATTTATGTTAAAAATAATATAAAAGCTAAATTAATAGAAGCAGATAATCAAGGTAGATTTTTAGCTATAGAAATTCTACTGGACGGGAAGAAAGTTCTTTTGATGGGTATATACGCTCCAAACCAAAAACAAGGTATATTTTATAAATCATTACACCAAAAGTTATTAGAGTGGGATTATAGATCTTGTATTTTAATGGGAGATTGGAATGGAATCCTTGATGCTGGTTTGGACAAGAAAAAGATTTCACTAGTTTCTCAATCGCGCTCAATTTTACCTAAATCTTTTTTTGATATTAAAGATGATTTTAATTTGTTAGATATTTGGAGAGAAAGACATGGTAGGGATCAAGAGTTTACTTTTTTCTCTGACAGACATCAATCATTTTCTAGAATTGATTTTATTTTAACTACTAGTGATTTTATGTTAAGTTTAAAGAAAGTTAAAATCTTACCTAATGTATTGTCTGACCACAATCCAGTTATGATGGAATTAAGGACTGGCCAATTTTTAAGCAGATCCTGGAGACTTAATGAAAATTTGTTTAAATATGAAATGTATGTGCAAGAATGTAAAAAGGCTATCAAGGAATTTTTTAGGTTAAATAAGAATGTAGGTTTACCAATAGAAATGGTGTGGGACTCTAGTAAGGCCCACATGCGTGGAATATTAATTGAACTGAATGTTAGGCATAGACGTAAACAAGAGGAAAAGAGGCGAGTTTTAGAAGCGGAAATAAGAAAGAAAGAGTTATTATTAATAGATAAGCCAGATGATAGTAATATTAAAGAAGGGATAAAGGTTTTACGGAAACAATTTGATATTTTGATGACCGACCAGGTTGCCAGGAATATACAATATGCTAAACATAATACCTTTTTTAATGCTAACAAACCTGGCAGATGGTTGGCTTATACATTAAGGAAAAAACAAAAATCCCGTTTAATTGAGAAGGTAGAATATAAGGGGCAAGAAGTATTTCATCAAGAAACTATTAAGAAGGCTTTTCTAGAGTTCTACACCAAATTGTATGCTGAAGAAAAAGTTCAAGAGAAAGAGATAGATGCCTTTTTACAAAATCAAAATGTTTTGGAAATTACTTTGGAACAAAGAGATAGATTAAATGCCTTGATTAAGTCAGAAGAAATTATTGATGCAATTAAACAATTGAAATTGGGAAAATCTCCAGGAACTGATGGTTTTACCACGATTTATTATAAGTGTTTACAGGAGGAAATGGTGGAACATTTGAGGGAGTTATTTGTGAATATACAAGAGGGTGGTCGGGTTCCACCCTCTTGGAAAACGGCCAATGTATGCTTGATTCCTAAAGAGGGCAAAGATAATGTTCAAGTAGAAAATTTTAGACCTATCTCCTTGTTAAATACGGATTACAAGATTTTTGCAAAAATCTTGGCTAATAGACTAATGACAGTTTTGACACAGAGGATTCACCCGGATCAAACTGGTTTTTTACAAGGGAGACAGATGAAAACCAATGTTAGACAACTTGTTAATATATTGGAATATTTGGATAAACATATCCAAGTATTATTATTATTATTATTTTATTATTATTATTTATTAAATTTCTATGCCGCCCTATTCCGGGAACTCAGGGCGGCTTACAGCATAAATAGAAATCCAATACAAACTAAATAGTACATTTATAAAAATAAATATATAAAAAGAAGAACCCCTAAATTAAGAACCATTCATTCAGCAAACATACACACAGACATACACTGGCTAGGGGCAAGATTTCAACCGCCCCAGGCCTGCCGGCAGAGATGGGTCTTTAGTAGTTTACGAAAGGCGGAGAGGGTGGGGGCGATACGGATCTCCGGGGGGAGTTGATTCCAGAGGGCCGGGGCCGCAACAGAAAAGGCCCTTCCCCTAGGCCCCGCCAGGCGACACTGTCTAGCCGACGGGACCTGGAGAAGGCCGACTCTGTGGGCCCTAACCGGTCGCTGGGTTTCGTGAGGCAGCAGGCGGTCTCGTAAGTAACCTGGTCCGATGCCATGTAGGGCTTTATAGGTCATAACCAACACTTTGAATTGCGTTCGGAGACCAATAGGCAGCCAATGCAGCTCACGGAGTGATGCTGAGATGTGGGCATTTCTGGGCAGGCCCAACACTGCTCGCGCGGCTGCATTCTGCATTACCTGAAGTCTCCGAACGTTTTTCAAAGGTAGCCCCAAGTAGAGAGCATTGCAGTAGTCGAGCCTCGAGGTGATAAGGGCATGAGTGACTGTGAGCAGAGACTCCCGGTCCAAATAGGGCCGCAACTGGTGCACCAGGCGAACCTGGGCAAATGTCCTCCTCGCCACAGCCGAAAAATGATGTTCCAAGTTTAGCTGTGGATCGAGGAGGACGCCCAAGTTGCGGACCTTCTCCGAGGGGGTCAAAAGCTCCCCCCCCAGGCTGATGGACGGATAGATTGAATTATCTTTGGGAGGCAGAACCCATAGCCACTCCGTCTTGTCGGGGTTGAGTTTGAGCCTGTTGGCACCCATCCAAACCCTAACAGCCTCCAGACATCGGCACATCACTTCCGCTGCTTCACTGAAATGACACGGGGTGGAGATGTAAAGCTGGGTATCATCAGCATACTGATGATATCTCACCCCGTGTTGTCGGATGATCTCACCCAGTGGTTTCATGTAGATATTAAACAGCAGAGGGGAGAGGACCGATCCCTGAGGGACCCCACAAGGGAGGAACCTAGGGGTCGACCTCTGACCCCCCGCCAACACCGACTGTGACCGACCAGTGAGGTAGGAGGTGAACCACTGCAAAACAGTGCCCCCAACCCCCAACCCCCCCAGTCGGTGCAGAAGGATACCATGGTCAATGGTATCGAAAGCCGCTGAGAGGTCAAGTAGCACCAGGATAGTGGAAAATCCCCTATCCCGGGCCCGCCAGAGATCATCCGTCAGCGCGACCAAAGCAGTTTCCGTGGAGTAGCCGAGCCTGAATCCTGACTGTTGAGGGCCCAGATAATCGGCCTCATCCAAGGACCGTTGGAGCTGGAGTGACACCACCTTCTCAACAACCTTCCCTATAAAGGGAAGATTGGAGACAGGACGGTAGTTGTTTAAAACAGCTGGGTCCAGGGAAGGCTTCTTGAGGAGGGGGCGCACAATTGCCTCCTTGCAGGGAGCCGGAAAGGACCCCTCCCTCAAAGAAGCGTTGACAATCTCCTGAACCCAGCCCCGCGTCACCTCCCTGCTGGCCGAAACCAGCCAGGAGGGGCACGGGTCCAATAAACAGGTGGCGGAGCTCACAGCTCCAAT
The DNA here is from genome assembly GCA_034064705.1 of Bothrops alternatus. Lineage (NCBI taxonomy): Eukaryota > Metazoa > Chordata > Lepidosauria > Squamata > Viperidae > Bothrops > Bothrops alternatus. Next base: position 2,296,336 of record JARGCV010000105.1, read on the forward strand.
GGCCTTGTCGACTTCATCAGGTGCCACCGGGTCAAACTCCTCCCACACAACAGGATCAAGACGAGTCCCTGTCATCTCGACTGAATCATTATCAGCCGATACTGCATTCCAATTGGAGTCAAGGTCCATCCGAATCTGGGCGATTTTATCCGCAAAAAACTTATTAAAGTCCTCAGCACTACCCTGCAAGGGTGCATCAACCCCCCCCTGATTAAGGAGGGAGCGAGTTACCCTAAACAGGGCGGCTGGGCGGGATTCCGCAGATGCAATCAAGGCGGAATGATACGCGCATCTTGCCGCCTTGAGCGCCACCTGATAAGTCTTGATATAAGATCTTACAAGTGTTCGGTCAGATACGGATTTACTTTTCCTCCATCGCTTCTCTAGGCGTCTCTTCTGGCGCTTCATCCCCCTGAGTTCCTCAGTAAACCAAGGAGATCTCCTGGGTCTGCTACCACAGAGAGGTCGCAGCGGCGCAATCCGGTCAAGAGCCCCCTTCGCAGCCATATTCCAGGCCGTAACCAGGGACTCTGCCGAACTGTGAATGAGAGAGTCCGGTATTTCCCCAAGCGTCCTCTGAAAACTCTCTGGATCCATCAGACGTCTGGGGCGGAACCACCTAATCGGTTCCGCCTCCCTGCAGGGGAGGGGTGGAGCCTTAAAAACAAGCCGCAGCAGAGAATGATCTGACCATGACATAGGCAAAATATCTAAGCCCCTTAAATTCAGATCATTGCTCAACTGTTCTGAGAGGAATACCATGTCGGGAGTGTGTCCCCTCTCGTGAGTCGGACCCTGAACTACCTGAGTCAGGTTCATGGTTGCCATGGTGGCCATGAACTCCTGCGCCAAGTACCGGCTGTTTTAATGTTTTTAGATGCTGAAAAAGCTTTTGATAGATTGAATTGGACATTTCTGCAAAGGCTTGTGGTAAGGATGGGAATGGGGGACCAGTTTATTAATTCTATATCAGCTATATATCAGAAACAAACAGGATAGATTATAGTGAATGGACAATTAACAGATTCATTTAATATAGAGAAGGGTACTAGGCAGGGTTGTCCCTTATCCCCTTTATTGTTTGTTTTAACTTTAGAGGTATTATTGAATAGGATTAGAGTATCAGAGGAATTAAAGGGGGTACAAATTAGACAACATGATTACAGATTATGTGCCTTTGCAGATGATTTACTTGTGACACTAACTCAGCCAATACAATCGGCTCAGAGTTTGATGGAAATTATTCGAAATTATGGAAAAGTTTCAGGTTTCAAATTAAATTTATCCAAGACAAAGATGTTGGTTAAAAATTTAGATAATAAATTAAAACAAGATTTGGAAAGAATAACGGGATGTGAGATAGTTAAAAAAGTTAAATATTTAGGAATTTATATAGAAGCTTCAAATGGTAAATTATATAAGAATAATTATGAACTCTTATGGTGTAAAGTACAAAAAGAATTGGAGAATTGGAAAAAATTACAATTATCTATGTTGGGCAGAATAGCCACTATCAAAATGAATATATTGCCGAAATTTTTATTTTTATTTCAAATGTTACCAATACTTAAAAAGGATGGAAATCTTGATGAATGGCAGAAAGGTATAAACAAATTTATTTGGGATGGCAAGAAACCAAGGGTTAAATTTAAAATTATTCAAGACACAAGAGAGAGAGGTGGTTTGAAAGTGCCTAATTTTAAATTATATTATTATGCAGCAGTTCTAGTGGCAATAAGTGATTGGATTAATTTAACAAATGAAAGAATATTAAATATAGAAGGATATGGGTTAGTGTATGGGTTCCACGCGTATTTAGTTTATGATAAAAAACTGGATAGGGGTTTTAAAGAGCATATAATAAGAAACTCTGTGTTGCGTGTCTGGAAAAAGTATTATTATAAGTTAAACGGTAAAATACCTTTATGGACAGTTCCCAGGCACGCAATACAGAGTGTAGGTATACAACAAATTCAAGACGTGGTGCCCTATGATAAACTCTTAAATAAAGAAGGGAACAGCCTAGAACTGAAATCATTAGACAGATTAAGGGAGGAAGGTATAGCTCATAATTGGTATTATCATGCACAACTTCAAGCCAGATGGCAAAAAGATGTCAAGATGGGTTTTTCTTTAAAGGATGAAAAATTAATTATACAAATTAGAGATCAAAGAGTGATGCATATTAAAAGAATATACGATGCTTTAATTGAAATTGATTCTGGAACTGAATTAGTTAAAGATTGTATGATTAAGTGGGAAGGTAATTTTGGACACACAATTATGATGGAAACTTGGAAAAGAATATGGGTGAAAAATGTTAAATTTACACAAGCTCAGCACTTAAGAGAAAATTTTTACAAAATGTTTTACAGATGGCACTTAGATCCAAAAAAATTATCGTTTATGTATCCAAATTTGCAACCCAAATGTTGGAGATGTGATTCCATGGACGCTACTTATTTTCACATTTGGTGGTCTTGTAAAAAAATTAAGGCTTTTTGGATAAAAATATGGTGGATTCTTCAAAATATATTGAAAAAGCGTATTGAGTTTGTACCACAGTTGTTTTTGTTGGGTATTACAAAGGACTGTTCCACCATAGAGACTAAGTTGATTTTGAACTTGACTACAGCTGCAAGACTGTTGGTGGGACAATATTGGAAGTCATCTGAAATACCATCTATTGAAGAATGGACGTTAAAAGTTACCCATCTTGTCGAGATGGCTAAGATTTCGGCATACCTGAAGAACCACTCAAATGAAACATTTTTGATGGACTGGAAGAAATGGATTGATTATATGCAAAAGAAATACCAGTTGAGAGAATTAGATTTGATATATGGTTAAATAGTTTAACATAGTAGCTTAGTGGGGTTTCTTGCGTTTTTACCCTGCATTCATTCTGGGAAGCCTGGGGGGGAGGGGGGAGGGAGATAATATATATTAGTTTATGTTTCTCAACTGTAGTTGGGGGTTTAAGGGATTAGATAATTTTTGTAGGATGCTCGGGAGAATTTTAGTTAGCGCTTCGGATGGTGAGGAGGAGGAGCGAAAGTAGAAGAGGAGTGGGTTGCTGGAGGGTGTTGTGGAGGGGGGTTCCGAGCAGTTATTTGTATTGTTTTTTTTAATATGTAATTTGTTTGTTTTCAGTTGAGTTAATATGTTATTATGTTACAATTGTTAAAAGTTTTTAAAAATTTAATAAAAAAATTTATAAAAAAAAAAAAAGAGGGCTTCTGATTTGCGGAACTCCGCTGTCTGTGAAAGATAGTACCGAAGAGCCCTGCGGACATCCAGACTGTGCCATTGCCGTTCCAGAGCCTGTGAGGGATTGGGGCAAAAATCCGGCAGCACTCTCTCCTGTGATCTATGGAACACAGAGTTGACTTTTGGCATGAAAGTGGGGTCGAGTCGGAGGACCACTTGATCCTGGTGGAAGACGCACAGATCGTCCCATGTAGAAAGTGCTGCCAACTCTGAGATATGTCGTGCCGACGTGATTGCCACCAGGAATGCTATCTTGTGAGACAGGTAGCAAACATCGCACGTCCTCAGGGGTTCAAAGGGGGCCTTGTTAAGAGCCCGGAGTACCCGAGGTAAGTCCCATGAGGGGTACCTGTGCACCGTAGGGGGCCTGGTGTTGGCCGCTCCCTTAAGGAATGAGCGAATGAAAGGGTGATGCCCCAAAGACCCCACAGGATCACAGGTGAGGACCGTGGAAAGAGCAGCTATGTGTCTGCGCAATGTGTTAGGGGCCAAGCCCCTTTCCAGGCCTTCTAACAGATAGTCCACTATGTGGGGAACCGTGAGTTCCAAGAGGGTCAGGTGTTGACCGGAACACCATGATTGAAAATTCTTCCACGTGGCCTCGTAAATACGGTTTGTGGAAGGACGGCGGGAGGCCTGGATCACTTTGATGACCCCTGGCGAGCATAGCTCCTGTGACAAGATAGAGCGCTCAAGTGCCAGACGTCTAACTGGAGCCATTGGGGATCCAGATGGAAAATGACCCCTTGGCTGAGAGAGACCCGTTCCAGAGGAATCCGCCAAGGGTCTGCTAGAGCGAGACTCATCAGATCGGCGAACCAATGCCTCCTTGGCCAATAAGGAGCCACCAGGATTACCTCCGCTCGTTCCCGAAGAAGCTTGCGTATTACCGCTGGAATAAGAGGTAGAGGGGGAAAGGCATAGAGCAACTTACCAACTGATGGGGACCAAACTTTCTGAGACAACCCAAGAAAGGGATCTTGGGGTTTTGGTGGACAGCTCGATGAAGATGTCAACCCAATGCGCAGCAGCAGTAAAAAAAGCAAATTCCATGCTTGGCATGATTAGGAAGGGAATCGAAAATAAGTCAGCAAGTGTTGTATTGCCTCTGTACAAATCGATGGTGAGACCACACTTGGAGTACTGTGTACAGTTCTGGTCACCGCACCTCAAGAAGGATATAATGGAACTGGAAAAGGTGCAAAAAAGGGCAACAACAATGATCAAGGAAATGGAGCGCCTCCCTTATGAAACCAGATTGCAACGCCTTGGTCTCTTCAGCCTTGAAAGACGGCGTTTAAGGGGTGACTTGATCGAAGTGTATAAAATCATGCATGGGATAGAAAAGGTGGATAGAGAAAAATTCTTTTCTCTATCACACAATACCAGGACAAGGGGGCACTCCCTAAAGCTCATAGCTAAGAAAGTGAGGACAAATAAAGGGAAATATTTCTTCACCCAGAGGGTCGTTGATTTATGGAATTCACTTCCAGAAGGGGTCGTGACAGCTGTCAGCCTTGACAGCTTCAAGGCAGGGTTAGATAGATTAATGGATGCCAAGTGTATCGGTGGTTATTAAAACGGATGTCCATGTGCCGCCTCTATGTTGGTTGAGGCAGGCAGGATTCCCTTGAGTACCATTTGTTGGGGGTCAAGGGAAAGGGAGGGTTTTGCCTTCTCTTTCTGCTCAAGATCCCCATGTACAATTGGTGGGCCACTGTGTGACACAGAATGCTGGACTCGATGGGCTTTGGCCTGATTCAGCATGGCTCTTATGTTCTTATGTTCTTAGTGACTATATTAGCCCCCTCCATGCCCGAAGCTGTCAAAGTGAAAGCCTTAATAGACTCTGGCTGCACCCGCTGCCTCATTAGCCTGACGCTAGTGGGGAACTTGGGCATCCCGGTGAGGAGGCTGAAACAACCAATCTCATTTGGCCAGTTAGATGGGTCTATAGGAGGGGGGCAGCTACCCTAGCCACTTTACCAGTCCACCTATCCCTGGGGAACCACGAGGAAGACATAACGTTTGTAGTGACCCCAGGCATGGAATGCCCAGTGATCCTAGGGCTTGAGTGGCTAAAGAAATGGAACCCCTGGGTAAATTGGAGGACGGCAGAATTCAATTTCCCGAAGGGGGATCGTGCAAACTTAACACCCCAAGGAGCCCTATCAAACCCAGGAGCGGAGAAAGCATCGGTGGGAGAGGAAAAGGGGTTACCTGAAATACCGGAGGAATACTGAGACCTTGCTGAAGTTTTCAGTAAGGAGAGGGCGGATGAGCTCCCCTCTCACTGACCCATGGATTGTGCCATAGAATTCAAAGCCGGGGCAAAACTCCCGAAGCCCAGACTATACTCCATGAGCCCTAAAGAGAAGGAGGAAATGGAAAGATTCATAAATAAAAACCTAGGAAGGGGATTTATGGAACCTGCCAAGCCTAAAGTAGCCGTCCCGGTCCTCTTTAGAGAGAAGAAGGACGGCACTTTGCGCTTCTGCGTATAAAATCTTAGCTCATAGCTAAGAAAGTGAGGACAAATAAAGGGAAATATTTCTTCACCCAGAGGGTCGTTGATTTATGGAATTCACTTCCAGAAGGGGTCGTGACAGCTGTCAGCCTTGACAGCTTCAAGGCAGGGTTAGATAGATTCATGGATGCCAAGTGTATCGGTGGTTATTAAAACGGATGTTCATGTGCCGCCTCTATGTTGGTTGAGGCAGGCAGGATTCCCTAGAGTACCATTTGTTGGGGGTCAAGGGAAAGGGAGGGTTTTGCCTTCTCTTTCTGCTCAAGATCCCCATGTACAATTGGTGGGCCACTGTGTGACACAGAATGCTGGACTCGATGGGCTTTGGCCTGATTCAGCATGGCTCTTCTTATGTTCTTATGTTCTTAGACCTTGTGGTCATGGCCCCTGAAGAGCATCCGTCCCTTCCGCTCCTGGAGACAGAAACCGGGAGAAGAACCGGGGCAGCTGGGTGTTGTTCGGAGATGCAAAGAGGTCCATGAGTGGAAGGCTGAAACGGTGAGAGATTTCTCAGAAAACCCTCGGGTGAAGACGCCACTCCGAGTGATCCACCGTTGTTCTGCTCAGGATGTCGGCCTGGGTGTTCGTCTCCCCTGAAATATGATCGGCCTTGATGGAGGCCAGATTGTGTTCTGCCCAAGATCCCAGTAATAGCGACTCGGTCAGTAAGGCCCGAGATTTGGTGCCCCCTTGCCGGTATACATGGGCCTTGGCTGCCACGTTGTCCATGAGGACCAGTACGTGATGCCCTTTTATCAGGCTGTGAAATTGGCGAAGGACTAGATGTATGGCCCGTAACTCGAGCCAATTTATGTTGTGATGAAGGTCTGCGCGAGACCAACGGCCCTGCGCCCACTGCGAGCAAAGGTGCGCTCCCCAGCCGAACAGGCTGGCGTCGATTGTTAGTACTATTCGGTCTGGTTCCCTGAAACATGAACCCTTGAGCATAGCGCGCAATAGCTACCATGTGAGGGAACGCACTCCCTGTTGTGGGAGTCTTACCCTTCGTTGGGAGGCACTGAGGTTCTGTCTCTGGAAGGGGAGCATGAACCACTGTAGTTCCCTGGAGTGGAGCCTGGACCAGGGAACTATCGCTATGGCCGAGATCATCTTGCCTAACAGTTGGGAGAGACAGACCAGTGTACCTGTCTGACTCCTGTGTAATTTGAGGACTGACTCTCTTATGCTGTTTCGACGTTCTTGGGATAAGTACACCCGGCACTCCACCATGTCTATGATGGCCTCGAGGTGCAGCAGCCTGGTTGTGGGGACCATGTGACTTTTGGGAAAGTTTATGGAGAACCCATGGTCCTGAAGCAGCTCTACCACCCGTACGAGGTCCGCCAAGGCGGACTGGACGGACTGTGACTGGATTACTATGTCGTCCAGGTAACATTGGACTCTTATGGGGATCATTTGCAAGTGAGCTGCCAAGACTGCCAGGATCTTGGTGAATACCCTGGAAGCTGATGAGAGGCCGAATGGGAGCGCACTGTATTGAAAGTGGCGTCCCTTGTATGCGAACCTTAGAAAATGGTGGTGGGCGAGAGAGATGGGGATATGAAGATATGCTTCCGTGAGGTCGATAGACATCAGGAAGTCTCCTTTTCTTACGCTTCCCAAGATGGAGCGGAGCGTTTGCATTTTGAATTTGCGGTATGTCAGGTGAAAATTTAGGCCTTTGAGATCTAGAATTGCTCTCCATCCTCCTGACACTTTTGGGATGACAAAAAGGATAGAATAAAACCCCCAACCTCTCTGGTCCTCTGGCACCGGTTCTATGGCTCGTATGTTCAACAGATGTTGAACGGCCTCGTTCATTAGATTCTTTTTTGTTCGGCTGTGCGGGTAGGGGCAAGATAGGAAACCACATGGAGGGTGGGACATGAACTTTAGGGACAGACCGTGGCGTATGGTATTTAGTACCCATGCATCTGTGGTGGTGGCCTCCCACTGGAGGGCAAAGAGGGAGAGTCTGCCCCCTATGGGAGGAATCGCCGGAGCGTCACTTGGATCAGCGGAAAGGTCGGCCGTTCCCTCGAAAGGGCCGCTTGCCCTGAAATTGCTGTCTAGGTCTGGCTGTCTGCCTGTCCGGTTGTGTCTCCTGTCTGTCCTGTCTGGTCGGGAAGGAACTCGTAGGTTGTGAGTAACTATACCTGGTCCCCGCCCGAAACGGCTGCCTCCATTGGTAATAGTTGGACCGCTTGTTTGCCTTCTTAATGAGGTGATTAAGGACCTTGTGCTTATCCTTGTTCTCAGTTAAATAAGGATTTAATGCGTCCCCAAACAGCTTCCCTCCCTGATATGGAGCGGCCGAGAGACGCCACTTAGACTTGGCATCTGCTTGCCAGTGCTTCAACCACAGCATACGGCAACCAGTTATGCTAGACGCCATAGCCCTGGAGGAAAATCTGGCCGCTTGGAGGGTGGCATCTGATGCGTACTCCGTGGCTGCCACCATTTTGCTAAGATCCTGATGTGTACGGATATCCTCCACTGGGATACGGGCTTGGAGTTGCCTGAGCCAGCAGAGGGCGGATCTGTTGAAGAAAGATGCAGAGGTGGCCGTCCTAATGGCCCATGCCGTCGCTTGATGCATTCGACGATAGGTAAGTTCGCACTTACAGTCCTCTGCTTTGAGAGCCTCAGTGACATCCCCAGGAATGGTGGTGGGGGATACTAGGGGCCCGAATGGCTCGTCCACCGCTGGCACTTCCAGTGCCTCCTCTAAATCCTTGGCTACATTGTACAACTTTTTATCAGAATTGCCTGGAAGGGGAAGGGAGGCGGGAGATGTCCATTGTTTCCGTATTGCGTTCAGGAACATGGGGGGGCAAGGGATGCGATGTTGAGCAGCCACCGGTTCGGTGAAATTTGGGTCCACCTCCGATTCCGTGGAAACGGTGGTAGTAGAGGAGGAAGGGTCAGGCCCTAGGTGGGCTGTGGATGTAGCCTTGTGGAGCAAGGTGACGAAAAAGGAAGGGTTAAAGAGACCGCTGAATTAAGGAGCTTCTGGGGGAAGCTCCTCCTCCTCAGACATTGGTATCCCCTGCTCAAGGTCGTGTGCATGGAGGGATGAATCCTCAGAGCAGGTGGACCCAGATGGGGAAGACGGGGCGTAATAATATTCCTGTGCCGGCTGTTGGGCTGGAGGTGGAGGGGCAACCGCTGAAGTAGAAGCATGCGCCCTGGCCTCGAGCGCGCGGTCAACCGCTTGCGCTATTAGCAAGGCGAGACGGTCCTCCGTAGGGAGGGGAACAGGCTTGCTTGGCCGGAAACCGGCTGCAGTGGGGGTGAAGGTCGCCTCGGGGGTCCCATGATGGACCCTCATGGCCGTGGATTGGGGAGCCGGGAGGATTGCTCCGGTTCCACTCTGCGCGGGGGAATGAGCAGATTCTCCCGTTGACCATATTCCCCGGGGGGAGGTTGGGGGACCTAAGGGTAGGTCCAAGACCAATCCCTCAGTTTGGGAGGTTTCTATCCTGGCCCTTTTTTGTGCTTTGGAGAATTCTTTTTCCAGAGCTTGGTGTCTCCGGCTAGCCTGCTTTTCAGACCTCTTAGAGGCTTTGGTAGTTTTGTCCTTGCATTTGGTTGCAGCTTTATCTGCACTCACCAGACCGAGAGAAATAGGATTCATTGGAGCCGATGAAGGTGGTAGGTTGCCCTTTGTAATAGTCATAGACTCCTCCATTCTCTGATACTGCAGGGACACAATAGGGGGCCCCTGAGATGCAGAGAGAATTAAACACTGGATAAGAACAGACGCACTAGTGGGGGCACCTGGAACCCAGGTAAGTCTGCAGCATGGATAAGAACAGACGCACGATGGGGTACGCCTGGAACCCAGCTATAGTTGATGCACGGATAAGGACAGACGCACGACAGGGGGCGCCTGGAATCCGGCAAGGGCTGTTGTGGATAAGAACAGACGCACGGTGGGGTACGTCTGGAACCCAGATAAAAGGATTGTGGTGCAATTTGCACAAATCACAGTGAGTCTGGTATGAGCAAGGTACGGCTGAAGACACCAAGTCTGTGAAAATAATTACATGAGATGACCAGAAAGGGTGACCTGTATTGTTATGTGAACTAAACCAATAGTCCCCTAGTTCTCAATTAAATGGAACACAGGGGGCACTAGAAATATCTTAACAGTGTCCTGAAAAGGCTAGGGATACCCCTGGAGGTCTCAAGCCTCAAGGTGATAAGGACCTATTTGTCCAGTAATATGGCGGCCGTGCGCAAAAATGTCGTCCTACCTGGTATGGTGGAACCGGGAATATACAATTCCCAGTCTGCCTGCTAAGTCCACCAGCCCAACTATAATTTCCTTTTCCCAGCAACAGGGAAAACTGTCCTCAAAGAGGAGGAAGGAGCCCCTCCCTCCAATATTATTTATAGGACGCTGCAGTTTCTTTCCGGGTTCAGCTTCACGCAGCCAAAATGGCGGCCGTTGTAACTACGCGGCTTGAAGGCTCCGGAAAAAAGGCTGCGCACTGCTAGTGACCTCTCTGTTTGGGAGAACTCCGCCCCAAACTAGTAGCTTTTGCAAAATTTTCTTTGTCCCTCTGTTCGCCGCCAAACAGCTGATCATCGGTTGCCGTTTGGCAAACGGCACGCCTGAGGGCTGAGAGGGACGATTGAAGTTGCAAGGTAACCCAATCAACCGGAAGAAGGGACATGAGGTTTAAATGAGCGACGGAACTGCAGCTGCAGCTCCGTGAAAGCAATTAAGAACGTGAAAATCCGAAAGAGGGCAGGCTTGGCTAAGGAAGACTTTCCCCCCCCCCCGAGCCTGCCACGAGGCAACGAAGCTGCGGCCGCAAGCTCCGGCAACAATTGGGCTGATCTAGGAGCAGCTGGGGACTAACCTCCGTTAGTCCGCAGATGATAGAAAGGGGCAATTTAGGGGCTTTGGGGAGGTCTGTATATGAGAGGGGAGAAAGGGAAGGCAAAGAGAAGAAGGAAAGGAAGGGGCCCCTTCCTTGGAACCACAGGTATTTTCCCCCTCCCACTGGAACCTTTTAAATGGAAGATTTGGAATGTTCCTGGATGGAAATTAAATTGTTAATATAAAGCCAATTTCTGTGCTGAATACAGCACTGCTCAACTACTGGTTCTGGAAAATCCACCAATGGAGACTGTACCTGCCTAAAAGCCAAACTTGCACGTCCGTCCGTGGGCAAGATCAAGTCAAGACTGGGATCTCTATGGTCCAGGACAGGCGTGGCAACTTTGGCTGACTTGATCTGATTGGGCAGGAATACAGTCTAAACCCATTGGTGGATTCTCCATCTCCAGTGCTGGAGAACTTGCAGGGAACCCCAGACCAAGGGAGATTGACAGTTATTTTGAATTTCTTCCATTTGCGAATAATCGCACCAACTGTTGTCACCTTCTCACCAAGCTGCTTGGCAATAGTCTTGTAGCCCAGAGGTCCCCAACCTTTTGAGCACCAGGGACCGGTTCCATGGAGAGAGGCTTTTCTGCAGACCGGAGGGGACGTGGTTTCATGTACTGCCTGCATCCCATAGATGGGGCTTTGCTGGTCTGCGCAGCCCAGTTTCACGCATGCTGCAGCCTGGTGCCGGTCCACGGACCGGGGGTTGGGGACCCCTGTTGTAGCCTATTCCAGCGTTGTGTAGGTCTACAATCTTCTCCCTGCCATCCTTGGATAGCTCTTTGGTCTTGGCTATGGTGAAAAGTTTGGAATTGATTGCTTCTGTGGACAGGTGTCTTTTATACAGGTAACAAGCTGAGATTAGGAGCACTCACTTTAAGACAGTGTACCTTAGCTTGTTACCTGTATAAAAAACACCTGGGAGCCAGAAATCTTGCTGATTGATAGGGGATCAAATACTTATTTCACTCATTAAAATGCAAATCAATTTATAACTTTTTTGAAATGCGTTTTTCTGGATTTTTTTGTTGTTATTCTATCTCTCACTGTTAAAATAAACCTACCATTAAAATTATAGACTGATCATTTCTTTGTCAGTGGGAAACATACAAAATCAGCAGGGGATCAAATATTTTTTCCCTCACTGTATTATAAAAATCCTTAACAGCACCATAGAGCTCAGAATCAGGAAATTTTCTAGTACAAATGTAACCTTAGTCATGAATTTATTCTAAGGAAAACCACTTTCTAATCCCTCTCCACAACATATATTACACTGCATAAGATTACAGATCAGGTACTTAAGTATTTGTGTAATATGAAGAATTATAGTCTCTGCATATAACTGCCATAAAAGGATGAGCAGCCCAAGAAAATGAAACGACCAACAAGGACCAAAATACTATAAAAGAACACACTACAGTAACTTTTTCTTGTCCCATATGTCAAAACGAACCAAATTTATTCACTGCTTTGTACTAACCATAAAAAGCCATTGCACTGTAACCAGTGACATGGTAACCTCAAAATAAACAATGGATAAATACTTTATGGCAGCACCATTCTAGGGTAGGAGCTCCTAAGCATGGTTATCGCTAAGTCATAAGATCAGACTTGTCATATCAGTCAGACTTCGATGGAAATCTCAATCAGATGAGCTTTAATAAATTCATCTTTACTGATTTTATCGTAATTTGGAGGCCCCATGAATTTAGAATGGCAAATAGTACTGGTTTTCAGACTCATGGCTGAGGACCCATCAAGTATCTTGGTCTCAAATCTGAAAAAAAAATACTTGCTACATGCTGTAGTCTACTTTTCCACTGAACTGTAAGACGTTTATCAGTAAGGGCTATACAGTACATGTGCAATTCATAGTTAAAATGCTGTACATTGACCAGGGAGACTCAGGTTCAAGACCCTACTTGAAAAAAGAGGCCACTGGTTGATTCTGAGCCAGTCTCTCTTAGCCCAACCTATCACCAGGGTGATCGCTGAGATAAAATGTAATAAATGTATACTTTATGGAGATTTTTCTTTTTAAATGGCCCTCAGTCTAGACAGCTTTTCACATTAGTTAACCTCATAATTATACTTGGGAAGGGTAATTTCATTTTTAAAATTTCAGTTTTATCCATTTAAAACTGCCATTTTAAAGTTAAAGAGTTTTTAAGACATGAAGGTTGAAAGCTACTAATTCCCACAAAAGTGGCTTGATTTCTTGTTCTAAAAAATACAGTATTTATATTTTCATAATGAAATGGTTCTCTCAGTGATTTACTTTTACTTCAAGGGAAAAACCCTCATGCAAAGCAAGTTTCACTTTTATATTCTCAAGGGCAAAATCTTTACTCTATTTTTGCCCATGGAAGAGATGAGGCAACATGACAAGAGAAAATAATCACAACAGCTGTTTCAAGACCCCCAGCCGGACACCAGCTCTAGTAACACCATCAACTTGCAACATAATATGCCAGGGATTAAGGATGGTCTGGAAGTAGTTCTCTATTAACCATGTGTTTGGGAGAGACTTCAACATCCATGTAAATAACTGAATTCATCACTAAGTAGAACACAAATACAGTACAAACAAAACAAACCAGAATAGGCTATCATAAAGTAAACCACATAGGACAGCAGAGAGAGAAAAAAGTGCAGGACTGCATAGGATAGTCTTCAGCAAGACTATAAAATATTCACCAACTAGTGTTTTCTTAAACACATATTAAGAAAATCCCCTGCAAATAATGTGAATTTTGTTAAATCATCACCAACTTAATACATGCAATGAAATTATCTAATGCTACAAATTAAGCAGATGTTAACTGAGATGCCTCACATAAGCAAAATTAAAAGAAACAATAAAAACTTAATATTATTTAGGGTAACGTATACAGGGTGTACCAAAGATCAGGCCCCCATAGGCTTATTGCAATAGCTTTTATTATCCCCTTCCTCAAGAGAAAGTTATTGTACTTAGGTATATTCAAAGGTCATTTGTCAAATGAACAAGGAAGTGTTTAGAACACTTCCCAAACCCAGGTAAATTACCCAAAATTGGGAAAAGTCATTTTTCTTTGGTTTTTTTGTTCACTTGAACCCATTACCCATCACAACAGGGGCATTTAAATTGACTAAAAGGTTGTTACATGTACCAAAATATATTCAAAAATCTCCCAAAGTATTCCTATTAAGATGAAAATCAATGAAACTACCAATGGTAATTTGCTGAAATGACATAACGATCAATCGTGTTTTGTAATACAGGTTAGTCCTCGAGTTATCACCATTCGTTCCAAGACCAAAGTTGTTATGCTGCTAAACAAAGGGACTTATGACCTGTCCTAGAAGTTTGATAAGTCTTTCTGATAAGCAATTTTGGGTAATGAATAAAAAAGTTTGGGGAGCACTGGTTTAGAAGAAAATAGTAACATTTATGTTATATCATAAACTGTTTATGAGACCTGACTTTTGGTACATACCATATATCAACATAGATTACTAACATTGTTCTGTGTCACTCATGTTAAAATATTGGCAACAAAAATATAGTAATAAAAGTTACAGAGATCCTCAAACCATTATTTTCTTCCTATTACCTCACCCAATAGAATATTGCTACACATACCTCTTTAGTTAGATCACCATTAATTGGAGGGGCCACTGCACCTAGGTCTTCCAACTCTTCACTAAATCCTTGTTCAATTCCATTTTCTCTCACTACATTGTCTGAAGCAGTTCCGTTTTGCAAGCCACTGCCATTCTCAAAGGAAATGCCTGTATTGGGTTGGGCACCAGAGACAGAACCTTCAGGATCTTGATGTACCAGCCAAGCACTGACTTCAGTGGCGGGCACCTGAAACCTGTCCAAGACCCTCACTTGGTTGAGAAGCCGTCGAGCTGTAAAATAGTAGTCCAGATCTACACTTTTGGGATGTATAACATAGCCATCTAAGGTGTTCCGCAGGTTGTGAAACTGTATCTGAATGTAAGCAGAGCTCTGGCCCAGAAAGATCTCCCGCAATGGAGGGAGATGTGAATTTAGATAAGTATCTACATCCACCCTCACTCCGATCAAGCTGAGAAGAATGGTGAACTCAATAAGTCCTTCTGTGAAATATTTCTTCAGAGAAAGCATTTCTAGAAAGAAAAGGGGTATGTAGCACAACTTTAATAACATTCAAATATCTCTTGTGAGGTATCATTCTATAAACTATTTAAAGAACAAAAATGCAACGAATGCTCACATTCCACTTTAAAAGAAACTGTAAAAGTATTCAGATTACGAATAACAGATGAAACTTTAAATCTCTGGGAATAAAAAACTCCCATCAAGTTATTCCGGCATAGCTTATTCAGAATACAAAACTGTTTTGTAACAAAACAAAGTATATAAACTTATGGAACTTACTGTCCACATACAGCAATTTCCCTAAGTCTTCTATTTTCTTCTATTTTCCCACACCAACTACAAGATGGAACAAGTCTTCCAGAACAGGTTTGATCTCCCCCATCTTTTTTCCTCTTGCTCCAAAAAGTTTCCTGAAAGTTACAGAGTACAGGGTTTGAGAATAAGGAAAGGTTTAAAGACTTTTCTGCTGCTTGCTGCAAGTTTTGTCAGAAACTGAAACACAGCCAAAAAATCAAGCAGAGGCATTAAAAGGCAGCATAACGTATTTTAAACCAGTTCAACACTTTGTCTTGTTGGAAGACAATGGGAAGAATTTTTTACTTGCAGCTCTTTAATTGAATATATGAAACAGGAAAGATACCAAATGATTGGCTAAAATCAGCCTTTGTGACAATCCCCAAAAAATAAATGCAAAGAAGTGTACCGAATACAGAACAATAAGCTTAATGAGTCATGCCCTGAAAATATTCCTGAGAATAATTCACACAAGAATATACAACAAAATTGAGGAGCGTCTAGGTAACACACAATTTGGTTTCAGAAACAATCTTGGTACACGAGATGCGCTATTCAGCATTCAAGTTCTTGTACAGTGTTGTAGAAATGTCAATCACAGTGTTTACATGTGCTTCATTGATTTTGAAAAAGCATTTGATAAAATAAGACACAGCAAATTATTAGAAATCCTGAAACAAGGGGGACTAGATGACAAAGACATCCAAACCATAAAGGATCTATATTGGCATCAGGTAGCAAATGTGAGACTAGGCCAAAAATACTCAGCTGATGCAGAAATACGAAGAGGAGTCAGACAGGGATGTATTCTGTCTCCACTGTTGTTCAATATCTACTCTGAGTCAATCTTCAACGAGGCACTGGAGAACATCGTGCTGGCATCAAAGTAAACGGTGTTTGGATCAACAATTTAAGAAACGCTGACGATACAGTTCTGCTTCCCAGTAAGCATGAAGACCTTCAGCTCCTCATCAACAGAGTCACAGAAATATCTGAAAAATACAGCTTGAAGCTTAACACCTCAAAAACCAAGATCATGGTCGTCAGCAAACAACCCGTTAATTTACCACCAATAAATTTGGAAGGAATACCATTGGAAAAAATTGAAAGGATCACGCACCTCGGTTCTAATTTACATGAAAGCTGGGACATGACCACTTAAGTAAAGACAAGGAGAAAGCTCAAACAGCATTCTTCAAAATAAAAAAGGTCTTCTGCAGTCACAACATAAGCCTTACTTCTGCCTGTTGCTGTTTGCCTTGCCTCGCTTGGAAGATTGCTCTTCACATTTTGCCTTGGACCTTGCCCTTCTCTGGTGGCCTATGTTTGGCCTTTGCTTCACTGGGGCTTTGGAACTGCTTCTTTTCTAGGACCTGTTTCTTGTCCTGAGAACTGCCCTTGTCTTGTGCCTGGACCCTGCCTGGATTGGACTTGGAACCCTGGACCTTGCCCAGTGAGCGTGCTCCTACTCTGGGGATTTCTTGGTACTATAGGGGCTGTTTGGGAGACTGAGGGTGGCTGCCTTCAGGGTAGTGTGAGGGTAGAGCCTTACTGGTTGTTTAAAAGAAATAAAGAACTCTTTAAAAAGCCTGCATTGCCTTGACCACCTGGGTCATAACATACCATACCAGACAATTGGCTGTCCAGTCTCTTCTTAAAAGCCTCCAGTGATGGAGTACCCACAACTTCTGAAGGCAAGCCATTCCACTGCTTAATTGTTCTCACTGTTAGGAAATTTCTCCTTGGTTCTAGGTTGCTTCTCTCCTCGATTAGTTCCCATCCATTGCTTCTTGTCCTACCTTCAGGTGCTTTGGAGAATAGGTTGTCTTCTTTGTGCCAGCCCTTTAGATACTGGAACACTGCTAGTCCTTATTTTCATTAAACTAGACATACCCAATTGCTACAACCGTTCTTCATGTTTTAGCCTCCAGCCCCTAATCATCTTTGTTGCTCTTCTCTGCACTCTTTCCAGAGTCTCAACATCTTTTTTTTATATTGTGGTGACCAAAACTCAATGCAGTATTCCAAGCGCAGTCTTACTAGAGCTTTATAAAGCGGTCCTAATATTTCACATGATTTTGATTCTATCCCTCTGTTAATGCAGCCTAGGTTTGCATTGCCTTTTTTGGCTACTGCCGCACATTATTGGCTCATATTTAAGTGACTGTCCACTAGGACTCCAAGATCCCTCTCACAGTTACTGCTATTGAGCCAGGTTTCACCTAATCTGTACCTATACATCTGTTTTTTCTTGCCTAAGTGTAAAACCTTTTCTCACAGTTGAATTTCATTTTGTTAGATAGGGGCCAGTGTTCAGGTCTATCAAGATCCATCTAGATCAGGGGTGTCAAACTGTCGGCCCACGGGCTGGATGCGTCACACAGAAGCCGCACCCACCTCAGCTTGGGGGAAAAAAGTCGTGACACATCACGTGACGTGGCAAGTTTGACACTCCTGATCTGGATCTTGAGCCTATCTTCTGGGGTGTTGTCTGCAAACTTGATGAATTCCCTCATCTAAATTGTTTATGAATATATTGAAGAGTACTGGGCCAGAACCTTGTGGTACCCCACTGCTTACTTCCCTCCATGTAGATGTAGTTCCATTAAGGACTACTCATTGAGTGCAGTTTGTCAGCCAGTTACAAATCCATCTGGTGGTGATGCTGTCAATCCCACATTTTTCTAGCTTACCAAGAAGTAGGTTGTGGTCTACTTTGTCAAATGCCTTACTGAAATCCTAGTATATTATGTCCACAGCATTTCCCTGGTCCACTAATTTAGTCACTTTATCAAAGAATGAAATAAGATTTGTTTAGTATGATGTTTTTGAGACACCCATGTTGGCTTCTGGTTATAATTTTGCTTGCTTCCAGGTGTTCGCAGATCTGTTGTTCATCTTTTCCAGGATCTTCCCAGGTATTGATGTCAGGCTGGTCTGTAGTTTCCTGGATCTGTTTTTTCCCCCTTTTTTGAAGATGGGAAACACATCAGCTCTTTTCTAGTCCTCTGGTAGTTCCCCTGTGCTCCAGGATATTTGAAAGATATATGGTTCAATGGTTCCGAGATCATGTCTGCCAGTTCCTTCAGAACTCTGGGTTGTAATCCATGAGGTCCCTGGTAATTTGAACTCATCCAGAGCAGACAGGTGTTCTCTTACCATTTTCTTGCTTATTTTAATTTGTATCCCTAGTCTTGTCTTTTACAGTTATGTTTTTGGTAGGTTGGGCTAAATTTTCTTTTTATGTGAAGACAGATGCAAAGAATTAAGCAGCTCTCCCTGCTGTTACTTGCTTGCCACCTTCTCTTTCTATTTCCATCACCTTCTCATTTTATCAGAGAGACATGATTTCTAAGTAGTAGTAGTTATTTTGAAAGACATAAAGGAGCCAATATTCTCCACCACCCACTTAAGGGCCTGAGACCCTAACCTTGGAAGCACTTCCTTTAAAAAGGAACACATTCTTTTCCGTTTGCTTTCGTCTTGTCTGCATAAAGTCAATACAGGAAGCTGTCAGCAGGGGTGTCAAACTGGCAGCCTGTGGGCCAGATGCGTCACGTGCAATTGAGTTTGACACTGTGATCTACACGCTTGATAAGGAATGCTGAAAGCAGACCCTACAGAGAAACTATAGCTAGATGCACAGGATGCGGTTAGAACAGTACCTAGAAGCTTGTTGCAGCTTGGGCTGTGGGGTAAGCAGGGGTATAGGTGGTATAGATCATGCTAAGAACACCTGAACAGCACTTGTACATGTGCTATTCCATGCTGAACTTTACTTATACACATGCTACATTGATAAGAAATTTGTAACCAATCATTGTATTGTTTTGAATTTTCTGTATCCTGAGGTATAAGAATGCCTGTCTTGCTCAGTGTTTCTCTCAACTCCTTTGTTTGCTAACAGAGAGCCACTTTGCTTCTGATCAGAAATAGTGACAAATCTCTACCTTCCTCCACCCTGTATTATTGAATGGCCCTTGTGCCAGGTAAATGAACCACAGATTGGCTCTTGGCCATCACATTTTTTTTCTTTGTTCCCTCATTAATCCTAACTTCTCAATCACTAGGACTTTCTGGACACTCATTACAGTCTTGGTTTAAACTCTTTAAAATGCAACCTAATGACATAGCAGAGAAGCTGGAGAACTGCCACAAATCTTTTCACACAAGAGCTTGAACACTGTCCTATTTACAGTATACAGCACCATGAGGAAGTACAACTCTAACAAAAGTAAAGCTTTTCACTTTAGCTTAGTGTCACTTTTTCAATATCTCTTTACTTTTTTATTGTATACAAAGGAAAAAAAGATTAAAAACATTGAACATGATAAATCGTCTTTGACATACATCTCCATCTTGTCAGTTCATATTGTACAATAATTACATATATCTATATACAACTGTACATTCCTAGTCTCTGTCTTAACTTATATCTTGCTGTTGACCCCCATTTTTTTCCCTCCATTTATAAAATTTATTCCAGATTTGATAAAATTCTATTTCTTCCTGATTTTTTTTAATCTTTTAGTTATCTTGTCTAGTTCTGCACAATACATAATTTTCTTAATTAGTGCTTCCCCACTAGGTACTTCCATCGCTTTCCACTTTTGAGCAAATAGTATCCTTGCCGCCGTTACCACATGTATGATGAGATATGTGTCACCTTTATTTACATTTTCCCCTAATATTCCTAATAGTAATGTCTCAGGTTTGTATTTTTCAATATCTCTTTACAATATGATGTACAAAAGTTAAAGTTATATAGATTTGCAAGCATTCTTTTCCTGTGCAGTAAGGAGTGCAACCCATTTAATGAGATTCTAAACATGAGATCAACAGGCAAGTTTTTCCTGAATTAATCCATTTTAAGATGGGATCTTGTGTATATATTCTCTTAAGACTTTATTAAACCTACACTTCTCTTTTTAGTCGACTTCCCTACTTTCATTTCCCTAAAATCTTGGATTCCAATATAAGAACCGTGAACAATAGGTCAGGATTGCACACTCCCACAAGCTAATTATTAAGTCAAAGAATACCATGCAAATGCTGTTTTAATTAAACAAAACAGCTCTTAGCCTGTTTACTATTTTAGTTTACTATAAACTGGCATGGGAATACAATTAAATTTGAAACTGCATTCATTCTAGAAACAATCTTCCACCCATTACTTTTGCTACTTCCTCCACTATCTAGTTCTACTCTATTTCTATTATTGTAGAACCAACCCTCATTCCGTTCCTTAAGTTTCTATTGTGCCTCACCCACTCAGAATCCCTCCCCCGCGTTTCGTTTTTCAGCAATTCCTCCAACAACCTATTCTAAATTCCCTTATCGTATTTCTCCTATGGTAAGGGAAAGGCAGTTCTCCAACCCTCACTTTCCCAGTCTAACTTTTTACCTTCTCATATCCAAACTTTCCCTACCTTTTATCCCTCCACAGCTACCTACGGTAGTGCCCTTTAAATTCAAATCCCCCTATACTACTCCATCTATTAGCCCTTCCCACAACCCACCCACGACTGAACTCATTTACTTACTTTCTTCCTTCCACAACCCTCATTTGGCCAAAACCCCATCTCGTTTCTTCCCCACTAGTCCTCGCCTTTCCTCACCTCATATTTTCCGATTATTCGTTCAGCCCTGTCCATCCCAGCCCCCCCCCCCCAAGCCAATTACCAGTCCTCCGTCTCGTATCTTTACCTCCATTTTCTCAACCGCCAACGCCTGCACAATCCCACCCTCCTTTATATACTGCAGGCTGTCTCTCTGGGTAGCCCCACTCCTTTTTCCCCAGCTTTCATCACCCGCCCCCCACAGTATGCAGCCCCTCCTCTTTATTCTTCCCCCGCTTAGGTTACTTCCACCAACTTCCCTTCGTCCCATCTTTATACCTTCTCTATCCAGCAATTATCAACCAACACGAACAACCACTCTCGGGAGGCCTTACCTTAATGCCGGTCTTAAACCAAAACAGCAGCACTCGACTGTTACGAAGTTTCCCGCCTTCTGTGCCGCTTTGTCCAATCATGTTTTAATATTGAGACGAATGACAACCTGTTTGTCCACTCAGAAAGTAAGCACTGTTTTCCAACCACAAACCTCACAGAGATTGACAGTTTAACGGCTAAAAAAAAATGACAAGAGAAAAGGCCCAATCATGATGGTTAGAGGGCCGGCTACACAGGTCGCTGATTGACAACATAAATTCCCCAATCCGTTGTTTGCTTAGCTCAGGGGTAGGCAACCTCGGCTCTTTCATGACTCATGGACTTCAACTCCCAGAATTCCTAAGTCAGCATAGCTGACTCAGGAATTCTGGGAGTTGAAGTCCATTACTCATGAAAGAGTCGAGGTTGCCTACCCCTGGCTTAGCTCCTTGAGCCAGACAGTTTGAGTGACATAAGCAACAACCAACCGTCGCTCGAAAATGTAATCGTCTCTTTCCATTATCTTTGGACTTAGGCTCTGAAGCCACAGCCGCAGTCCTTTTACCATTCCCCACCTGAATTACGTAATCCTCATAATCGCCTAATGATGGGTCTATTACACTTGCGAAATGGCGCCATATTGAGAGTGTTGCCATTGGCAATCAATAGATGTCTTCAGAAGTTCCCGTTTATGGACTTTAAATGTTGGCTACTATTTTGCAAGGTTTAGTTATTTCTTCTGCAGGAAGACAGCATCCCCCCCCCAGAAAGAAATATTTTAGGGGATATTTTTTTTAAAAAAGCAGACTATATTTCCCCAAAAGAATAATGTAAAATCTTAGGCAGAAACTACCCCCCCCCACACACACACACACCAGTCTCTCTGCCCCAAGCAGAGGCCAGGTGTGTAGAAATGCAGATTTGATAATCCTTTCAGAAAGACTGGAGCTAGGAAGTGAAGGGATTTTATTGTGCTTATGATTTTAGTATGTTTAAGTTTGACATTAGCAGCTATTTTATATATAGTAACCATTTTATACTGATACGTATAGTGTTATCATGTAATCATTGTTTTGTTATTTTGTAATCGTTATTTAGTAGTCAATTGCCTGAGCAGATGTTTTATGTATATTGGAAAGGTAAAAGTTTCATGTTAAACATACAGGAGATTGCTTACATGAAAAGAGCACAGTAAGGGGAGGGGGAAAAGGAGTTAGGGATGGAGCCTGGGTTGATGTATATGAGTCATCATCTAGGAATTATTTTTTTGTGCCATCTTATGCCTGGTACCAAGACCTGATCTTTTTGTTCTGGAAAGGTATAAAAGGTGGAAGACATCTTTTCTGGTTGTTGCCTTCATTCCTCTACCAGCCACGAAGAGGAATCAGGCAGCTCCTCTCCGTTTTGATCAAAATAAAGTTGTAATTCTTTGTTGAAACCTCGGCTCAGGAGTTTCTTTTGGCTCTTTTAAATTCCTGAGTAACACTGGGACAATTGTGAGGCTAAGTGGGAAACCTTACAGAAGCTTAGAGCTGATGGGATTAGAACAGGGGTGTCAAACTGCCGGCCCGCAGGCTGGATACGTCATGCTGAAACCGCGCCCACCCCATTGCTGGCAATGGAAAAAAAGTTGCAATACATCGCAACACGTCACATGATGTTGTGAGTTTGACGCCCCTGGATTAGAAAGACAAAGATCCCTAGAACCAACAACCCCTCACCCAAAAAAAATCCAACACAGGACATAGCCATCAGCCACAGCACCAGGGAAGCAGGACATGACCTTTAGGACATAATAGGATTAACCCACCACCATTAGAATACCAGAAGGGCACACTGAACCTCAGGTCAAAGTTCATGCCACAGGAACAACTCCAAACACAAAAGCCCAAGAAGGTATAAAAACCCACCACTCCCAGCTCCATGTAGTCAGCCACCCTAGAAACATGTTGCTGTCACTGAAGTTTCTGGCAACTAAATAAACAAGAACCTTCTTTCTAAAGTAGTCTCCATTTTGTTTATTACAGGTTTGGACTGGACCCTGATGAAGATTTTTCTTTCAACACTTCTTTGCCGATCCTGAAATAACATCTGAAATGTAATTTTATACTTTAATAGAGTATGTTATGTAAAATGTTGAAGTTGCTGATAATTCTGGTTTAATGACATTTTGTTTTATCCCATGTAGCAACTTGCCTTCCTTCACGCCTCTTAAAATCTGAAATTCAACGAGGTATTAGTGCTGAGGCATACTATGATAAGCTAACATTGAAGATGGAACATGTAAAGTAAAATCATTTTCTTATTCTAAATAATGCATGTTTTGTACAACCAAAATGTGACAATAGTAGCAGAGCCAAGCATGAGTACCTAACTCCATTAAATTTCACATTTCAATTTTCAGTATATTAAGAGAGTGGGTGTTGCTAATGAAGTTTTAAGCACTTTGGAACATATTTGTAATTTGAGATATGCCACACATACTGATCTTTCTCCAATAAAATGCAATTATAATAAAACATCTGTATCACCACTAGGATCTCAAAACTGAGTAGTGCACTGCTTTTTAAAAAACACTCAGTTTATCACTAAGTATCTCAGTTTCATTTCCCTCTGGCTCCAAGCCCAAACTGTCTTCCAGATAAGGGTGATGTTATTCGGCTGCATTCCTTCCCCTGAGGGAAGGGCATAGTGGCAAGGCAGTGCAAAGCATCCCCCCTCCAAAAAGAATGGCAGGCCCAAAGAAATGGTTATAGAAGCATGTATAGAAGGAAAAGGAATACATTTCTTTGGGGACCTGACATACAGCCCCCCTAGAAAACTGACAGATCCACCTGCAAAACAAAGAGAGGGGAGGGGAGAAACAAAGAAAGGCATATTAATCAGGCTTATCAGGATACCTAGAATGAAATCATTTAAGCAACCTATGAGCCTTAATATGTTTCTTCTATACCCATTCATTCTGGGAGGATGGAATGTTTTTCCAAGCTACTAGGTACTGCATGGAACCATGATGTCTACGGGAGTCCAAAATGTCCCGCACTTCAAAATGCTGTTCACCCTCAACTAATATGGGTGTAGGCACTGGAGGTACAGGTGGCCTAAGGTTAGATGTACTCTCTGGTTTAAGCAAGCTACAATGGAAGACAGGATGGATTTTTCGTAGGCTCTTAGGGACCTCTAATTCGACAGTCACTGGGTTGATGATACGTTTCACAGGAAAAGGTCCAACAAACTTAAGACCCAATTTTTTGGAAGGCTGTAGAGATTGTAAATATTTAGTACAGAGGTAAACTTTATCTCCTATGTTGAACGGTTTAGGCTTCACCCTCCTCTTGTTGGCTTCAGCCTTATAGGCAGCCCTGGCCTCATCCAGAGTTTTTCATACCACAGGCCAGGTATTTTGTAATTGTTTAATCCATTCCTGCAGAGAAGGAATATCAGGTTCCTTAGTGAGCAGTTCAGGCATAGGGACAAAAGTTTGACCATTTGAAACCTGGAAAGGAGTGAAGCCTGTACTCGAATGCACAGTCTCCAGCTAAGCCAAAAGAACCTGCCATGAGAATGATGGAGGCTGTGGAATCCCCCATCTCTGCTCATCAGGGGGAAAGAACTCCAGCCTACACCACAGGGCCGGTGGACGCCTCAGACGACAGCTCGGAGGGCAAACCCCTGGTAAGTGGAAGCATCGCACCCATCCTCAAGACAGTGACTATATTAATTCCCCCCATGCCCGAAGCCGTGAAGGTGAAAGCCTTAATAGACTCTGGCTGCACCTGCCTCATTAGCCCGACACTAGTGGGGAATCTGGGAATTCCGTCAAGGAGACTGGAACAACCAATCTCATTTGGCCAGTTTTATTTATTTATTTATTTATTTATTTATTTATTTGATTTGATTTGACTTCTATGCCACCCTATTCCGGAGAACTCAGGGCGGCTCACAACATAAATAGAAATCACAAGTTAAAATACATATATAAAAACCCCTAAGTTAAGAGAAAACCAATCATTCAACAAACATACACACAAACATACACTGGCTAGGGGCAAGATGTTAACTGCCCCAGGCCTGCCGGCAGAGGTGTGTTTTAAGCAGTTTACGAAAGGCGGAGAGGGTGGGGGCGACACGGATCTCCGGGGGAAGTTGGTTCCAGAGGGCCGGGGCCGCAACAGAGAAGGCTCTTCCCCTAGGCCCCGCCAGGCGACACTGTCTGGCTGACGGGACCTGGAGAAGGCCGACTCTGTGGGCCCTAACCGGCCGCTGGGATTCATGGGGCAGCAGACGGTCCCGTAAGTAACCTTGTCCGATGCCATGTAGGGCTTTATAGGTCATAACCAACACTTTGAATTGAGTTCGGAGACAAAATTGGCAGCCAATGCAGCTCGCGGAGTGATGCCGAAAGGTGGGCATTTCTGGGCAAGCCCAACACTGCTCGCGCGGCTGCATTCTGCATTACCTGAAGTCTCCGAACGTTTTTCAAAGGTAGCCCCATGTAGAGAGCATTGCAGTAGTCGAGCCTCGAGGTGATATGGGCATGAGTGACTGTGAGAAGGGACTCCCGGTCCAAATAGGGCCGCAACTGGTGCACCAGGCAAACCTGGGCAAATGTCCTCCTCGCCACAGCCGAAAAATGATGTTCCAAATTTAGCTGTGGATCGAGGAGGACGCCCAAGTTGCGGACCTTCTCTGAGGGGGTCAAAAGCTCCCCCCCAGGCTGATGGATGGATAGATTGAGTTATCTTTGGGAGGCAGAACCCATAGCCACTCCGTCTTGTCGGGGTTGAGTTTGAGCCTGTTGGCACCCATCCAAACCCTAACAGCCTCCAGACATCGGCACATCACTTCCACTGCTTCACTGAAAGTTAGATGGGTCCATAGCAGGGGGGGTGCCAGCTACCCTAGCCACTTTACCAATACACCTCTCCTTGGGCAAACATGAGGAAAACATAACGTTTGTGGTGACCCCAGGCATGGAATGCCCAAGGATCCTAGGGATGGAATGGTTAAAAAAATGGAACCCCTGGGTGAATTGGAGGACGGCAGAAATCAAATTCCCGAAGGGGGATCCTATGGACATAAAATCCCAAGGGGGGCTACCAGAGTCAAGAACAGAAAAAGCATCCATGGGAGAGGAAAAGGGACTACCAGAAATACCAGAGGAATACAGAGACCTTGCTGAGGTTTTCAGTGAGGAGAGGGCGGATGAGCTCCCCCCCCACCGACCCACAGACTGTGCCATTGAATTCAAGCCTGGGTCAAAACTCCTGAAGCCCAGATTATACTCCATGAGCCCAAAGGAGAAGGAGGAAATGGAAAGGTTCATAAAGAAAAACCTAGAAAGGGGGTTAAAGTGGCTGCCCCAGTTCTCTTTAGAGAGAAGAAGGACAGCTCTTTACGCTTATGCGTGGATTATAGGGCCCTGAATACAATCAGTGAAAGCAACCTATACCCTCTGCCCCTCATGAACGAGATGTTGTCACACCTCTCGAAAGGGAAAAAATTTTCTAAACTAGACCTAAGGGAAGCTTACTATCGCGTGAGAATTAAGGAAGGGGATGAATGGAAGACCGCATTTAACTGCCCCATGGGGTGCTACCAATTCAAAGTCTTGCCATTTGGATTACAAGGGGGCCCTGCAGTATTTATGCAATTAATCAACGAGGTACTAAGGGAGCACCTATTTAAGGGTTTGTGGTTTACTTAGATGACATCCTTATCTTCACTGAATCCAAAGAGGAACATGTCAACCTAGTCAGAGCGGTTTTAAAGAAACTGCAAGCTGCCCACCTATATGCCAAATTATCAAAATGCGAATTCCACCAGGAAAGGATAGACTACCTAGGTTATCGCATATCCCCACAGGGCATTGAAATGGACCCTGAGAAGGTCAGAGCAGTATTAGAATGGGCACCACCTCGCACAAGAAAGCAACTGCAAAGTTTCCTGGGCTTCACAAACTTTTACCGCCAATTCATCCCCTCATTTGCCCAGATAGCCCTGCCACTCACGAACTTACTAAAAATGAAGGGAGCATCCTCAGTAAAACCTAGCCAGCCACTAACATGGACAATGGAGTGCCAAGCAGCGTTTGAGAGATTAAAGAGACTTTTCTCTGCCAAACCAGTACTGAGGCACCCAGACATGGATAAGCCCTTCATAATACAGGCGGATGCAAGTGATGTGGCAGTGGGGGCTGTACTATTTACAAGAAAACGATGAAGGGGTATTGCAACCCTGTGCGTATACATCCAAGAAACTCATGGAAACGGAACAGCGTTGGCCCGTATGGGAGAAAGAGGCATACGAGATACGTTGGTCATTATTCACGTGGCGCCAGTTCCTTGAAGGCAACAAAATCCCCTTCCAGGTGTGGACTGACCACAAAAATTTGGAAGCCCTGAAAACACCCAGGAAGCTCAACCCCAAGCAAGCAATTGAATTCTGGAAAAGTTTGGAAACAGATGAATGGTTCCAGAAAAACAAAAATGTGTGCACAATGAGAGACGGGCTCCCTTGGGTGGGGGGAAAGTTATATATACCAACAACCCAAAGAGTCACATTCATGCAGCTTTGCCATGACACAAAATCAGCAGGGCATTTTGGATTTGTAAAAACATTACACTTAATTAAACGGCAATTTTGGTGGCCATCCATAAGAAAGGGCATAGAAAGTTACGTGGCCAGCTGCCCAAAGTGTGCAACTGCAAAGAGGTTGCAAGGGAAATCGCCTGGACTGTTAGAAACAGTGGCAAATACCTCAGCCCCCTGGAGGGAAATAGCCATGGATTTTATAGTGGAATTACCAGAAAGCAATGGGAATACTGTTGTCTGGACAGTCACGGACTTGTTTTCCAAACAGGTGCACTTTATCCCTTTGCCAAAAGATTCCCACCACCCAAGGCAATCCGTCTTTAATTATGCACACGTGTCTATTTTTCTGGAACCATTCTTCTGTTTCTAAAGTTTTCTGGGATTCAATTCCAGTTTGGCTACCCAGTTGTGGTTTTAATTTAGCCTGGGTTCTGGTAGTTACTGGCGCTGCAAGTTGTGGTTCCGCCATAAGTGGTTTAGAATTGGTGTCTCGCGTGGTGTTATATTGGGGCATGCGAGACAGTGCATCTGCCAAGAAGTTCTTTCCCCCCCCCGGCAAGTGCTTGAGCGTAAAGTGGAATTGGTGAAAATGCTGGGACCAGCGGGCTTGCTTGGGGTTGAGCTTCCTGGGTGTTTTCAAGGCTTCCAGGTTTTTGTGGTCTGTCCACACCTGAAAAGGGATTTTATTCCCTTCAAGGAACTAGCGCCACATAAGTAATGACCAACGTATCCCATATGCCTCTTTCTCCCACACGGGCCAGCGCTGTTCCGTTTCGGTGAGTTTCTTGGACGTATACGCGCAGGGTTGCAATACCCCATCATCGTTTTCTTCTAAAAGTACAGCCCCCACTGCCATATCACTTGCATCTGCCTGTATTACGAAGGGCTTATCCATGTCTGGATGCCTCAGTATGGGTTCAGCAGAAAAGAGTCTCTTTAATATCTCAAACGCCGCTTAGCATTCCATTGTCCATTTTAGTGGCTGGCTAGGTTTCACTGAGGATTCTCCCTTTGTTTTTAGTAAGTTCGTGAGGGGCAGGGCTATCTGGGCAAATGAGGGAATGAATTGGCAGTAAAAGTTTGCGAAGCCCAGGAAACTTTGCAGCTGCTTTCTTGTGTGAGGTGGTGCCCATTCTAATACTGCTCTGACCTTCTCAGGGTCCATTTCAATGCCCTGTGGGGATATGCGATAACCCAGGTAGTCTATTCTTTCCTGGTGGAATTCGCATTTTGATAATTTGGCATATAGGTGGGCAGCTTGCAGTTTCTTTAAAACCGCTCTGACTAGGTTGACATGTTCCTCTTTGGATTCAGTGAAGATAAGGATGTCATCTAAGTAAACCACAAACCCTTAAATAGGTGCTCCCTTAGTACCTCGTTGATTAATTGCATAAATACTGCAGGGCCCCCTTGTAATCCAAATGACAAAACTTTGAATTGGTAGCATCCCATTGGGCAATTAAATGCAGTTTTCCATTCATCCCCTTCCTTAATTCTAATGCGGTAATACACTTCCCTTAGATCTAGTTTAGTGAAAATTCTTCCTTTCGAGAGGTGGGATAACATGTCCTTCATGAGGGGTAGGGGGTATAGGTTGCTTTCACTGATTGCATTCAATATGCGGTAGTCTACGCTCAAGCATAAAGTGCCATCCTTCTTCTCTCTGAAGAGGACCAGGGGCGGCCACTTTAGGCTTGGCAGGTTCGATGAATCCCCTTTCTAGGTTTTTACTTATGAATCTTTCCATTTCCTCCTTCTCCTTAGGGCTCATGGAGTATAGTCTGGGCTTCGGGAGTTTTGCCCCAGGCTTGAATTCTATGGCACAATCCGTGGGTCAGTGAGGGTGGAGCTCATCCGCCCTCTCCTCACTGAAAACTTCAGCAAGATCTCAGTATTCCTCTGGTGTTTTGGGTAACCCCTTTTCTTCTCCCATGGATGCTTTTTCCGTTCTTAATTTTGGGGGTTTAAGTCTGTAGGGTCCCCCTTCGGGAAATTGATTTCTGCCATCCTCCAATTTACCCAGGGGTTCCATTTCCTTAACCATTCCAGCCCTAGGATCACTGGGCATTCCATACCTGGGGTCACTACAAATGTTATGTCTTCCTCATGGTTTCCCAGGGATATGTGGACTGGTAAAGTGGCTAGGGTAGCTGGCACCCCCTCCCCTGCTATGGACCCATCTAACTGGCTGAACAAGATTGCTTGTTTTAGCCTCCTTACCGAAATGCCCAAGTTCCCCACTAGCGTCAGGCTAATGAGGCAGCGGGTGCAGCCAAAGTCTATTAAGGCTTTCACTTTTTCAGCTTCGAGCATGGAGGGAGCTAATATAGTCACTGTCTTGAGGATGGGTGCAATGGGTCCACTTACCAGGGTTTCGCCCTCTGAGCTGTCATCTGAGGTGTCCACCAGCCCTGCGGTGTAGGCTGGAGTTCCTTCCCCATGTTTTGCAGAGCTTGGGGACTCCACAGCCTCTATTGGTCTCATGGCGGGTTCTTTTGGCTTGGCTGGGGACTTCCCGGATTTCCTGGCTGGTGATCGGTCTTGGTTGTGCTGAGGGGCTTTTGAGTGGCATTTTACGGCTCGATGCCCCTCTTTCCCGCATTTGAAACAGCCCGTTGGCTTCTTGGCCATAGCTGGTGGCTTTGCTGGCTCGTGCGTCGGCTCAGGCAGCGAGCAGCCCCATGGTTTTCCTCGGCGGTGCCTCTTCAGTAGGTCGATCTCTGCTTCCTCTGCCAGGACGTACCATCCATCGAGTTGGTGGGGGTCACTCCGGGGCAGGCAAGTGTCATACAGGTCATAATTTAGGTCGTCTTTGAAATGGCTAAGGAGGATGTCTTCCAGCCAGTTCAGCTTGCTGGAGATGGCCTGGAATTCTTGCGTATATTCGGCTACTGGGCGTCTGCCTTGCCTCACCGTTTTGATTCTTTCACGGGCTTTGCGATCGGCCAGGGGGTCCTCAAATCACCTTCTCAGAGAGGACATGAAACGGTTGAAATCATTGAGCTCTGGGGCATTGGAATTGTGCAAATTCACCACCCCATCTGTGGCCGGTCCGTCCAGAGCAGATTGCACGATACGGATGCAGGCTTTGTCACTAGGGATGTGCCGCCCATATTCCTCCATGTAGCTGAGGACTTGGGTTAGGAAATGGCACACAGTTACTGGATGAGCTGGCTAGGACAGATTGCCCCAGCACCCTGCAGGCTCTCATGCACCTGAGCCTCCACATCAATGGGCAGGTTCAGCAATGAAGGGCATGGAGACAGGGAGCGGAATCACCTGTGCCAGCAAAGACCTGTGAGGAGCCCCAACTTCCTGAGAAACCCATGCACGTAGGTGGAGCCAGTCCACATCTCACTGCTGCTGGGATGATGTCTTTATTGCAGGGGCTCTGAACATTTGGCTGCCAAATGCCCTGCCAAGAAAAGCTCGGTGGAGTCAGGAAACCCCAGGAGCCTGACCTAGAAGGTTTGCAAGGTTGGATGACCATGATGGCAGGCCTGGCGCAGCAACTGTGAGTCACGCTGACTCAGCATTTGGCGGTGGCTATGATCTTGTCTCTTCCTGGTGGGGTGGAGGTACAGATGCACATCATGGTGGACTTGGAGGCAACTGCAAACTTTATGGACATAGCGTTTACCACTAAATGAGGTTGCCCTCACTATCCTGGTAGAGACCATCAATGGCCGTCCCCTCCAGTTGGGTCCGATGGCAACAGTTACCGCTCTGCTCCAGATACGTATGGACAATCACATGAAGTGGTTGGAATTTTACCTGGTAGCTGCTCCTCATTTCCCTATTGTTCTGGGACCTGCGGATCATGTGGTTGGAAAGGGTTTATCATCTGGACAGTCCTAATTGCCATTCCCATTGGCTGCAGGTCTGTGCTGCCTCGTTCTTGGACCTCCCACCTGAAATTCTGAATTATGCCAATGCATTTGGGGAGAAGGAAGCAGAGCAACTTCCTCCACATCAACCTTATGATTGTCCCATCAACTTGATACCCAACGCCAAGCTGCCGGTGGGATGGATCTACTCCTTGTCAGAACTCAAACTTTCAAAGATCTACTCCTTGTCAGAACCCAGATTTCAAGTACTTCATTAAAAAGAACTTGCAGAAGGGGTTCACCTGCCCATTGACATCCCCCTTGGCAGCTCCCTTCCTCTTCATCAAAAAGAAGTCGGGAGAACTGCGACTTTACTGTGACTACCGCAAGCTCAATGCCATCCCCATGAAGAACTGATACCCACTCCTGCTCATTCTGGAGTTGATGAAGCGGTTACAGCGGGCAAGCATCTTCACAAAGTTGGACTTGTGGGGTGGCATATAACCTGGTGCGAATCCGGAAGAGGGATGAGGGGAAAATGGCCTTCTGCACCTGTTACAGGCACTTGAAGTACATGGTCATGCCATTTAAGCTCACTAATGCACCGGCTGTGTTCATGCATCTCATGCACAATGTATTCTGGGACTTGTTGGACACATTTGTTGTCATCTGCTTGGATGACATTCTTGTGTACTCCTCATCTCCTGTGGAGCATTGGACTCATGTGCGAACAGTACTGCAACACTTGTGAGAACACCACCTATTCACTAAGCATGGAAAGTGTCAGTTCGCACAAACTACCATAGACCTCTTGGGACATCAGATTTCACCCAATGGCATCACCATAGACCCTAAGAAAAATGAAACCTTGCAGTCCTGACAACCTCTGTGTCAAATGAAAGACATGCAACAGCTCCTGGGGTTTGCCAACTAGTATCAGACTTTTATTCCTCATTTTGCCGCAATCACCACTCCGTTGATTCAGTTGCTCTGGAAGGGAGTGAGATTCATGTGGGGCTCAGCCAAGCAAGAAGCCTTGGAGGCCATCAAGATGGCTTTTGCTGCAGACCCCATATTCCATCACTCCAACCCGTCATGACCATTCATGGTTGAGACCAATGCGTCAGACTCCACCATCGGCATGGTGCTCCTGCAGGTCTCCTTGGACTCTAGCCAGCATTTCCCCTGCACCTACTACTCATGCAAGCTCAACACCACAAAGCGTGATTATACCATCTGGGACAAGAAATTGCTGGCAGTAAAGGTGGCCTTCGAAGTCTGGTGGCACCACCTGGAAGGGGCTCGTCACCAAATTGAAGTGCAGATGGACCACCGGAATCTTGAGCACCTGAAGACTGCCCAGAAACTCAACCAGTGCCAGATCTGATGACCCCTCTTCTTTGCCCATTTTGATTTTCAGATGACTTACAGCCTCAGGGGCTGGAACCAGCAGGTCAATGTCCTTTCCCATAAACCCAAGTATACCTGTGTCAAGGACAAGGTGCCAGTCCAGTTGGTGATCCCTGTGGAGAAGTTTGCTGCTACCCAGATGCCTGTCAATATGAAAGAGCAGATTCAGACAGCACAGCTTCAAGATCCCTTCATTGCGGCATGTTGCTCAGAAATGGACTCCACCAGAAGTCAGCCTGGTCCTTGGTCCTGGTCCGATGACTTGCTGTGGTTTCAGGGACAAATCTATGTGCCCAAGGGCCCCTTCAGAAGTCTGATCCTATGCCAGTGCCATGACAACCCAACTGCAGGACACTTTGGGCTCTTTAAAATACTCCATTTGGTGAGGCAGGTGTGTTGGTGGCCATGCATCTGCCATGATGTGGAATCTTACACAGTTTCCTGTCCAGAGTGACGCCAAGCCAAGAATGCATCAGAACCTCTGGCAGGTCTGTTGCAACCTCTGCCCACACCGGAGAGACCATGGCGGAGCATGTCCATGAACTTCATCACTGACCTTCCGAAGTCACAAGGGGCCACGACCATTTTGGTGGTGGTGGACATGATCTCCAAGATGGCCCACTTCATTCCATGTACTGGGTTGCCCATGGTGTGAGGGACAGCACAATTGTTTGTGCACCACATTTTCCAGCTGCATGGTCTTCCCAAACATATTGTGACAGACTGGGGGACCCAGTTCACAGCCTGGTTTTGGTGTACCCTTCTTGGACTCCTGCAGGTACAGGTGTGCCTCTTGTCAGTGCATCATCCTGATACAGACGGGGACATGGAATGTGTGAATGCTGTGCTGTAACAATACTTGTGCTGCTTTGTTAACTTCCAGCAGGACAACTGGGAAGATTTGCCGGTGTTGGCAAAGTACACTTACAATAATGTACAGCATGTCTCAACAAGAATGTCCCCATTCCTGGTGACCTACGGATTCCACCTGAGATTTTTCCCCTTGGCTCCTTCAAACTCTCTGGTGCCCACCACCACTGACCTTCTGCCAGAAACTCATAGCCATGTACCAAGTGCTTCAGGACCAGTTGAACCAGGCCAAAGATTACAAGAGATTTGCAGATTGGCACCAATGTTCCGTCCCTCCCCTGGCAGTCGGCAACTTGATCTGACTCTCCACCTGGCATCTCTCATCGGTGCAGCCATCCTGAAAGTTGGACCACCGGTTCCTGGGGCCGTTCCCACTGAAAGCTGTCATCAACCTGGTGGCCTATCGACTGACTTTGCCTGCCTGACTTTGGGTACACCTGGTCTTTCATTGTTCTCTCTTGGTGCCTGCAGTGCTGGCCAGCCCTCACCAAACATCAGACCTGCTGCCTGAATTGGTATTGGTGCAGGGACAGTTGGAATACATGGTGGCACAGATTGTGGACTTCATGTTCACAGGGGCTGCCTGCAATACCTAGTAGACTGTAAAGGCTATGGCCCAAAGACATGTCATGGGAGGAGTCCAATGCCATATCCCCACCAGTTGGTCTGCCACTTCCACCGTTGGTACCTACCGTTGGGGACTTGGGAGGATGGGCCCTGCCAGTGGGGATAGTGTGATGGACTTGATGGGCATGCCTCTGGAAGTGCCTCTGGTCTCCTCTCTGGCTGCTAGTTTGGAGGAGGACGATGACTCGGTCCCTGGCACCTCCAGGGGAGACAGAACAGTGAGTCTGGAGGCTGTTGGAGATGCAGATCAGGAAGCAGCGGACTTCAGCTCAATGGAGCAGCTGCAGTTGGGACGACCAGATGGGCAGCCAGCTGAGCTCGGGCAGAGGGAGTCACAGCTGCAGGAGGCTCCAGGCAGGGACTGAGCACAGTTGCCAGCAGCCAGCATGGGTAAGGGGGAGGAGCTGCCCCCTTCTCCTGATCCAAGGGTATGTAGGGCCGACAGGTGACAGGAACAATGCTGGTCAGCCAGGCTACTTGCAAGGTGGCAGCCTCGCCCATCATGAGGGGCTATACCAACGTTAACTATTTAAGTCTGCCCAAAGAGAAGGACATTGCTGGAACAACATGTCCAGTTGCCTTGCTTCGTGTTCTTGCCTTATGTTTCTTGCCTTGGACCTCTAGTTTGTGCCTTCACCTCGTGCCTTGGCCCATGGACTAATTCAAGCCTTTATTTTATTTATTTTATTTATTTATTTATTTAAATCACATTTATATGCCGCCCCTCTCCAAAGACCCGGGGCGGCTCACAACAAAAAAAACTACAACAATTTTAAAATTAACACATTCATACCACACACAAACTCAATCAATTCACATGCACTGATGGCGGGACACTCTTAGGGCCGAGGGGCAGAGCGCAGCTCACATGCCCCAAGCCTGTCGGCATAGATGTGTCTTCAATCCTTTCCGGAAGGCTAGGAGGGAGGAAGCAGTACGAACCTCCGAGGGAAGCTGGTTCCAGAGGGCTGGGGCAGCAACAGAGAAGGCCCTTGCCCTAGGTCCCGCCAGACGGCATTGTTTAACGGACGGGACTCATAGGAGGCCAACCCTGTGCGCCCTAACCGGTTGCTGGGATTCATGAGGCAGGAGACGGTCCCGCAAGTATCTTGGTCCGTTGCCATAAAGGGCTTTATAGGTCATAACCAACACTTTGAATTGTGTTCGGAGACCAATTGGTAGCCAGTGCAGCTCACGGAGAGCTGGAGTGATATGAGCATGTCTTGGGAGACCCAAGACAGCTTGCACGGCCGCATTCTGGACTACCTGCAGTCTCCAGACATTCTTCAAAGGTAGCCCCATGTAGAGAGCATTACAGTAGTCAGATCTCAAGGTGACAAGGGCATGGGTGACTGTGAGGAGTGACTCCCGATCCAAATAGGGCCGCAACTGGCGCACCAGGCGAACCTGGGCGAATGCTCCCCTCGCCACAGCCGAAAAATGATGTTCCAAACTTAGCTGTGGATCAAGAAGAACACCCAAGTTGCGAACCTTCTCCGAGGGGGACAAAACTTCTCCCCCCAGGGTAATGGACGGACAGATAGAATTGTCCTTGGGAGGCAGGGCCCATAGCCACTCCGTCTTGTCGGGATTGAGTCTGAGCCTGTTGGCACCCATCCAGACCCCAACAGCCTCCAGGCACCGGTTCATCACTTCCACTGCTTCGCTGTAGTGACACGGGGTAGAGATATAAAGCTGGGTATCATCAGCATATTGATGATAACTTACCCCGTGCCGACGGATGATCTCACCCAACGGCTTCATGTAGATGTTAAAAAGCAGAGGTGAGAGAACGCACCCCTGAGGGACTCCACACGGAAGAGGCCTCGGGGCCGATCTCCGACCTCCTGCAAACACCGACTGCGACTGGCCAGAGAGGTAGGAGGTGAACCACCGTAGAATGGTGCCTCGCACTCCAAGACCCTCCAACCGGCGCAGAAGGATACCATGGTCGATGGTATCGAATGCCACTGAGAGGTCAAGAAGCACCAGGATAGTGGAATAACCTCTATCCCGGGCCCGCCAGAGATCATCGATCAGCGCGACCAAAGCAGTTTCCATGCTGTAACCGGACCTGAACCCAGACTGCTGAGGGCCCAGATAATCAGTTTCATTCAAGGACCGTTGGAGTTGGAGTGCCACCACCTTCTCAACAACCTTCCCCAAAAAGGGAAGGTTGGAGACTGGATGATATTTATTTAAAACTGCCGGGTCCAGGGAAGGCTTCTTGAGGATTGGGCGCACAAGTGCCTCCTTTAAGGGAGCCGGAAAGGACCCCTCCCTCAATGAAGCGATAACAACCGCCTGGACCCAGCTCCATGTCACCTCCCTGCTAGCCGAAACCAGCCAGGAGGGGCACGGGTCCAGTAAACAGGTGGCAGAACTCACAGCTCCAATGGCCTTGTCCACATCATCAGGAGTTACCAGGTCGAACTCATCCCATACAACAGGACTAAGACGGGCCTCTGTCATCTCGACTGAGTCATTGTCAGCCGACACTGCATTCCAATGGGAGTCCAAGTCAGTCCGGATCTGAGCGACCTTGTCTGCGACAAAGGTGTTAAATTCTTCGGCATTGCCCTGCAAAGGTTCCTCCCTCCTCCCCGTATTCAGGAGAGAGCGAGTCACCCTAAACAGGGCAGCCGGACGAGATTCCGCAGACGCGATCAATGCGGAAAGATACTGAGATCTTGCCGCAGTGATCGCTTCCAAATAGGTCTTAATATAAGCTCCCAATTTGGTTCGATCAGGGTCGGATCTGCTTTTCCTCCATTGCTTCTCTAGACGTCTCTTCTGGCGCTTCATCCCCCTGAGTTCCTCGGTAAACCAAGGAAATCTCCTGGGTCTGCTGCCACAGAGAGGTCGCAACGGCGCAATCCGATCTAGAGCCCCCATAGTGGCCGTATTCCAGGCTATCACTAGGGACTCTGCCAGACTGTGTATGAGCGAATCTGGCAATTCCCCAAGCGCCCTTTGAAAACCAATAGGGTCCATCAGGCGTCTGGGGCGGAACCATTTAATCTGTTCCGGCTCCCTGCGAGAGAGGATTGGCGTCGTAAACTCTAGCCACAGCAGAAAGTGATCTGTCCATGACATGGGCAACACTTCTAAGCCCCTTAGTTTCAGATCATAACTCAACTGCTCCGAGAGGAAAACCAGGTCAGGTGTGTGTCCCCCCTCATGGGTTGGGCCCTCAATTACCTGTGTCAGGTCCATGGTTGCCATGGAGGCCATGAACTCCCGCACCAGCCAAGAGGACTCACCGAGTGACGGCACGTTGAAGTCCCCCAAGACAATAAGCCTGGGGAACTCAACCGCCAACCCGGCTACCTCCTCGAGTAGCGTGGGCAGGGCTGTAGAAACGCAGCTGGGAGGCAGGTACGTAAGCAACAGACCCACCTGTACACCTAGGTCCAACCTCATAAGGAGGGACTCACAACCTGATATCTCAGTAGCAGCGAGTCTGCGCAGCCCGAGTGTCTCCTTAGCTATAATCACCACTCCTCCCCCCCTTCCCTGGGGTCGCAGCTGATGCCATACCTGAAACCCAGCTGGACACATCTCAGAGAGGGGAACTCCTCCCTCTGGGGTCAGCCAGGTCTCAGTCACACATGCCAGGTCGGCCTCCTCCTCCAGAATTAAATCCCGGATGAGGATAGCTTTATTTACCACGGACCTGGCATTGA
Organism: Bothrops alternatus; assembly: GCA_034064705.1. Lineage (NCBI taxonomy): Eukaryota > Metazoa > Chordata > Lepidosauria > Squamata > Viperidae > Bothrops > Bothrops alternatus. The sequence continues at coordinate 2,334,406 of JARGCV010000105.1, forward strand.
GCAGCAGCAGCCTGAGTCCAGGGTCTGGATTTCGCTCATTACCAGTACCCCGGGAGAGATTCAAGGGGCCGGAACAAGAGATCGCTTTCAAGCAGCGAGGCCTTGTTCCCCGAGATCGGCCTACCCCAGGCCTCCCGTCATATCTGCCTCTTCCCCATAAGACCGGTATAAACTGGCCCTCTGATCCCTCAGAGGAAGGCTCCTCCACTTCTCTAGCCTCCGTAAATGCCGACAGGTCGGCCCTTCCATTTATCAGAGGTCCACAACCACCCATCCATTCAACCCGATTCATTCCACAGTCAATCCCCCCCACATCATTCATAAGTTTAAAATAAAAACTAAACAGTATTAAAAATTAAACAGTATTAAAACATTAATAATTAAAATTTACATAAAAATTAAAAACATATTCCTCCTAAACCAGTCCGGGCTCCCCTCCAAGAAGTCCTATATATACAGTTATAGATGTTATAGCTGGAGCCGTGGTGCCTCCCAAATTTAATGTAAAACCAGAAAAACCAGCTGCTGGAACAAAGATAAGGGCAAAAACAGTGGAAGTCCAGAAGAGGTATAAATAAAAAAGCTGGAGTAAAAACTGGAACAATTGGGATGGCTAATCCAGCAAGTTTACTAAAACCCAAACTAAGGCCCGTAATAGAAGAAGTAGTGGAAGCAGGCGTGCCAAATGTTAATCCTGCCGAAATAGTTGTAACTGTTCCTGTATTAGTCCCTCCTAAGATAGAACCTGTAGTAGGCTTTGAGCTAAAAGGTCCAAAACCAAAGCCCACAGAAGGAGTAGTTGTAAAAGCAGTAGTAGTTGTAAAAACAGGAGTAGTTGTAAAAACAGGAGTAGTTGTAAAAGCAGGAGTAGTTGTAAAAGCAGTAGTTGTAAAAGCAGTAGCTGTAGCTGTTAAACCCAACGTAGCAAAAGCCAACAAACCGGCTCTAAAAGAGACGCCCGCTGACATAATGGTGGCAGCAACGGAGAAGGAAAAATGTGCCGACATAATGGCGGCAGCAATGGAAGAAAAACTCCCGAGTACTTGCCGCTTCCACCGACTCCCAGTTGACCTGCGCACGCCGACCCGACTCCCAGCTGGCTGTCGGGGGCTCAGCGGTTCCCAGCGGTTCCCGGCGGTTCCCAGCAGTTCCCAACGGTTCTCAGCGGCCTCGCCGAACCCCAGACGGGAATCTTGGCTTCTTGAGTGCCTTTGTTCTGGCTTCTGCCTAGCTTCAGGGATTGAGACCGCTCCTCTTGCCGGCTCCTCAGAGCCTCCAGTGGGTCTCCGAGTGGGGTGCGTGGGCTTTTGTTATTCAAGAACTGCTAGGGACTGTATATTTGGGCTCAGGCAGCTCAATAAAAACCTTTTAACCTACTGCTGTATATGCATGTGTGAGCAGGGCAGCACACTAGGTAGTGTTTTCTGTACAGAATCTCAAAAGGGCTAATTCCCAATTTACCTCTGGGTGATATTCTAAATTTCATCAGGGCTAGTGGTAGAACCTGTGGCCATTTTAATTGGGCCTCCTGACATAATTTGGATAGGTGGTGCTTAAGGGTTTCGTTCATTTGTTGAACTTGTCCACTGCTCTGAGGACTCCAGACAGAATACAGCTTGCGGCTGATCTGTAGGGCCTTTGACACATGTTGGTTAACTTGGGAAATAAAGTGTGGCCTGGAATCTGACTCTACAGTTTGAGGTATCCTGAACCTTGGAATGATTTCTACTAGTAGGCACTTGTTACTTCTCTAGCTTTGTTGTTTCTGTGGGGAAAGGCCTCCAGCCACCCTGAAAACATGTCTACAAAAGCAAGTAGATATTGATATCCTTGTGTTCTAGGTAATTCTGTAAAGTTCACTTGCAATGCTTCCCCAGGTCCTGCCCCTTGTGCCCTCGTTGGACTTTTCCTCACAATTTTAGGGTTGTTTCTTAAACAGATTTTGCACTGTACCACCACCCATTTGGTTTTTGCATATAGTCCTGGGCTCACAATTTGTCTGACTAGTAGGTCCCCCATCACTGTTGCATTTTGATGACCAGTGTAATGAAGGTCCCTTACCATTTGTTGCATGAGGGCCTTTGGCAACATTATCTTCCCTGAATGATTCAATTTCTGAACCTGAGGGAAGTCAATTTTTGTAGCCTTCTCATACTGCACTCTTGGAGATCAGAATTAGAACAAGCTAGGCTAAAGTGTAGGCATCACAGTATATTCACCTTCCCTTGCACTGCCACCTCGATAGTTGCCCAGCAGCTCTGTTTCAGGTGACTCAGTCCCTCCTCGGAAGGAATAATACAGAAGATCACCTAAAGGGTCACTGTGAGGAATATGCTGCACATCTGGTGGACAAAGTCACTCATATTCCCTCTATGTTGGACTCCAGCTTTAAAGCAGAATCTATGGAGGTGGTGGGGGCTATGTCTTGCAAAGTGATGTTTGAAGAGTTTTAGCCCATGGAACCTGAGGAAGTGGACAAGGCCCTCTTAGCTGCTCGTTTGCCCTCTTGTTAGATCCATGGCCTTCCTGGCTTATTAAAGCTGTGCAATAGTGAACACAGGATTGGGTCTGGGTGATAGTTAACTCCTTGAAAAGGGGAATGGTCCTGCCATCTCTTAAAGAGGTGGTGATATGCCCCCTCCTCAAAGGACCACTGCTTGACCCAACAAAGCTGGACAGTTTTCACCCAATTTCCAATCTTCCCTTCTTAAGGAAAGTTGTGGAGACAGTGATAGTGTGGCAGCTGCAGAGGACCAGGCCAGGGTTTGGGACTGAGACAGCATTGGCGGCAGTCATGGATGACCTCTGGCAGGAGTGGGATGGAGATGCATCCATCCTGTCTCTTCTTGACCTCTCAGTGGTGTTCGATACCTTTGATCATGGTATCCTTCTGGGCCAGCTCTGGGAGTTGGGGGTGAGTGGCACTGTGTTGGGCTGGTTCTCTTCCTTCCTCCGGGGTCAGTTTCAGTTAGTGTTGATAGGCAGGGCGAGATCCAGGCTGCACCCCCTACTTTGTAGGGAGCCTCAAGGCTCAGTTCTCTCTCCTCTCCTATTTAACATCTACGTGAGGCCACTGGGAGAGGTGATTCATCGGTTTGGGGTGAGATATCATAAATATGTGGATGACACCCAGTTTTATAACTCTACTCCAGGCCCCCTGAGTGATGCTGTGGACATCTGGAGGCTGTTCATGTCTGGGTGGGCTGAAACAGGCTCCGACTCTCAACCCTAGCAACACAGATTAGCTGTGGGTATTTGGACCCTCTGGAGACAAGGTTCTTCCATCTCTAGCTCTGGTTAGGGTGGCATTATCTCAGACAGACCTGGTGTGCAATATGGGGGTCCTCTTAGACTCACAGCTCCTGCTTGAAGAGCAGGTGGCAGCTGTGGCTAGGAGAGCCTTTGCACTCCTTTGAGTAGTGTGCCAGTTGCACCCATTCCTGGACTGGGAGGCCCTGCTCACCCTCACCCATGCCCTTGTAACCTCTTGCTTAGATTACTGCAACACACTTTACATGGGGTTGCCCTTGAAGAGTGTTTGGAAACTTCAACTGGTGCAAAATGTGTATGCTGTGTATGGTGCTGGCTACATGGCTCATGTGACACCACTACTCCATGAGCTGCACTGGCTGCTGGTATGTTTCTGGGTGCAATTCAAGGTGATGATTATCACCTTTAAAGCCCTACATGGCTTGGGGCCAGGTTACCTGAGGGACTGTCTTTTTCCAAGATTTTCTACCCATCCACCATGATCAAAAAGATGGGGCACACTGCAGATCCTGTCAGCCAAAGAGTGACTGGTGACTAGAAGACAGCCTTTTTCTGCTGTAGCCCCTGCCTTATAGAATATTCTTACCTCAGAGATTAGAATGGCCCCCACCCTGTTGGCTTTTCAAAAGGCTTTAAAAAGTTGGCTATGTACCTGGGCACGGGGCTTGGAATATAACTGGCTTTAGTGTTAGTTGATTAATCAACACGGCTGCTGTTTGTATTTATTTTGTGGATGTTTTACTGTTTTTAATTTTTTAAATAATTTTAGAATTGTAAACCACCTAGAGACACTTGGTTGAGATCGGTTGCTATAGAAATTGAATAAAAAGTAAATAAGTAAAGTAAAGTAAAGTAAAGTAAAGTAAAGTAAAGTAAAGTAAAGTAAAGTAAAGTAAAGTAAAGTAAAGTAAAGTAAAGTAAAGTAAAGTAAAGTAAAGTAACAAAATAAATTTGAATGACAGGAGCCCTGGGAATCATGCTCTTACTTAAAGCTAACCATCGTATTCTCCCCTTCATTTAATTAACATAACCCTATTCTCACATGCATACATACACACATGCACACACTGCTACACATGCTCTTTTAATGCTAGAAATTTGGGATTTGACCCCTTCTTTTCTAACCAGTTTACACAGCACTTCCTACAACAGTATTTTACCATTTGTAAAACAGAAAAAGTCTACAGTATTTTGCAAATTCATGTAAGTATGCCCTTTATAAAATTATTCCACCCCTTCAGCAAAGTCAGGAAAAATGGACAGGGAATTATAGGAATCTCACATAAACTCACAACAACTCTGCAAAAAAAAAACACCTGCTTCCAAAGAACTTATTATGAATAAAATAATGAGTCTTGTTAGGGCTTTAAAATAATGAACAGAACAGAACAGAACAGAATAGAATAAATACTTTATTTGACCAAGTGTGATTAGACACACAAGGAATTTGTCTCTGGTACAGAATCTCTGATGTACATGTAAAGCAACATAATAATAATAATAGTAATAATAATAATAATAATAATAGTAATAATAATAATAATAATAAGGGGTAGTAGAGAAGATGAGAAGGATAATAATACAGTAGTACTATAGCCATACAACATGTGTGAATATACTTGGACATAAGACACTACTGTGAGGATTAAATGTTCAGCAGAGTGATGGCGCGAGGGGAAAAACTTTCCCTGTGTCTAGTTGTTTTGGCATGTAATGCCATACAGTGGTGTCCCAAGGGGAGGACTTGAAACAGTTGATGTCCAGGATGTGAGGGGTCTGTAGTTATTTTCTCAGCCCTCCTTCTGACTCATGCAATATACAGGTCTTCTATGGAAGGCAGGCTGGTCACAATAGGTTTTTTCTGCTGTCCTAACTATCTGTTGGAGTCTGTACCTGTCCTGTTTAGTTGCTGAACCAAACCAGACAGTTACAGAAGTACATATGACAGACTCAATAATTCCTCTGTAGAACTGTATCAACAGCTCCTGAGGCAGTCTGAATTTCCTAAGTTGATGCAGGAAGAAGATTCTTTTTTTTCTTTAAATATGTTTTATTGATTTTTAACATACCTTAATATTTGGTAAACTGCATGTTGTCTGGGTTAGTATTTAAAAAACAATAACAATTAATTTCTATAATTCTATAGTCCATGTAATGGCTTTGCTTGATTTTCTCTTCTTCCAATAATATTCTCTTTTGCCAACCTTAAACTAATATATTTCTTATAATTTGAATAAATGACAATTAAATATAGACATTTTTCTCATGTTTCTGCAAATAACCACATCAATATAAAGCTTCTTTTCTAATTGATCATCTTGATTGCCTCGTCATAGATCCTGTTTACAAAATTCTTATTTAAATTTGTTTTCCCCACGATATTCAAAGCATTCTTACTGGTTAAGATTTTCTCAAAATTAGTTACACTTAAGTATTTAAGTCTTTTTTCTCATATAAATGGCTTACTTTTACATTTCTCATATCTTTAAAAAAAATAAAGAAAAAAACCTAAACCCCTCCAAAGAAAACATTTCTTTAATATAAACCATCCCAACATTTTTATATTTCTCATGTCAAAAAACAAAACACAAAAGAAAAAAGAAAGAAAAAATACTGTATTACTTGAGGGGTTCATCCCTCTTAAACTAATCTTCATTTATATCCAAAATCTTTCTATTTCTTTAACCATATTCAAACAGATGTTTAATTTTTAAATATTCCCTCTGGTAAATCCCACCATCTAATTTCTTAATTCTCAATTTAGCTTTTTTTTTTTTGCCAAACATCTTTCTTGATCAATATGCTTTGCTGAATCAAAGAATCTTCCCATAATCTTGTAAGCACTGCTGCAGGTACAAAAGACAAAACAGGTAAGATGTTTTTATAGGAAGGTTTTGCCCCTTCATATTCATTGAGAATCTTTTCCTTTCTTTCTTTCTTGATTTTATTTATCATTTTTTGTCTCTCAAGTTCTCGTAGTTCTCCTGGCAGAATCCATTTTGTCAAATCTTTTTTCTTGTCCTCAAACCTATTTTGTGATCTTAGAGTATAGGTTATCTTTTCCATGTCCAGTATTTCTTGTAAGGTTTTTTTTCATCTGGGTTAAGTCATACTTCTTTTTATTGTTAAGATCCATCTTAAAATCTCTCTCCTCTATCTCGTGTTCAATTGTATGTTTTTTCTGCTCACTCTCTATTTTTATTTTCTGAGAATTTTTGTGTTGTAAAGTTATATTGGAGATGTGTTCATTTATATTTTCAAAGTTATTTTTAATTTCCTCATGGTTTGAGATCATTGTTGTTTGGATTTGTTGCAACATAGCATAGATCTCCTGGAAAGTATTTGTTTTTTCTTGATATATTCTTTCTGCACATCTCTGGTTTTCCATGATAGCCAAAAATCAGGGTTTTCCTTTCTCTGCAGATAGCTTTAGAGTCACAGTTGAGTTGGTATTTGTAATCCAGAAAGGTCATTTTTCCCCCTAAAGTTTATAATTCTCACTTTATAAATAGTCCAACATGTTCTCTCTCTCTCTCTCTCTCTCTCTCTCTCTCTCTCTCTCTCTCTCTCTCTCTCTCTCTCTCTCTCTCTCTCTCTCTCTCTCTCTCTCTCTCTCTCTCTCTCTCTCTCTCTCTCTCTCTCTCTCTCTCTCTCTCTCTCTCTCTCTCTCTCTCTCTCACATCTGTTCTCTGTTATTAAGACATTTCTGGGCTTTACCAGCTCCTGTAATAGAGCAACTGCTGTTGTATATTTTCATCCACCACTAGGTGCCAGCACCAGTTCATTTTTCAGTAATAGACAATTGTTTACTTCTATAATTTACTTCTATTTTCATGGTTTAAAAGGAAAATCTTAACAGTTTCCACCGATTTCAAACGTATCCAAATTAAGTCTTATATTCATTTCATTTCAGTATATTTCTGTTCCCCCTGAAAAGTTTAATTCGCTCAATTGCTGAGCCACACAGCAAAGTTTCAGAAGAGGCCAGCTTTTCTGAGACACCGGTGAAATCTTCCTAAGGCAAACACAGCATTTGCCTTATTTCCAAGTCTTTCGCAGCTAAACTTTGGCAAAAAAAGGAGAGCAGCTTTTGTGGGGGTGGGGAACCAGCACTTCCCTCTTGTAAACAGAAACTCTTCTCTTTTTTCCAGCATTAACATAACAGTAACAGCTAAGTATGGGGGAGAGAGCCAGCAAATTTGCCTTACTTTGCAAAGTATTAGCATATGCTGTAACATGAAGCCTTTAGACTTTGTGCCCTTTATTGTCAGGATGGAGGAGGGGAAAGAGACTGTTATGTTAATGCTGGAGAAAAAAAGAAGAGTTTTAGTTTACAAGAGGGAACTGATGGTTCCCCACCCTACCCCCAACGCCAAAATTTAGCTGTGTTTGCCTTAGGAAGACTTCAGTTTACAAGCAGGAGCTGCTTTGTTTGCTGAGGTTTAGCTGCAAAAGTCTGTGTTTGCCTTAGGAAGATTTTGCTGGTGTCTCAGAAAAAGCCAGCCTCTTCTGGAACTCTGCCATGTGGCTCAGCAATGGAGTGGCTTTCTTCTTCCATACCCCAGCCTCTGGAGTGCTTGGAAAGGTAAGTGAGTGATCAGTGATGAGGGTGGGGTGGAGGGAGGCCTTCAGAGGTTGGAGGAAGAGCCAACCACCCCTGAGGCACCCCATATTCAACCTAACAACCAGCATGTTCATTTTACAAATGCATGAGGGGAGCAGGCATGGGTGTTCATTCATTTAACATGATCCAATTAATGAATCCTCGGGTTATGAATGTAATTGGCATACTCCATTACATTCGTAACTCGAGGATTACCTGTACAATTGATTCCCAAACCAGTCAAGCATTGTCGCAGAATTAGGAAAAGGGCTAAGCTATGTCCACAGTATGGTTAAGCATACAATGGTGAGTTGAAAAAAACCATTAAGAAATTAGTACTTTTATTAGTTGAAACCATCAGTCTAATCTATGTTATTTCATGTGTTAGAAATCACAGTGACTAAAGATCATGATAGCAAACATCTGTATTGCATAATGAGGAGCAAGATGGTGGGCATGGGCAGACACAAAGCATGAGGCTTCCCGCTATGAAGGGGATGAGAAGGAGAGTGGTACAGGGGAACCCCTATCAACCCACTGCACACCCTTATCCTACCCCTTGTAGGAGATGACCAGGCTGACACTGAGGGAGAGGTCAAACGCATCATCAGTCATGAGTCTGATGCGCCCACAAGAGATCTAAGTCCAGCCCACCTTGAATGCCTTTCTTATCTCCTGCTAATTTTCCTTGATGGTTAGTAGCTCAGATTCTTGTAGAGAGCTTAAGGTTGCAGTAAGTGTTTATACTCATTGGAACTGCCTCAATCTCCTGATTTCCCTGGTGCTTGACATTAATCTAAACTACTCTCCTTCACCAAAAATTGTCTTGGACTCCGGAATATCCTAGCTATGACCTGAGATCCCAGAGCTGCAGCAATAGCAGATGAGCCACCTCTGCTGTATCAGCAGATGCCAAGATGGCATTGAAAACAAAATCAGAAATCTTGCATCCAATTTTTTAACAAATGATGCAGCAAATGCAGCTCCTGACTCAACAAGGCATTCCTCTGTAACCACAACCACCTGCTCCACCAGCCCAGGCACAACTGCCTGTTCCTGCCATGCTCATCCCCAAGTATCCTGGCTACCTACCACCAAGATTCACTGGCGAGTCTGATAAGATGAGAACATTCCTAGCACAGTGCAATGTGTTCATCAGCACCCGACCAGATAAAACAAGGGTCTCCTTCATCCTCACACTTTTAATCAACTCCACTGCCAAATGGGCCCTTCCACTCATTGAAACCAACAACCCCATCCTGGATAGTTACCCACATTTCCTCACTAGGTTTAGATAGCATTTTGGAGACCCTATTGGGATAGAAGCTGATGAACAGCACATCTTCCAAATCCGCCAAAGCAACATGTCTGTGAGAGCATAAGTTGAAGATTTCAAGCTCATTGCAGCAGATCTGGACTGGAATGAGCCAGCCCTAAGAGCACAATTCAAGAACAGGCTGAACAAAGACATAATCACACAACTGATACAACAAGGTATTCCCCAGGGTCTGCAAGACCTCTACCTAGCCACTATAACAGCTGAGTCTCAACTTGCAGAACTTAAAGCATTTTTTGGCAGCCTCAGGCAACCATTTCCAAATATGACTTTCTCCATCACTAGTCCTAGCCTCCCTACCCCCTAGGATTTGGACGCTGGAAAGCCAATGCAAATTGGAGTGGTCAGACAAGCCCCAGGAGCAGAAGAATGGCAAAGGTGCAAAGAGCTTGCCCTGTGTTTCTATTGCGGACAGCCTGGCCACATGGTCAAGAATTTCCCTACTAAACCTCCCAGGAGAGGCAACAGACAGCCTGACAATGTCTCAACTACTCACCACTTGGACAACAAGCCCCAAGGCCAGGGAAACAAGAAATTCTCCCCTTCCACAAGCTAATGGGGGGGGGCACCCAAGCACTGAACGGAGCTCAATTACCTCCACACTCAGGTATGTTAGTAAAATTTGATTCTACCCTGACACTTCCCAGTAGTCAGGAAATCACCATTCCTGTTTTAATAGATTCTGGATCAACCTCTGACTTCATAAGCCTAGCCACAGTTCAGAAGCTTAAGTTCCCTACAGTTTCCCTAAAGTCTCCATTGCCAGTGATAACTATTGATGACCAAATTTTAAAAGCAGGCCCCATTACTCATCCCACAGTGCCTTTGAAGTTAACAATAAATCAGCATTCTGAAGAGTTAACTCTTTTTGTAGCGGAACACATTAATCTTCCACTAGTGCTTGGAACTGCTTGGTTACAACACCACAAACCCACTATTAAGTGGAAAAATCTATTTATTGCCTTTTAAAATCCTGAATGCCTTTCTCACTGTGATCAGCCCTCTGAAGCCCCCCCAACCCCTCCCCAAAGGTTTATAGAGAAATTCCCAATCTGCCAAGTAAATATGCAGACTTCGCTGATGTGTTTGGGGACGAGGAAGCCTCAGCCCTCCCCACATACAGAGACTGTGATTGTGCCATAAACCTGGTCCCTGGTGCCAAAATTCCTGCCAAGAGACAATACCAAAAGTCTACTACAGAATTAGAAGCTTTGAAACAATATTTGGAATTTAATTTGAAAAAGGGATTCATAAGACCGTCCCAGTCTCCTGCCTCAGCTCCCACCTTCTTTGTACCCAAGAAGCAAGACCCCAGTGGGCCTAATAATGGTGAGGGCCCCCCACTAGGAGTGGTCCATGATTAGAAGGTTTTAAATGCAGTCACAGTAAAGAGTCCATTATCCAATGCCATTAATTCCAGACCTATTAAATAGACTGCAGAAAGCAAGCATTTTTATGAGCAATGCTTACCTTATTCAAATAAAAGAAGGCCATGATTACTTAACTGACTTTGACACCAGATACAGCAAATTTGAATACACAGTGCTGCCTTTTGGACTGTGTAAAGCCCTGGGTGTATTTCCAGATTCATGAACCAAGTTTCTGAAGATTTAATAGATAAATTTGTGGTTTTATATTTAGTGATATTTTAATCTACTCTGAGAATGAAGCTCAGCACACAGACCATGTGCGCAGTCCTCAGTAGAGTAAGAGATAACCACCTCTTTGCCAAGCCAGAAAAATATGCCTTTGATTTACAACAACTAGACTTCTATGGCTACAGTATTTCCACAAGAGGCATCCAGATGAAGCCCCAGAAGGTCTAAGCTGTACTAGACTGGCAAGCCCCCCACACAGCCAAAGATGTCCAATGCTTCCTGGGCTTTGCTAACTTCTACAGGAAATTTATACCAGGCTTTGCTCATAAAATCAAACCACTGACCCAACTGATGAAGAAAGGAGTTAAATTCACTTGGACCTCTACACATCAATCAGTATTTAAAAAGTTAAAGCAGCTCTTTGCTTGCCAGCCCCTCCTTCAGCATCTAGATACATCAAAGAAATTTATTATTATTTTTTTAAACAAGTTTTATTGATTTTCCATTTTTACAAACCTTCGGGTATTTAAGAAAGCAACATGGTGGTTGGGTAATACATAGTCCAGTGGTGGCGAACCTGTTAGAGACCTAGTGCCCAAAGCGCAACCCAAAAACCATTTATTTATCATTGCGTGCCGGGTGGGCGTGGCCGGCTGGGTGGGCGTGGCCTTGGTGGTCACAACCATAATAAAAAAAACCTTTGTTCCCAAGAATTTTTTTCCTAGCAGCCAGGCAGAAGAGCGGAGCCCCGAGGCAAGTGTCCCAGAGCTGTTTCTGCCCGTGTCTTTCTCATTCTCAATTCTCTTGCCCGTGTGTTGTTTGCACCCCACCCCCCAATTGCTCTATGCTTCACAGCCCAGGGAGTGAGATTCACCCCCCTGCCTCAGGGCCCCGCTCTTCTGCCTGGTGCTGGCAGCTCCATCATCTGCAGCAGCAGGAACAAGAGGTGGGTCGCAGCAGCCCATTAATCTTTTTGCTGCATCGGCACCCGGGGGCTTGCTATTTCCCCCCCCTCCACCCAAAAATCTAGGTCAAGGTGCAAACCCAGCTCATGTGCCTTTGCTCAGGAGGAGCAACTTATTATGGTTGTGAACTAAGCTGTAATAAGAGAGGTTTTACTTCTTGCCGATTTATGGGGGGGAGGAAGCCCTTGCCTGGCCTGGGCGCGTCCATTTGACGGATCTCATGGGGGTGGCTTCTGCTGCTGCTCTGACCGGTCAGCAGGGAAGCAGGAGGAGGTGGAGGGGTAGCCAGGGGTCTGGAGCTGCCTCAGCTGCTCACTAGCAGCCCGAGGCAGCAGATTCGCGCACCAGCTGCCCCTTCTGCTTCCCTGCAGGGCTGACCAGTCAGAGCAGCAGCAGAAGCCACCCCCATCAGATCCGTCGGGTGGATGCACCCAGGCCAGGCAAAGGCTTTTTTCCAGCTATACCAGAGCGATTTCTGCCCGCGCCGATGGGGCTCTGTGGCCAGTTCGCCATTATGCAGGACAGCCAGCATGCTGTGGCTGCTGATGGACACCGTTGGCCCCCATACGCTCGCTGACTTCTGTGTGTGGGGGCCGATAGTGTCAGGCAGCAGATTCAGAAGCAAAGCTCTGCTGATCATCCTCACGCTGGCAGCGGCGGCGGTGGGGAAAGGCAGGATCTGGCATGCGGGCACCCTTTGGCGCTGCTGCTGCACATTGTCCCACATGTGCCTCTGGGCGGGGAGGGGAGGGCGTCTGCCACAGCTCACCTTCGCCCGCCACTGCCCCCACCAGTGCGAGGATGGTCGGCAGTTTTGCTTCCAAATCTGTGGCTGGCCGGGCTTGGCAATGCAGGGATCACGCCGCCACCTCCTGCTTCTCTGTGTGGCTGGCCAGTCAAGGGGCTCAGAGCAGCAGCCGCCGCCCCTGTCAGAGCCACCCTGTAGACAGGACCTGCACCAGGTGAGGGCTCCTTTCTGGCCATTCCGGGGCCATCTCCGCTCATGCCAATGGGGCTGCACTGCGGAAGGGAGATGGCAGCTCTGATTTCACTCACTCTCTCGCCAAAACTGCTCCTTTTATACGTTCTCTCATCCCGCCCAGCTCTTGCAGCTGTTCCCGGACTGCGCATGCATGGAGAGGGGAAGGGGAAGGAGTCCAGAAATGGCATGCGTGCCCACAGGGGCAGCTCTGCGTGCCGCCTGTGGCACGCGTGCCTTAGGTTTGACACCACTGGGTTAGGATGAACTCAAATAGAAACTAGGCTGGATTCAACCCCTTGCTGGCATTTTTTAAAATCCACTTTGTTATTAGTTCCTTCTTCTGTTGCTTTTTGAAGTATGGATTCCTCTAATGGGGTTAAAGCTGCGTTTTGTGGCTTTAAAGTGGCACATAAGTCTTTCATTCTAGAATTCATTAGCTCAGTGGCCTCTAGAATTTTTTCGAGTATAAGTTTAACATTTAGCTGTGGGTGGTGTTCCTCCATTTCTGTAATGTTTACAAATAGTCCTTTAGTGGAGGCTATTTTTAAAAAAAGTCAATAACTGTCCACCTCCGCTGTAAAAAGATATTTTCACCACCCAGCTGTTTCAAATTCTTATCTTTTGGTTGCTGTTAAGCACAAATTTTAGTCTCAGAGGTCTCCCAGTCAGAAAACATTTATTCCACTTGCTGTACCAAATTTCACCACAAGATGTTCCCAGTAACATACAAAATAGGGCTTTTGTCCAGTTCAAGAAAGGGGAAAAAAGTATTCACCTTTCCCCCCCCCTGAGTTAGCAAAAGAGTAAAGCAGTTAAGTTTTTGTAGAAGTACAGAGCTTTTGGGGAGCCCAGGTATCCAGATATTAGAAGTCCAGGTATGTAATCATTTAATCTTATTGTTCCTTTTTTTTGTTTCTTAGCTTTATTTTCCCGGAGTGAGCAAAAGCCGCGGAATTAAGCTGGGGGAAAAGGGTATTTCAAGAGTTTTTACGGGAAAGTAGTTGGGAGGGAGAAAAGGAAAAATAGGGTCTCACCCAACTCCTCCAGTTGCTTCTTCATGCTTAATTAGTGCTTTGGGCTTTCGGCTGGTTCGACTAAGTGAGCGGCCATGTTGATGGCCGCTCTTTTCCTCTTCGGTCCTGAGGAGTTACCGCAGATCAAACGGAGAGGGTGCCGCCTCCAGCGGGAGTCCTCCCCAATGGTGGTCGCCCCTCCAGGGTGACTTTCAACACTTTCAAGGGTCTTCCAAAAACCGGAACCGGACCCTTTCCAGCGTCGAAGACCGGAACCGGAAGCCGCATCAAAGAAATTTATTGTCCAGACTTCCGGTTCCGGATCGCGGTGCCTCTAGCCTCACGAAGAGACTCGTCTCCTCATCGACTAGCTTCCCTCCGCCGGTAGACCCTTATGCGGGTCAAAAGTCACCCTGGAGGGTGCGACTTCCACCGAAGAGGCTTCACTCGGCTGCGGAGGAGCGGTGGTTCCTCCAGCTGTCCGAGCCATCACTGAGGGTCAACGGAGAAGAAGATCGGCCAGTAAAATGGCCGATCACCTAGCTGCTCCAAACCACAAGTCAAAGAACATCTAAGCTTTGAGAACCACCGTGGTGAATCCGGGTGAGACTTTTCCTTGCTACTCTCTCTACTCTCTCTTGTTTTTTGTGCCTTTAAGAGCCTTGTTGGAATTATTTCCCTGGCTTGAAAAAGCAGCTTCTACATGTTTGGGAAGAAAGGCGTTGTACAAAAATAGAACAAAATTTTAAAGACTATATTTTATTTCCATATTCTTTGTGGTACAGATTTTTTCTTTCTTTCTAAGAACTGTACTATCATCTTATGCTGGAAGATTATTTCTTTTTTCACATTCTACTTTAAAAGACAGAAAAAAGGAAATGGTGTCTGGAAAAGATTTTTTAACCTACTGAGGACATCTAGTGGTGAAAACTTAATACTGCAACCTCTGGTCACTCTTTGAAGATGGAATAGACCTGACCTTCAAATTATTTTTGAAGAGAAAGATAAGCTGTGCAGCTGTGGGAACTGTGGGGGTGGATACTACCTAACTTTTATTAAATATAGCCTCCACAAAAAAGAAAAAAGAGACTCTTTTTAATTACTATCAAAATGGAGAAACCTCAGTTACAATTAAACTGTAAACTTATATTGGAAAAGATTTATGAGGCTACTGCAGAAATATGTGCTACAATGAAAGTGTTTACTACAGAATTAAGATCCAGAAATCTCACTTCAAACCTTCAAACTGATGTCCAGACTACATCTGACTAATCTATAAATGAAAACATACTAGAAGAGGAATCAACAGAGATAAAAGAGAAACTTATTCTATCTTATAAACTTTCCATCTATAACTTTGAGGAACAGAAGAAGCAAAGATTGAGACTTGAAACTACAAAGCAATGATGTTTTAAGGATGAGAGAAATAGATGCCCAATGCAGAGGATGGGATTCCTATCCTTTCAAAGGCTACTGCAAGCAACAAAAAGAGATCTACTGGCTGAAAGTGAAGCTTGGTTATTGAAACCTTCTTAGCACAGAAAAAAAAAAGCCAGAATAAGACTGAAAAGAGAAATTTAAAATTGTGTAATGGATTAAAAGGCAATGTTGGATTTATGGACTGTTTTAAGCATTAAGATTTAGAGTTAGAAGTAAGAAAAAAAAATAGGAGGGTGATTATTAGAATAGATATTTTAAATAGATTAAGAATGTACCTTTTGGAATAATAGGTTTATTTTGATGAAAATTATTATGCATTGGAATTGAAAAAATGTTGGCTTTTTAGATTTGGATGGTTTCAATAATTAACTGAGTGTTTTAAACTAGTATGATGATCTTTCTGTATGATAACATAGATGTGATAAGGCATGATAATCAATTGGATGAAATTTGAATTTTGTTTAATGAACTGAAATGATTTAAGGTTTAACATTATTTTGTTATCTTAAAGAGATTGATCGACTGTGGGATTATATATGTATAGGGTAGATTAATATTTTATTTTAATTAGGATATCTATTGTGTAGTGGAAGAAGAAATAAATGAGATTTTTGATAAAATGAGGGATGTGAGAGACTAAGAATTAGAATATATCTGGAAGGGATACCTGAATTGATAACTTGTTGATTTAAAGTTAAATTTGATTATGGTTGTAAACTTACAAAGTTTTAAAACAGGTTTAGCAATTATAGAAATTTAAATTAGAAATGGAATATTTTAAATGTATTATGCTATTTGAGGGAAATAGAGAGGGGACAGTGAATGTATTGAGTCAAGTTGTTTATATATGTTTTTACTTTTGAATGTTTGATTACCAAAACACCATGGTATGTCCTGAGTACTTTTTCTTAAGAATTAAAAAAACAATAAAATGTGTTTCAAAAACAAAAGAAAGAAATTTATTGTCCAGACCAATGTCTCAGATGTTGCCATTGGACCTGTTCTTTTACAGGAGGGGGAGACAAAAGACAGCCTTGTACCATGCTCCTTTTCCAAAGCCCTGACTGACCCAGAATGCAATTATGACATCTTTAATAAAGAACTCCTTGCCACTAAATCAGCATTCCAACACTGGAGACACTTTCTTGAAGGCTCATGATTTCCTATAGTGGTCAACAGTGGCCACAAGAATTTACGCACCCTGCAAAGAACCGAGCCAATTTTGCCCAGACAAGTCAGATAGAGCCAATTTTTCTCACATTTTGATTTCTACATTAAATACATCCCAGGCTCTAGGAACCTAATGCCAGATGTGCTCTCTTGCACACCAGAATATCCTCTGGTTCAAAAGACTCCAGCACCAGCAACAATTCTACAACCTTCAAATTTCCAGCATCAACAGCCACCACCAGCAACTGAGAGGTTGGGAGCTACCCAAATGCACAAGGACTTAATCATCAGGATAAAGACTCAGCAACAACTAGATCACTTCTCACAGGCCAGGCTAGATCACCTCAAGGAGAC
This sequence comes from Bothrops alternatus, assembly GCA_034064705.1. Taxonomy (NCBI): domain Eukaryota; kingdom Metazoa; phylum Chordata; class Lepidosauria; order Squamata; family Viperidae; genus Bothrops; species Bothrops alternatus. The sequence continues at coordinate 2,351,137 of JARGCV010000105.1, forward strand.
CCCAGCAGGTACTGTAACCCCATTCATGATGGAGGGAGGTGCCCTGAAACACAGAGGCAGAATAGTAGTCCCCACCCCCATGCAGGGAAGAGGTACTGCAGCTTTGCCATGATCAAACGGCAGGGCATGGAGGCGATTTCAAAACCCTGTAAAGCACATTAAGAGACTTTTGGTGGCCTAAGATGGTTGCAGACATGAAGGAATATGTAGCCACTTGCCACACATGCAGGAGGGCCAAACGCAATGGTGGGATTCAGCCAGTTTGCACCGGTTCAGTAGAACCGGTAGCTAAATTTTGTTGAGTTCAGAGAACCGGCTGAACCCATGCTGCTTCTGGAAGTCCGCTCTAGGCCTCGGACGCCTGGAGGAGGTCTCCCAGGCCTAGAATGGCCCACCGGAAGTGCATTGATGTCACTTCCGGAAGTCTGTTCTAGGCCTGGTGGAGGCCTCCCAGGCCTAGAACAGCCCACAGGAAGTGTGTTGATGTCACTTCTGGAAGTCTGTTCTAGGCCTCGGAGGCCCAGGCCTGCATCCACACAGAGAACCAGATGTTAAGGTATTTGAATCCCACCACTGGCCAAACGCCTCCATCAGAAGTCAGCAGGACTTTTGCAGCCTGTACCTATGTCCCCCCTCCCCTTGGCATACAGTCTCTCTGGATTTCATTACTGATTTACCCTCTTTCCAAGGCTTCACTACCATACTAGTGGTGGTAGATCTTTTCACCAAGGTTGTCCATTTCATAATCTGCAAGGACTTGCCCAATTCCAAAAACACATCCCAACTTTTTCTAGACCACATCTTTCGCTTCCTTGGCATGGTCTCAGTGCTTGTGTAAGACAGGGGTGCACAATTCCAATTTAGATTTTGGAAAGCACTTTTCCAGCTACTAAATGTCAAGGTCAACTTCTTCTCAGCTCACCACCCTGCCACAAATGGGGAGTCTGAGAAAACTAACCAGCTCATCCAGCAGTACTTGAGGTGCTACTGCACCTACAGCCAAGACAACTGGCTTTCGTTACTGCCACTCGCAGAATTTTCTTACAACAATTCACTGCACTCATCAACTTCAATGACACAATTTCAAGCCATGTATGGCACACACCCTAAGGTATTGCCAAACCACCCTGCACTGGACTCCACTGTTCAAGGGGCAGTTGAGTTCTTACAAGAGCAACTTGCAGCCCAAGATCTTTTGAAACAGCCACTTGACCAAGCAAAACAGACTTACAAGAAGGCAGCAGATGTCCATCACCAGGAGGTCCCACCCATAGCAATAGGAGACAAAGTTTGACTCTCTACTAGGTAGCCACTTCAAGACCTTGCAAGAAGCTAGATGCTAAATTTGTGGGCCCATTCAATGTTCTCGTACATATCTATCCTGTAGCTTTCCACCTCTAATTATTCCCTTAAATAAAGATGTGTCCAGTATTTTTCTGATCATTACTTTCCAAAGATACCCCCCCGAAGCACAATAAGTTCCCAGTAATACCCTCCACCACCAGTCATAGCAGAAGGAGTACCAGAATATGAGGTGGAAGAAATCTTAGACTCTAGGAAAAGAAGCAAAGGCATCTTCGAGCCTTGGGGAGCAGCGGTGGTATCTTCGAGCCTTGTATGAGCAGTGTCGCCGTTTTGGGGCGGGGGTCGCCAAGCGTGTCAGCGGAGGAGGAAAGCCGAGCCGAGCTAGGAGACGCCGGGGTGAGCGAGCAAGCAACAGCAAGAGCGCGGCTCCCCCCCGAGCTTCCTCCTCTTTCCGCCGCGCTGGGCGGCCCCAGCTCTGAGCGAGGTGGTCTCTTCAAGCTTTGGGCGAGCAGCAGTGGTCTCTTCGAGCCTTGGACGAGCAGCGTCGCCGTTTTGGGGCGAGGGTCGCCAAGCGCCAACATACGAATCTCCGGGCGTGACGGGGGCTTCCAGGTGCGCCCAGGCCAGCTTCAGCTCCTCCGGCGCGACTAGCTTCCAAAGGAGCAAGAAGCAGGATTTGGAAGAAGCCAGGATTTGAAAGAACTTGCCCGCTGCCCTAACCGCCCGCCTGCCGCCCTAACCGCCTGCCGCCCTAACCGCCCGCCGCCCTAACCGCCAAGCTGGAAGACCGGCGGAAAGGAGAGCAGGCCAGCTGGGAGTTGGTGGAAGCGGCCGCCATTATGTCAGCGGGCCTCTCCTTTGGACCTGGCTCATTGGCTTCCGCCATGTTGGGTTTAGCAGCTATAGCTTCTGTTTCTACAACTATAACTACAACAATTACTCCTTCTGTGGGTTTGGGCTTTGGACTTTTTAGCTCAAAGCCTATTACGGGTTCTATCTTAGGAAGGACTAATATAGGAACAGTTGCAATTATTTTTTATTAAGATTAATATTGTTATGGTTTTAGACTTTGATAGTTTTATATATTGGGGGGTTTTATATATTGGGGTTTTTAGCTGTTTAAATTGGGTGGGTGGGAGATCTTTATTAAGATCTTTATTAAATTGGGGGGTGGGTGATGTACGCATGGGATGGAGTTATGTCTGAAGAATGTGTCATAGATGAATGGACAGGTTTGCTGAGCTTGAGGGAGGCCGGGGGCTGGGGGGATGCGGACTCGGGAGTCAATGAGGGCTGGAGTATACCGGTCATTCAGGGAAGAGGCAGGTATGGCGGGAGCAGGAGGGTAGGCCGCACTCGGGGAACTCGGTCCTGCTGTCTCGTAGCAGTTTCTTGTTCTGGCCCTTCTGAAAAATCTTGCTCTCCCCATGATCCTGGTGATGGGTGTAGCTCGGGCCCTGGGCTCAGGTTGTTGCTGCTTAATGCCAGGTCGGTTAACAATAAGGCCCCCCTCATTCATGATCTTTTCATGGATGAGGAGACCGACTTGTTGTGTGTGACTGAGACCTGGTTGGGCCCTGAGGGGGGAGTTCCCCTCACGGGTATATGCCCATCAGGTTATCAGGTATGGCATCAGCCGCGGCCCCAGGGAAGGGGGGGAGGAGTGGCTATTTTGGCCCGGGAGAACCTCAGTCTACGTAGGCTCACTGTTTCCGAAATTCCGGGTTGCGAGTCCATCCTCATGACGCTGGACCTAGGGGTACAGGTGGGCTTATTGCTTACGTACCTGCCTCCCAGCTGCGTGGCATCAGCCCTGCCTGTGCTACTCGAGGAGGTTGCTGGGCTGGCAGTGGAGTTCCCCAGGCTTATGGTTTTGGGGGACTTCAATCTGCCGTCGCTTGGCGAGTCCTCGGGATTGGCACAGGAGTTTATGGCCGCCATGACAACCATGGACCTGACCCAAGTAGTGCAGGGTCCGACGCATAAGGGTGGACACGCCCCGGATATGATTTTCCTTTTGGAGCAGTTGGGTAATGATTTGGTTTTAAGGGGCTTAGATATCTTGCCTTTGTCATGGACCGATCATTTCCTGCTTCGACTGAATTTTACAGCCCCAATCCTTCCCCGCAGGGAGGCGGAACCGATTAGGTAGTTCCGCCCCAGACGCCTGATGGATCCAATTGGTTTTCAGACGGTGCTTGGGGAATTATCCACAGTCCGGCAGAGTCCCTGGTAGCAGCATGGAATACGGCCGCGAAGGGGGCTATTGACCGGATTGCGCCTTTGCGACCTCTCCATGGTGCTGGCCCCAGGAGGTCTCCTTGGTTTACCGAGGAACTCAGGGGGATGAAGCGCCATAAGAGACGTCTAGAGAAGCGATGGAGACGAAGTAAGTCCGGATCTGATCGAACCAGATTGAGCTTATTTATTAAAGCCTATCTGAAGGCGATTAAGGCGGCAAGATCTTTGTATCTTTCTGCTTTGATCGCGTCTGCGGAATCTCGTCCAGCCGCCCTGTTTAGGGTGACCCTCATTAACCCAAGGGGTCCGGGGCCTCCCTTGCAGGGTAGTGCCGAGGACTTTAATAACTGTTTCGCAGACAAAGTGGCTCAGATCCGGGCTGACCTAGACTCCAATTGTGTAGCAGAGTCGACTGATAATGATTCAGTCGAGGGGACAGGGGCATGTTCTTGTCCGGTCATCTGGGGTGAGTTTGAGGCTGTTACGCCTGAGGAAGTGGACAGGGCCATTGGAGCTGTAAGTTCTGCCACCTGTTTATTGGACCCGTGTCCCTCCTGGCTGGTTTGGGCCAGTAGGGAGGTGACACGTACCTGGATCCAGGAGATTGTCAACACTTCTTTGAGGGAGGGGTCCTTTCCGGCTCCCTTAAAGGAGGCACTTGTGCACCCCCTCCTCAAGAAGCCTTCCCTGGATCCAGTAATTTTGACCAACTATCGTCCGGTCTCCAACCTTCCCTTTGTGGGGAAGGTTGTTGAGAAGGTGGTGGCACATCAGCTCCAGCAGTCTCTGGAGGAAGCCGATTATCTGGGCCCTCTGCAGTCGGGGTTCAGGCCTGGCTACAGCACCGAAACTGCTCTGGTCGCTCTGATGGATGATCTCTGGCGGGCCCGGGATGGAGGCCAGTCCTCTATCCTGGTGCTTCTTGACCTCTCAGCGGCGTTCGATACCATTGACCACGGTATCCTTCTGCGCCGGCTGGAGGGATTGGGAGTGGGGGGCACCGTATTGCGGTGGTTCTCCTCCTATCTCATTGGTCGGTTGCAGTCGGTGTTTGGGGGGGCAGAGGTCCACCTCTAGGTTACTCCCATGTAGGGTGCCTCAGGGGTCGGTTCTCTCCCCCCTACTTTTTAACATTTACATGAAGCCACTGGGTGAGATCATCCACCGCCACGGAGTGAGATACCATCAGTACGCTGATGATACTCAGCTGTACATTTCCACTCCTGGCCATATCAGTGAAGCGGTTGAGGTGATGTGCCGGTGTCTGGAGGCTGTGAGGGTTTGGATGGGTGTTAACAGATTAAGGCTCAACCCCGATAAGACAGAGTGGCTGTGGGTGATGCCTCCCAAGGACACTTCTATCTGTCCTTCGATTACCCTGGGGGGTGAATCTATAAACCCCTCAGAGAAGGTTCGCAACTTGGGAGTCCTCCTCGATCCACAGCTGACATTGGATCATCATTTGTCGGCAGTGGCGAGGGGGGCATTTGCCCAGGTTCGCCTGGTGCACCAGTTGCGTCCTTACTTGGATCGGGAGTCGCTCCTCACAGTCACACATGCCCTTGTCACCTCGAGGATCGACTACTGCAACGCTCTCTACATGGGGCTACCCTTGAAGAGTGTTCGGAGACTACAATTAGTGCAAAATGCAGCTGCGCGAGCAGTTGTGGGCCTTCCTCGCTGTGCCCACATTTCATCAACTCTCCGCATGCTGCATTGGTTGCCTATTGGTCTCCGAGCCCAATTCAAGGTGTTGGTTATTACCTATAAAGCCCTTCATGGCATGGGACCAGGATACTTACGGGACCGCCTTCTGCCACATACTTCTCTACGACCGGTGAGAGCGCACAGGGTCGGCCTCCTCCGGGTCCCGTCAGCGAAACAATGTCGTCTGGCGGGCCCTAGGGGGAGGGCTTTCTCTGTTGTGGCGCCCACCCTCTGGAACCAACTGCCTCCTGAAGTCCACGTTTCTCCAACTCTCCCAGCCTTCCGGAAAAACCTAAAGACTCATCTTTGCCGGCAAGCCTGGGGATGATTGTGGTTGATTGATGTATTGAATGTGTGTTTATTGGTTTTTAGATATTCTGTTTGGGTTTTTTATATTGTATTTTTTGTTATGTATATGTTGTTAGCCGCTCCGAGTCCCCTGGAGAGGAGCGGCATACAAACCCAAATAAAATAAATAAATAAATAAATAAATAAATAAATCCAGTACTTGATTCATTGGAAAGGCTACCCTGTTGCAGATTGCTTCTGGGAAAACACATGGTATGTTCATGTCCCTGACCTAGTTTGTTTGTTCCACCAGTGGTTCCCTGACAAGCCAAGGCAACCAGCACCCCACCCAATTTCCCCTGATGAACCTGTCAAGGAAGAGGTTAACCAGTCCCTCTGCATTCCTCCAGGGTGGTGGTGGAGGGAGACTCACCTACGATGGGCCTTCCACATCTGGCCTTCAGTTCCTGGGAAGGGGAAGGAACCTCTAACGATGTTTGTGTGTTATAGCAACCAGCATATGGCTCACCAGCTCCTGCAGAGGAGTGGGAGGAGGATTCCTTTCAGACTGCCTCCCTTCAGCCCTTGCCAAGTTCCCATGAGAACTCAGACTTTGAAGACACAATGCTGGAAGGGGAAAGCAGCATAGAAGAACTCATGGGAGAAGAGGGGGTCCAAGATGGATGGATGGGTGATGAAGGAGATGACCAGGCTGACACCGAGGAAGGGGTCAAACGTGTCATCAGTCATGACTCCTTGCACACCCACAAGAGATCTAAGCCCAGCCCATCTTGAATGCCTTTTTTATCTCCTGCTAACTTCCCTTGACCATTAGAAGCTCAGATTCTTGTAGCGATGTTAAGCTTGCAATAAATCTGTCAACGTTCTGACTAATGGAACACTTCAAGGAAATTCCAGGCATATTTAGTCTGAAAAAGTCTGTAATCATGGACACATTATCGGCACATATTGAATTGATGCCAGAATCTGAATTTCTCTTGCTTGCGTCTAATTTTTCTTGCTAAATCCCTCCCTTATTTTGCAGTCATAAGTCACATCTTCCAATTAGCCCAGAGGGCAAAGAATCACTTCCATTCCTTTTCCCGGGCTTTCCTTATAAATCTCCTCCCTTTCTCTGTCATCTGAATTAACTCTAAAAATACCAGACAGTTCTGTATATCTTGTCAAAGCAATAATATCCCATATTAACAGCGTTGACAAAATCATTATACTCATTTGAACTGTCTGTTTCTCCTGATTTCCCCGGTGCTTGACAACCCTTTTCTTTTACATTTATCTTGTTTGCCCAGGTCCTGGTCCTGGTCTGCTTGCCCAGCAGTGAGGCTGGTGGCTGAAGGTGTGGTCCTGATATTGGTCAGTGCTAAGGCATGTTGGAGAGTACAGCAGGGCCCGACCTCCAGCTGGAGATTGGAGCCGTGGCCAGAAGTGCAGAGCCAAGGCATGGAGGCATGGAGCCAAGGCTCAGAGAGGGAGCAAAAGAGTGCATGACAGCATGTTGAAGTCAGGCCTCCAGCTATAGTTTGGAGGCTGTACATGCTGAACTGAGCCCAGAGCCAGTGGTATTTGCAGCAACTGAGGCAAAGATGCCAAAGCGAGAGATGCAGAAGAGTCCCTAAGGGTGGAGTCTGGAGGCAAGAGATGCCAAGCCAAAGCTGAAACGCCATGCAGCCACAATGCTCGCAAAGATGCAGTGAGGGACAAGAGGCAGTGGCGAAGCAGCAGAACCTGGGAGAACTGAGATTAAGAGAATAACAGAATAATAGAGTTAGAAGAGACCTTGGAGGTCTTCTAGTCCAATCCCCTGCTCAAGCATGAGACCCTATAACCGTGGTGGCGAACTGATGGCATGTGTGCCACAGGAGGCATGCAGAGCCATCCCTGTGGGCATGCATGCCATCGCCCCAGAGGGAGGCGGGGCCGAGCTGCTCCCCTCCGCCTCTCCATGTGCGCCTGCACTCTCGCTCTCTTTCTCTCTGCAATGGGAGTTGGAGCAGCTGCAAGAGCTGGGTGGATCCGGGCTGGATGGTGGAGGCAGCTGCCAGCACGAGTCCAGGTATGCCTGCAGAGCAATTTTGCGGACTGCCAGCAGCCCAATCCGGGCTCTGGAGGCCTGGAAAAGCTCTCTGTTGCCTGGATCTATGGCTGCAGAGCAATTTTGCACCCCCTAGGCAGTGCTGTGCCCATCCCTGGCCAGGCCTCCTCCTCCATCACGCCCCCCACCACGGCTGATCCAGGCAGCAGAGGCCTTTTCCAAGCCTCCGGAGCTCAGATCCATGGCCGCGGGGCGATTTTGCAGCACCCCAGCGGCCCGATGCAGACTCCGGAGGCCTGGAAAAGGCCTCTGCTGTCCGGATCAGCCGTGGGGGGCGTGATGGAGGAGGAGGCCAGGGACGGGCGCAGCACTGCCCAGGGGGGGAATCTGACCAGCCCCAGCCTGGAGGGGGGGAGAGGCCGAGGGAGCCCCAAGGGAAGCATCCCGGTGCACCCGGCTGGCCGGCAATGGGCTGGAGAGCGCCAAACGGTGGCAGGTGTCCCAGGATGAGCAGTAGGTGGGGTGGGCACTCCCGATGTCTGCGGGGAAGAAGCGGTGAGGAGGCTCCATGCCCAGCCCAGTCCAGCCCAGCCCCGGCATGGAAAGTGAGGCAACAGCCCCACGTGCATCCCCAAACGTGAGCACGTCCCCTCCCTGCTAGGCAAGCGGAGCCGCGGCATCTGCAGCAGAAGAGCACAGGTGGGCAGCGAAAGGCACGAGGAGCCCCAATCTCAGCACAGACCCTCCCCACTCTCCTCCTGCCCCCCTCGAAAGAGCTGCAGGGCTCAGGAGCCTCCCCCACTCCCCCCAGGAAAGAAAACCATCGCGAGACACTCTTCTGTTTTAACTTTTTTTCCTTGTCACTTTTTGGAGTTTTCATCCTGCTTTTGTGAGATGGCAGTGTTTGGGAGGGGGTGTAGCTGCCCCCTTTCCCCCAAGCCATCAGCTGAGCAAGATGCCTTCCTGCCCACTGCCCCACCCACCAGAGACCCCCTGGATCTCCCCCAACCCTGCCCGGCCCCTACAGGCATCCCTCCCCAGGAGCAACATTGAGCTGGCCACACCCACCATGGCCATGCCCACCCAGTCTGCCATGACCACCATAGCCACGCCCACCCAGCAGGCCACACCCACCCAGAGGGCCACGCCTACCCGACACCCGGCGATACATAAGTGGGTTTTGGGTTGCAGTTTGAGCACTCGGTCTCTAAAAGGTTTGACACCACTGCCCTATAACCAGTCTCTTCTTAAAAGCCTCCAGTGATGGAGCACCGGGTACATTTGTTACTCAATGTTGCATCATAACTTTTCCAATACGAATCTGTACATTACTACACAATCCAGTGGGTTTTTTCCCCCTGGTCCTCTCTTCTTCCCATAATGTTTTCATTTTCTCAACATTGAACAAATACAATTTTCACTACTATTAATACATACAAGATTAGGTATACACATCCTCTTCATATTTTTCTAGTGTTATACAAATACCAGTAGTATCAATTCATAACCTCTTTTCTAACCACTTTATATTTAAGTTGTATTTGCAATTAAAGTCTCCTTATTAAATCAATGTTCTGTTTTTCAAGCTCTTGTTTAATTCCCTTCAGTATTCAAAATATCTTTGTCAGTTACAATTTTCTCAAAGTTAGTTACATTTGTGTAGCCAAAAATTTCATTTATACAAGCCATCCTAGTGTTTTTATAATTCCCATATAAAAAGGGTGCTATTCTAATTATAAATCATATCTTTCTTATTATAAAAGTCTATTTATATCTATGTGCTATCTATTCTTTTGACCATATTCAAACTAATATTGGATTATATAATACCTCATCTGGTATATCAGATCTTCTGTTTTTTGAGTCTAACTCTAGCTTTCTTCCTTTGCCAGTTGGCTTTCCAGGCCAAAGTAATTAAATCACCAAAAAATTCTTCCTCTATTTTTGCAATACGCATGGAATGGGAAGAACAATTTAAGTAGGATATTTTTGAGGGGGAATTCCACCCAGTTGTATTCCTTAAACAACTCCCACCTTCCTTCTCCTTCAGTTTCTCTTTTCATTTTTTGTCTCCCTATTTCTGACATTTCCCCTAACAGCTTTATAATCCGTTTTTTAAATTCTTCTTCCTTTTCCTCAGGTATATTTTGAAAACCTAAAGAATAGAGTGCCTTTTCCATTTCTATTGTTGTAACTAAGTCTTGCAGATTTTTATTTGTCTGTGTTAGTTGCTACTTTATGTTCCCCTTCTTTTATATCTTGTTTCTTTGGATCAATTTCCTCTGCTTCATCTTCTGTTTTCTGACTTGTTTGTTCATTCTTTGTAGTCGTTTTCTGGGAACTTTCTAGTTGTAAGTTTAGGCTAGAGATTTGCTCATTTATATTGTCAAAGTTGTTTTTAATCTCATCATGGTTTCTTCTTGCATCTTCTTTATGTGAAATAATTTTCTCCTGAATTAATTGTAGCATAGAATGTATTTCCTTCTGGAAAATGTTTACTTCTTGAGGCGTTACTTCTGCAGATCCCTGGTAAACCTGGCTGGGGGCTTCAGATGGAAATAATAGAAGTGTTGCCCATATCATGGACAGATCATTTTCTGCTGCGGCTTGAGTTTATGACACCAATCCTCTCTCGCAGGGAGCCGGAACCGATTAAATGGTTCCGCCCCAGACGCCTGATGGACCCTATTGGCTTTCAAAGGGCGCTTGGGGAATTGCCGGATTCGCTCATACACAGTTCGGCGGAGTCCCTAGTGACGGCCTGGAATGCGGCCACTACGGGGGCTCTAGACCAGATTGCGCCGTTGCGACCTCTCTGTGGTAGCAGACCCAGGAGATCTCCTTGGTTCACCGAGGAACTCAGGGGGATGAAGCGCCAGAAGAGACGTTTAGAGAAGCAATGGAGGGAAAGCAGATCCGAATCTGATCGCACCAAATTGAGAGCTTATATTAAGACCTATTTGGAAGCGATCACTATGGCAAGATCTCAGTATCTTTCCGCATTGATCGCGTCTGCGGAATCTCGTCCGGCTGCCCTGTTTAGGGTGACTCGCTCTCTCCTTGATATGGGGAGGAGGGATGATCCTTTGCAGGGCAATGTCGAAGAATTTAACATCTTTTTCGCAGACAAGGTCACTCAGATCCGGGCTGACTTGGACTCCAATTGGAATAGTGTCGGCTGACAATGAGTCAGTCGAGATGACAGAGGCCCGTCTTAGTCCTGTTGAATGGGAGGAGTTTGACCTGGTAACTCCTGATGACGTGGACAAGGCCATTGGAGCTGTGAGTTCTGCCACCTGTTTACTGGACCCGTGCCCCTCCTGGCTGGTCTCGGCTAGCAGGGCGGTGACACGGAGCTGGGTCCAGGCTGTTGCTAACGCTTCACTGAGGGAGGGGTCCTTTCTGGCTCCCTTAAAGGAGGCACTTGTGCGCCCCCTCCTCAAGAAGCCTTCCCTGGACCCGGCAGTTTTAAATAATTATTGTCCAGTCTCCAACCTTCCCTTTTTAGGGAAGGTTGTTGAGAAGGTGGTGGCACTCCAACTCCAACGGTCCTTGAATGAAACTGATTATCTGGGCCCTCAGCAGTTTGGGTTCAGGTCCGGTTACAGCACGGAAACTGCTTTGGTCGCGCTGATCGATGATCTCTGGCGGGCCCGGGATAAAGGCTACTCCACTATCCTGGTGCTTCTTGACCTCTCAGAGACATTCGATACCATCGACCATGGTATCCTTCTGCGCCGGTTGGAGGGGCTTGGAGTGCGGGGCACTGTTCTACGGTGGTTCACCTCCTACCTCTCTGGCCAGTCGCAGTCGGTGTTTGCAGGAGGTCGGAGATCGGCCCCGAGGCCTCTTCCGTGTGGAATCCCTCAGGGGTCTGTTCTCTCACCTCTGCTTTTTAACATCTACATGAAGCCATTGGGTGACATCATCCATCGACACGGGGTGAGTTATCATCAATATGCTGATGATACTCAGTTTTATATCTCTACCCCGCATCATTACAGCTAAGCAGCCTGGAGGCTGTTGAGGTCTGGATGGGTGCCAACAGGCTCAGACTCAATCCCGACAAGACAGAGTGGCTATGGGTTCTGCCTCCCAAGGACAATTCCAACTGTCCGTCCATCACCCTGGGGGGAGAAATTTTGTCCCTCTCGGAGAGGGTTCGCAACTTGGGTGTCCTCCTCGATCCACAGCTAAGTTTAGAACACCATCTTTCGGCTGTGGCGAGGGGGGCATTCGCCCAGGTTCGCCTGGTGCATCAGTTGCGGCCTTATTTGGACCGGGAGTCACTCCTCACAGTCACCCATGCCCTTGTCACCTCGAGATTCGACTACTGTAATGCTCTCTACATGGGGCAACCTTTGAAGAATGTCCGGAGACTGCAAGTAGTCCAGAATGCGGCCGCGTGAGCCGTCTTGGGTCTCCCAAGACATGCTCATATCACTCCAGCCCTCCGTGAGCTGCACTGGCTACCAATTGGTCTCCGAACACAATTCAAAATGTTGGTTATGACCTATAAAGCCCTTTATGGCAATGGGTCAGGATACTTGCGGGACCGCCTTCTGCCTCATGAATTCCAGCGACCGGTTAGGGCACATAGGGTTGGCCTCCTACGGGTCCCGTCTGTTAGACAATGTCATCTGGCGGGGCCTAGGGCTAGGGCCTTCTCCGTTGCTGCCCCAGCCCTCTGGAACCAGCTTCCCTCAGAGGTCCGTACTGCCTCCTCCCTCCTAGCTTTCTGAAAACTGTTGAAGACACATTTATGCAGACAGGTTTGGGGCATGTGAGCTGCACTCTGCCCCTGGGCCTATGACTGTGATTGTGTGTTGTGTGAGTGAAATAAATTACTTAGTTTTTATACTGTAAATTAGTAATTTTAATTGATTTTATGTTATGTTTTTTATACTTGTATTGTTGTTGTGAGCTGCCCTGAGTCTTGGGAGAAGGGCGGCATATAAGTTTAATAAATAATAATAATAATAATAATAATAATAATAATAATAATAATAATAATAATAATAATAATAATAATAATAATAATAATAAGTATGCTTTCCCTACCACTTTTAGCTAGATATAAAGGATACATTTTATTTTCCCCCTCCAGGTATCCTATCAGAAGTGTTATGATCCTCAAATACTAATCTTGTCTAATACCACCAGTCTTAATGTCCATAGAACAAAGTCTTATCTGGTTCTTCTGGTCTTTATATGTAGTCTTTATAATCCAATAGGTTCCAGAATGTAAGTCCACCACTGAAAGCAATATTTTATAATAGTCCTTCTGCTTAGATGTCCAGACATTGTCAATCAGCCAAGATTTACAATCCAAAATATTCAAAGTGTACAAAATGTTCAACCACTATAAGAACAAACCAAAAACCTCCCCCAGACAAATGTAGCCAAAAGTCAAGTTTTTCTTTCTCTCCAAATAGTTCTTAAAATTAAAAGTCAAAGTTCAGTATATGTTTATAATCCAAGAAAGTCACCAGTTTTCGAAACAATTAAGTTCTCACACTGTAGTAAGTACGCCAAAATATTTTTCTCTGTTGCCAGCTGTTCTTTAAGTTAAAAATCACCAAACAACAAAGAAGCTAGGTTGTTATCTATTTCTAGCTTCTTGCCAGGTCTGCATCAGTCATTGCAGCTGTGTTGCTATACTCTCATCCACCACTAGATGTCATTCAATATCCATTTTCCGACTCTTAAAACAGAAGGTTGATTTCTTGTATTTCATCCCAGTATTTTTTTCAAAGAGAAAATCTTAACAATTTTCTCACTTCTCACATTTGTCAAAGCTATAGCTTTATATTACTTCCATTTCAGTGTTAAATATTTCTGTCCCCATAAAAAAATAAAACACCACTTCCATTCCTCTGGAAGGGTGGGGCTGCAATCCCCTTCCTTCTCACGTTCAGTGGTTTTTAGCTTCTTGGGAGCCTTTTCCATGAAATCCAGTTGTAAAATAGTAAAGAAAGGATCAATATTCTCACCCAGTTCCAAACACGCTCTTTACGATCTGCTAATTAGTGCTTTCTTTCTTCAGTTGTCGTTAGCTTCAGGCTGGCCACAGGAATGCAGCCAGCCTTTCCCCTGCCAGTTTGGAGGGCTTTCCTCGGATCAAACAGATTGACCGCCATCCTTCCATGATAGACGAGGTTCTCCTTCTTCATCACCTCTCTGGGGTGACTTTAGACCCTTTTAGGTGCCCCTGGCAGGGAGAAACCAGCCGTGGGGAGCGGAGCACCGCTTTCCCTCGGCTGCATAGCTTTCGACGCAAACCAGAAGTTCCCCTCAACTTCTGAAGGTAAGCAGTTCCACTGCTTAATTGTTATCAATGTTAGGAATTTTATCCTTAGTTCTAGGTATTGCCGGAACTTTGGGTGAGAGTGACCGTGTCATATTGGAATTCAACATAATGCAAATACAAACAATAGAACATAATACAGCCAGTGTCCTAAATTTTAAAAGAGCTGATTTTAACAAACTCAGAGAGAACCTAAGAAAAAGTCCATGGATGAAAATCCTAAAGGGGAAAACAACTCAAGAAGCATGAGAAACTCTGAAAAATATGTGTCAAGGTTTCAACAGACAAGAGCAAATAAATCAGAACTCTGAGGCTTGAGATTTCTTCAAAGAACATGTTTATTGGTTATTGAAACCAAGTCTGAAGTTCCATTCAAAGAGAAACAATATTACAAAGTTAAACTTCCCACCCCAATGCTATGCAATCAGTTATGTTCCCCAACAGAAGAATTTGGCAGGCTTTCTAACTAAATGCTCATGCCCCCCATCTAACTGACAGAAATGACCTTGGTTCCCATGGGACAGTAAAATGTTTAGACTAGTAGAAATCCTCCACACCCCCTCCCATTCTTGTGGCAACTTAGAATGAGCAAAATTGCTGCAGCCAGGTTCGTTGTAGAGTTGACAGTCAGACCCCCCTAGGGAAAAAGCAAGTCCTGTAAATGAAACAAAAATGCAAGTTAAGAATCCCCCCTGGGGTTGTGCGGATGCTTGTCATGAAATCTCTGAATTAATCTGTCTGATTTCACATCTGTACTTTTTACCCAGTTAGCTTCAGATAAGGGGTAGCTTTTTCACTGAACCAAATATTATAATTTTCCTTTATATAATCTGGAGTCAAGAATACGTTTTATCTCATAATGAGTTTCTCCCTCTACCATAATGAGGACGGGCACTTTCTTGGGAATCGGTCGCAAGGACAATTCTGTGACTGGTTTTAACAAACTGCAATGGAAAGTGGGGTGAACTCTCCCTAACAGTCATGGGAGTTGCAACTGAACTGTGACAGGATTTATAATTTTGACTATGGGAAAAGGACCAAGGAACTTAGGTCCCAATTTCCTACTTGGTAATTTGAATCTTAGATATTTAGTGGCGAGGTAAACCTTCTCCCCCACATGAAATGGCTTCTGGGGAGATAGCTTCTTATCAGCCTGTTCTTTATATGTCTTAGCAGCTTGGGTTAAAGCTTTTTTTTACATTGGCCCAAACAGTCTGCAAAGAGGTCACCCACTGATCTAAGGTTTGTGAAGCAGGAGGTTCTTTGGGGTATTCAGGCATAGGGACAAAATCCTGACCACTAGCTATTTTAAACAGAGTAAATCCAGTGCTACTGTGTATAGTGTTGTTGTATGCCACTTTGGCGAAAGGTAGGAGGTCTGCCCAATTAGTCTGCTGCTAATTAACATAACATCTGAGGTATTGTTCCATCATTGTGTTTGAACGTTCAGCCAATCCATTTGCACTTGCATGAAAAGCAGATGAAAGCCCCTGGGTAGACCCAATTAGTTTTACAAACTCCCTCCTGAATTTTGCAGTAAATTGAACCCCTCTATCTGATATAATCCATTTTGGTGCCCCATGGAGTTGATAGATGTGCTTTAAAAATAACCTGGCTAGCTTTTGGGCAGATGGGAGCCCCAAAAAAGCAATGAAGTGAGCTTGCTTTGAAAAAAGATCAATGACAGTCCAGATCACTGTGCTCCCTCTGATTTCTGGTAATTCTACAATGAAGTCCATGGCTATTTCTTCCCAAGGCTGGGAAGGATCTGCCACTTGTAACAGACCAGGAGGCTAGCCAAGGTGCTTTTTCATAGCAGCACAGGTAGCACAGCTTTGTACATAACTTTCAATGTCCTTTTTCATGCCTGACCACCAAAACTGCTACCGCACCAAATGCAAAGTCTTTAAAAATCCAAAATGACCAGCTTGTTTCGTGTCATGCCTCCATCCGAGCCTGAATCCGAGGAAGACATGGAGTTAGAGCAGGACTCTGTTGAGGCCCAGGAGGGGGTGTCTGTGGCTTCGGAGGACTGTAGGGAGGAGCAGGCTGAGGCAGGCCAGGGCCCTTCAGGTTTGGAACAGAGAAGGCAGAGTTCAGGTGAGGAGCAAGCCCCCCCACCTGATCCTAGAGCAAGGAGATCAGAGAGGAGGCACACCTGGGGATTAAGATTTAAGGAGACACTGTGGGGTGGGGCATTTGCCGGGAACAAATGTGGTATCTTCAGATAGTTGTAAATTGTGCTCTTGTCTTTGTTTAACCTGGACACTTTGAATTCCAGACTGGTTGGTTTCCTGCTTCACGACCACAGACTGCATTTCTGAGTCTCTCCTTACAGTCTGCAGGCAAGCTGAGAGTTAAAAGGACTCATTATGTTTCTGTTTTGTTTTCTTGTTATCTGTCTTGCCTTGAGGACATTGTAAACTTCTCCAGCTGTATTGAAATTGCCTTTAGCCAGAGGTAGCTGAAAGGAACGTGTGTGTGTGTGTGCTTTGGTTGAACTCTTGCCAGCATATGTGTTGTGATTCCATGCCAGCCTGTGTTCCCAACAGCTGAGTCTGGGGAATCTGAGGAGGAGGTGGAGGAGGCCTTTGGAAGGCCATCAGGGTCAGAGGGAGGCGCTGATGAATTACAAGACTCACGGTTTGATGAAGAGCCTGGGCCCTCCAGTCATGTTCCGGATGAAGCTCAGCTGTGTGGGGAGAATGAGTCAGACTTGGAGGATTCACACCTGGTGGACATGATTGATGCTCGTAGACGGAGGCAATTAGCTAGAGCAGATCAGCAGCAGTCAATACGACAACTCCAGGGGAGGAGGAGAAGGCACTGAGAGGCAACGCCTTGGGACTGCTGTATAAAAAGGGAAGGTGTGGGCGGTGCTGGTTGCTGAACGCAACCATTGCAAAGTACTTCATGGGATCATGTTCTGTTAGTCTTGCCGGTGACTACTTTTCTGTTTTGCATTGTGTTTTGTGTAGACAATTTCCTCCATTTGGATTGTGTTTGCTGCTTTTGTTTCTGGACTATTTGGCAGGTTTGTTACTCACATTAAAAGGGGTTTGTTTTCTTTTGAGTCTCCAGCCTATTTTCTCAACAGGGGTTTTGTCCTTGTGCCTTTAACAAGGACGGCCATAGGCTGGGATAGAACAATATGTGGGAGCTTTTGGGGAACATTGGCAGTGATTAAAGGACTGTTTCTCTTGCCAGCCAACTGCTTTGCCTCCGTTTGGGGCCCTGGGTCATCACAATTTGTTCCCAGCCAACTCCCAATTGCTCCTCCAGACCACGTTGGGTGACCATGGATCAGCTCCATGCAGAAAATGATCAGTTACAACAGCAGGTGGCCCTCCTGACTGCACAGATGGCGCGGATGCAAGTAGCTCGGCCACACCGCAGAATCCCTGTTATAGTGCCAGAGAAGTTTGATGGCTCACAGGCACAATTCCCATCATTCTTTGGGCAGTGCCAGTTGTGTATGAGCCTTCGACCTGAGGACTTCCCCACTGACCGGGATAAGGTGGGGTTTGTGATAAACCTTTTGACAGGAACAGCGGCACATTGGGCAACACCCCTGCTGACCCAGCCCAATCAGCTGCTGGACAATTATGCAGAGTTTTGCCGGTAACTCAAGGCCATGTTTGAGGACCCTGTTAGGGCCCAGACTGCAAACTGGTAGGTGAGAGAGTTGCGGCAGGGGCGTGGTTCACTGGCAGACTACATCGCTACATTTCAGGTGGTTTGTCAGGAACTGCAGTGGAATGAGGCAGCACTCATGGACCAGTTTCAGGAAGGACTTTTGTCCGAACTCCTAGATGAGCTGGCACGCACCGAATACCCTCGCTCCTTGCAGGAGCTCATGCACCTGTGTCTCCGTATCGATGCAAGACTCCAGAAGTGACGGGCGTGATGACGGTTGGAGGCCTTGCCCACACCTGTTAAGACAGTGGTGCCGTTGGCACCGCCTCCGGACGAGCCAAAGCAGTTGGGGGCTGCTTGACCTCGACTGACCCAAGCTGAAAAGGATTACTGCCGCCGTGAAGGCCTTTGCCTGTATTGTGGCGGTCCAGGCCATATGGCAGCCAAGTGTCCTGTGAAAGCACCCAAAGCAGCAGCGGGAAACGGGTTGGGCCCGGCCTAGAGGGCTCCGTAGGCCGGGCTCGCTTGGAAACAGGTCCAGTACCTCTACCACAACAGACTCTTGTTAAGCACCTTGTGTTACCAGTGACTGTGTTCATGCCTGGTCAAGGAGTGGTGGAGGTCCAGGCCTTGGTGGACTCAGGGGCTACTGCCAATTTCATGGACTCAGCTTTTGCCACGCAGTGGTCCATTCCCCAGCAGCAGTTGTCACCGCCAGTCTTGGTGGAGACGATTGATGGGCGGCCCCTTCATTCCAGCCCAGTGGTTGCTGCGACCAGACCCCTTCACATGCATATTGGACCGCATGTGGAAGAAGCCGTGTTCTATGTGGCTACCGTTTCCCACTTTCCAGTGGTGCTGGGATTGGAGTGGTTAAGGGCTCATGAGCTGCACATTATTTGGTCGTCTGGGGCAGTGCGGTTCCCCAGCAAGAAGTGTGCCACCCATCACCTATATGCCTGCGTAGGGAAGGTGGAGACACATGGGGATCTGAACCTACTGGCAGAGTTGGGGGATTATGCCGATGTGTTTGGGGAAAAAGAGGCAGATCAGTTGCCCCTGCATCAGTCTTATGAGTGCCCGGCTGATTTAGTGCCCAATGCCAAATTGCTGGTTGGCCGGATTTACTCCCTGCCAGAACCAGAGTTGGCAGCCTTGAGGGACTTCATCGACAAGAACCTGCGGAAGGGGTTTATATGGCCTTCCACCTCCCCGTTGGCTGCGCCAGTGCTCTTCGTGAAGAAGTCAGGGGAGCTTAGACTGTGCTGTGATTACCGGAAATTGAATGCCATCACGATCCATAATCGGTACCCACTCCTGCTCATCCCTGAACTCATCGAGAGGCTCCGCCAGGCCAAAATCTTTACGAAGTTGGACTTACGGGGAGCTTACAACTTAGTCCAAGTTCGAGCGGGAGATGAGTGGAAGATGGCTTTCCGGATGCGTTATGGACATTTTGAGTACACGGTTATGCCCTTTGGTTTGACTAACGCACCGGGAGTGTTCATGGATTTTATGCATGACGTGTTCAGGGATCTGTTGGATTCGTTTGTGGTCATCTACCTCGATGACATCCTGATCTACTCGTCCTCCCTACAAGCGCATTGGAATCATGTTTGGCTTGTGTTGCAACAATTGTGGGATAACCATCTCTTTGCCAAGCGTGAGAAGTGCCAGTTCGCGCAAACCACGATCGATTTTCTGGGCCATTGCATCTCACCCGAGGGTGTAGAGATGGACCCAGAGAAAGTAAAGTCATTGCAGGAATGGCAGCATCTGCGGAGGGTCAAGGACGTGCAGCGACTGTAGGGGTTTGCGAATTATTACCGCACATTCATTCCTCGCTTTGTGACCCTGACCGCTCCCCTTTCCAATCTGCTAAAGAAAGGGAGGAAGTTGTGCTGGGGCGCTGAGGAGCAGAGGGCCTTAGATGTCATTAAGGCTGCTTTCGCCTCCGAGCCCATCCTCAAGCATCCTGATCCCTTGAGGCCCTTCGTGGTGGAGACAGATGCATTGGATGTGGCCGTAGGGGCTGTGCTTCTGCAAGCCTATGCTCCCGTAGGTACCTTGTTCCCATGTGCCTATTACTCATGGAAGCTGTCGGCCCCTGAACAGAACTATAAGATATGGGACAAGGAGTTGTTGGCGGTCAAAGTCACTTTTGAGATATGGCAGCATCACTTAGAGGGGGCCCATCACCAAGGTGAGGTTCGAACAGACCATTGGAACCTAGAGCACCTATGGACGGCCAGAACGCTGAATCAGTGACAGGTGTGATGGTCACTGTTTTTCGCGAGGTTCGACTTTCGGGTGACCTATGTCCCCAGCGGGCAGAACCCACATGCGGACGCACTGTCCCGGAAGCCTGAGTTCACCCGAAAGGAGGACAAGATCATGCCCAGAATGGTTATTCCCTTAAAACGGTTGGCGGCCACAGAGGAGCCCTTGGACCTATGGAGCAGAATTTGTGAGGTGTAGTGGCAGGATCCATTCGTGGCAGCTCGACATCATGGGTTGGCTGGTGATGAGGGAGATAAGACCCCTTGGATGTACATGGATGACCTGTTGCGGTTCCGAGACTGCATCTATGTTCCTGGGGGACCCCTCCGTGGCATCATTCTGAGACAATGCCATGATAGTCCATCAGCGGGTCACTTCGGGGTCTTCAAAACAATGCACCTTGTCTCCAGAACGTTTTGGTGGCCGCGACTCTGGCACGAGGTGTCTAGTTATGTAGCATTGTGCAGCATTTGTTGACAGGCCAAGTATGCTACTGGTGTGCCCCCTGGTCTCTTGCAGCCGCTACCCATGCCAGAAAGACCCTGGGGGTGGTCTCATTGGACTTCATCACCGAGTTGCCCCCATGCAAGGTTGCCACAACCATCTTGGTGGTGGTGGATATGCTCACCAAGATGGCTCATTTTATCCCATGTGTGGGTCTCCCTACAGCACGGATGACAGCCCAGTCGTTTATCCCTCATGTATTTCGGCTGCATGGGTTACTGGACCGAGTTGTGTGAGATCAGGCAGTGCAATTTACAGCACGCTTCTGGCAGACCCTACTCACAGAACTGCAGGTACAGGCGTTTCTGTCTGCCCATCACCCTGAAACCGACGGGGGCACAGAGAGGGTGAATGCCATCTTGGAACAGTACCTCTGCTGTTTCAGCAACACCCAACAGGACAATTGGGCGGAGCTGCTGGCTGTGGCAGAGTTCATCTATCACACGGGTCAGCAATCCATGGCTCTGGAGCCATATGTGGCTCTTTGAGCCTTCTCCTGCGGCTCCCAGCCTCCTCTGCCATTTGCAGAGAGAGAGACAGAGAGAGGCACTTGCACTTCCATGTTTCCCTTCTCTCTCCCCCCCTCTTTGTGTGTGTGTGTAAAAAAGAGAGTGAACTCACGCTGTTCGGATGAGCTGACAAGCTTATTGGGCGGGGCTCCTCCCTTTGCTGCATCTCTGCAGGAAGCAGAAAGCAGGAAGGGCAGGAGAGAGCCAGCCCAATAATGTGTGTCAGCTTGTTGCAGAACAGCCTGAAGCCAGCTTGCCAGGTGAGCAGAAGATCAGAGAGAGGGAGAGAGAGAAAGAGAGAGAGAGAGGAAAGAGAGAGGGAGAGAGAGGTAGAGAAAAAGAGAGAAAAAGAGAGAGGGGGAGAGAGAGAGGGAGAGAGAACTCATGCACAGCAGCTTCTATTTCTTTTTAATTAAACTCTTCAATCAAGATCCCCACCTCTTGCGCACGCGTGTGCACGGACAAGTTTTGCGGCTCCCAGATGTCGAGCCCTGCGAGGCCGACTTGGTGTGAGGCAGGGACGCTACCGGCCAACCCTGCCGCCCGTCATCAAGCACACCTGAAGGGAACCAGTCGCAGCATTGCTGGCCTCCTTCTGTTTGTCCATTGGTGCTGCTGCGCAGCCGATGCCTGCTCCTCGCGTGTGACGCCATCTCCCGGCGCTTCGTTTCGCGCGTGTGATGTCATCTTTCGGCGCCTTGCAGGGCTGACATTGGACTGGGGAAGAGGCTGATCGCCGGGCCTATCAATGGATGTGTCTGGATGGCCTGCTAGTCTGGGAAAGACGCGGGGAGGGGCTAGGTCCGGGGTTTATACTTTCCAGGCCGGATGGTAGTTTGATGGGTGGGGCTTAGATCCGGTGTGGGTGGGGTGGGCATGCTCCCTATGTAAAGGCACTGGGAGCAAGCCACTCTCAGTGCCGACTTTATTCCTGTAGTGAGTGCATTAAATTTCCGTTTGTCGCTCGCTCCTGCTTGCCGACTATTTTGTGGAGCGCCAAGATAGGATGACCTGACAGTAAGTCGGCACTCCTCTTTCACTACCGCGTCCTCCTTTCCATGTTCCTGCTGGGAGGGGGTGATTGCAGAGGGCCATGGCAGAGGGAGTCCAGGGGGCTGATCAGGTGGAGGAGCTTCCTGAGTCAGTCACGGAGGAAGGGGCACCTATTAGAGAATTTTAATTTCTCTATTGGTGAAAAATAAATCAGAAGCTCTCACAGTTGACTGCATTTAGCTGATTCAAAATAACTTCTTTATATTCATATCAAAATATTTACAATACCATACTTTCTTCTTTACAGCAACATAGCTCAATTGAAGACTTCTTACAGAGAGATACAGAGACAAACCTGAGACTGAAAATTCAGCTTCTAACTCAATACCCTTTTGCACAGACTCAGTAGCACTTCCTTCACATTGGCTGACTGAGTTACCACATGACTCTTCCTGCTCATGAATATTCCAACAGCACCATCGGCAGTGGAGGCGGCGGAGGCCCAGATGTCGGTGAGGCCCAAGGAGAGCACCCAGTGGCCGGTGGACATTGGGGGTGAGTCCAGACAGCAGGCCCAGCCGTCGGTGAGGCCCAAGGAGAGCACCCAGTGGCCGGTGGACATTGGGGGTGAGTCCAGACAGCAGGCCCCTGCAGCTGCTTCTGGGGATTGGTGGCTGACTTCTGCTCTGCAACGTTCGGAGGAGGCTGGGCCATGTGTGAGTGGCGGGGTGGGGGAAGCCCTGTCTGGATGGAGAGAGAGGTTTGTAACTGGTGATGAAGATGAAGAATGGAGCTATTCTACAGCCCCTGGGCAATATACTTTGGACGTCCTTCGGGACAGGTATGGGGAACCAGGCTACCTGTACCCGCGGCCCAGGCCAGGCGGCACACCAGGTTCCCAGGCCCCAACTCCCTTTTCTGGGTTCTGGCTGGCCAGCCCAAGGCTCAAGCTTTCCCCGACCAAGCTCGACACCGGCGGGAGGACCGAGCAGGTGTGGCCTCAACAGCTGTACCCACCACCCAGCCTATGCTAATATCCGGGACCTCAGGGTCATGGGGTCCAGGCCTGAGCAGTCGCCGCACCGTGACACCAGACAGTGACCAGCGGGCTGCGCAAGCCACGGGCCCATGGCCATCAGGCGTGATGTGGGTTCCACCACCTATCATGGTGTCTTTTGATGGGGACCCGGATAGGCTGGCAATGTTTATGGGACATGTTTTAAGCCACCTGGACCGGTTTGCCTCACAGTACTCCTCTCATTGGGCAATGGTGGTTATGATAATGGCAAGCTTGCAGGGTGAGGCGGCGGCCTGGGCTGCTGATTTGTTCAGCGACCATGCCCGGGAGTTAGGTGACGTTGGACTTTTCCTCGACACGCTGAGAGCCCGTTTTGAGGATCCCTCTTGGGTCCAACGTGTTGAAACGGAGGTACTGGGGCTGAGGCAGAGAGGTCGGCCCATACGGGAGTATGTATGGGAGTTCCAATGAGCTGCTGGTAGGTTACGGGCATGGCCGGAGCGTCTCCTGGTTTACCACTTTCGCCATGGGCTGGACAGGGACCTGCGACAGGCATGCATTGTAAGAGGTGTGCCATGCTGGCTCCAGGACTGGTTCCGAGTTGTGACTGAACTGGATGCGGGATTGCAGGAGTTCCGGCAGTCTACGGATGACCAGTCCACCCCTCGGCGAATAGGGGAACGGCCAAAAGAAGTAGGCCAACAGCCACCAACCTCCGTACCTCCCCCTAACAAAGTTACATTTAGGTGTTTTAGGTGCAACCGGCCAGGACACCGGGTAGCAGAGTGCCCGGTCCCGGCAATGCAAAGCACCCCGGCCACCCAGGGGAGACTGGGGGCCATGCTGAAGAAGACTCCGGACCGTTCAAGAGCGCTTCGTCAGGCGGAAGGCGGAACTCCCCAACGGCCCCCGAATGAAGTAACACCGGCTGCTCCTGATGTGCCACTGGAAGAATATGACAAGATGGATCCAGACAAGGATCCCATGGTAAGCCAGCCAATAGCTCCCTTCGCCATCCTGATCTCCCTAACAAGTCCAACCACAGGCCAAACCAGCAAGTACCAGGTGTTAATTGATTCAGGCTGTACCCGATGCTTGATCAGTAAAGGAGTTGTAAGGAAAGTTGGCATCAAGGTCCATCACCTAGCTCACCTGATCCTCTTTGAACAGGTGGATGGGTCCCTTTTGGGTGGGGCTTCGGCTACACTAGTGATGGAAGCAGTGCGCCTGGATATGGGGGAACATTGGGAGGTTCTCTGGTTCATTGTGGTTCCGTCCATGACAGAGGAGGTAATTTTGGGGTTGGCATGGCTGGACAAGTGGGGACCAACTATATGGTAGGAGGGTGGATGTCGCCATATGCGCCTTGGCATTGGCCCTCAACCACCAAACATGGAGGCTGGTGTTGACCCTGGACCACCAAGGAGGGAGGCTGGCATAAAGGAAGGGGTGGAGGAAGGGGTCAAAGCAGCATTGGATCAGGTGGAATGGGCTTCTGGATTCCCAGCGGTATATGATGATCTCGTGGAGGTTTTTAGTGAGCAGGAATGTGACAGCCTGCCACCTCACCATCCAACTGACTGTGCCATTGATATATTGCCAGGGGCTAAACTGCCGAAGCCCCGTATGTACCCCATGACGCCGCGGGACTTGGAGGAATTACGGCATTACATAGACAAGAACCTGGCACGGGGGTTCATACAGCCGGTACGATCTCGGATAGCGGCGCCAGTGTTATTTCAGGGGGAAAAAGATAGAGGACTTCGACTCTGCATGGACCTCTGGGGCATCAATGCAGTCTGTATAGAACATATGTATCCCCTCCCTTTAATGAAAGATCTTCTGGCCCATCTAGCCCAGGGTAGGATCTTTACAAAGTTAGATCTATGGGAGGCCTATTACCGGGTCAGAATCAAGCCCGGTGATGAGTGGAAAACGGCTTTTAATTGTCCCCTGGGCAGTTGTCAGTTTAGGGTTATGCCCTTTGGTTTGCAAGGCGCCCCCGCGGTTTTCATGCAGCTCATTAACGGAGTACTACATGAACACCTGTATCGTGGGGTGCTGGTATATCTTGACGATATACTGATCTACACAGACACAATGGAAGAACACGTCAAACTAGTACGCGATGTGTTATGTAAACTGCTGGATGCCCAGTTATATGTAAAGTTATCAAAATGTGAGTTCCACCAAGCAAGCCTAGACTACCTGGGTTACAGAATATCAGCAGCAGGGGTGGAGATGGACCCGAAAAAAGTACAAAGTGTGCTGGAATGGCAAGCACACGCCGCCAGTTACAAAGCTTTTTAGGATTTGCTAACTTCTATAGGCAATTCATCCCTTCATTTGCTACAGTGGCTTTGCCTCTCACAAATCTGCTGCGGACCCGGCTGAGCACCACACGACCACGACCTGGACAACCACTAGCATGGACGATGGAGTGCCAGTCTGCATTTGAGATGTTGAAGGCCCTATTTGCTAGGGAGCCGGTCCTGTTGCACCCGGATCCGGAATGACCGTTTGTGGTACAGGCGGACGCCAGTGATGTAGCGGTGGGGGCGGTGTTACTCCAGCAAAACCCAGACGGGAGGTTGCAGCCCTGTGCCTATACGTTGCGGAAGTTGACGGAAGCCGAGAGAGCGTGGGCCATCTGGGAGAAGAAGGCGTTCGCGGTAAAGTGGGCCCTGTCCACGTGGCGGCATTTGCTAGAGGGGGCAAAACATGAATTTGAAGCCTGGACCAATCATAAGAACGTAGAGGTACTGCAAACTCCCCGGAGGCTGTCCCCAAAACATGTGCACTGGGCACAATACTTCCGTCGCTTCACGTTTTGCCTCAAATATGTGCCAGGAGGCCGAAACTTCCTTGCGGACGCATTGTCCAGGTTTCCGCAATACGACAGTAAACGGGAGGAGGTGGTACAGGCAATCATGCCTCCGTATAGACAGGATGAAGCAAAGGCAGTTTCCCATCTGGTAACCACAACTCTTGAAGATGAACTGAGAACGGCCCTTGCGCACAACCTGTGGTTGCAGAAGAACCGGGGGACCTTGACTCAGCGGGACGGCCTGGCCTGGTACGGTAACAAATTGTATGTTCCACAGATGCTACGCAGTTGTGTATTCTACCATTGTCATGACTCCAAACAGGCAGGCCACTTCGGATATTTGAAGACATTGCATCTAGCCAGACATCAATTCTGGTGGCCTCAAATGAGGACAGACATGGAAAAGTACGTCAGGGGCTGCCCCGTGTGTGCCACTTCCAAGCCCAACCCGGGAAAACCCATGGGGTTATTACAGTCGGTGGCTGACCCAGACCAACCATGGTAGGACATAGCCATGGAATTTATTGTGGACCTGCCCGACAGTAGAGGGTATACGGTGATCTGGATTGTGGTCGATCTGTTCTCTAAGCAAGCCCATTTCGTTCCCTGTAAGGGATTACCATCGGTTTGGAAATTGGCTCGCATGTTTTTGTCACATATCTACCGTCTTCATGGGGCCCCGCGTCGGATTATCTCGGATCGCGGGGTTCAATTCATGGCTAGGTTTTGGCGCGACTTTGTATGTCTACTCGGCTCTTCCCAAGAACTAAGTTCAGTGTACCACCCAAGAACGAATGGAGCTGCGGAACGGGCGAATGCAGTGGTGGAACGATACCTTCAGAGGTATGTCTCCTACCAGCAGACAGATTGGGTGGAGCTGGTTGTGTTCTCGGAAGTGGCATACAACAATGCCGTGCAGAGCAGCACCAGTTTTACTCCTTTCTGGGTGGTTTCCGGCAGGGAGTTTGTGCCAATGCCCGAGTACAGCAGTCGGGGATCCCAACCATGTCAACCTAGTGAATGGCTATCTTGAGTTAGTGGGGTATGGGGTGTAGTGAGAAAGGCCCTGGCAAAGGCAAGAGATACTGCAAAAGTACAAGCAGACAAGAAACGCAGAACCCACAAACCGTTCAGGGTGGGGGATATGGTGTATCTGTCTACAAAGTACATACACCTATGAGTCCCTTGTAGAAACATCCTGGAAAACCAGGGGGGAGGCCAGGGAATATCAGAACAAGGGAGCGAGATCATTAACTCTGTTTCATTTACTTTCTAGGGGGACCCCTGGTAGGGGGAGCGGCATGTCGAGCCCTGCAAGGCCGACTTGGTGTGAGGCAGGGACGCTACCGGCCAACCCTGCCACCCGTCAGCAAGCCCACCTGAAGGGAACCAGTTGCAGCGTTGCTGGCCTCTTCCCGTTTGTCCATTGGTGCTGCTGCGCAGCCGATGCCTGCTCCTCGCGTGTGACGCCATCTCCCGCCGCTTCGTTTCATGCGTGTGATGTCATCTTTTGGTGCCTTGCAGGGCCGACATTGGACTGGGGGAGAGGCTGATCACCGGGCCTATCAATGGACGTGTCTGAATGGCCTGCTAGTCTGGGAAAGACGCGGGGAGGGGCTAGGTCCGGGGTTTACACTTTCCAGGCCGGATGGTAGTTTGATGGGTGGGGCTTAGATCCAGTGTGGGTGGGGTGGGCATGCTCCCTATGTAAAGGCACTGGGAGCAAGCCACTCTCAGTGCCGACTTTATTCCTGTATGGAGTGCATTAAATTTCCGTTTGTTGCTCATTCCTGCTTGCCAGCTATTTTGCGGAGCTCCAAGATAGGAGGACGACCTGACACCAGTGTTTTCTTTTCTCTGGGAAATGGGTCCAAGTGGCTCTTTGTGTGTTTAAGGTTGCAGACCCCTGGCCTATAACAACGCCCAGCATGCATCCACCCGTGTGTCACCGTTGTTTGCCAGTTACGGATTTCATCCATGGCTCTTTCCGTTGGCTCCGTCTGACTCCCCAGTTCCGGCCGTGGACAAGTTCCTTCAGGAGCTAAAGGCGGTGCACCAAATAGTTCGACACCAGCTGGAGAAAGCCAAGGAGGATTACAAACGATTTGCCAACCGTCATCGTTGAGATGTCCCTCCGTTATCTGTGGGCGATCAGGTTTGGCTTTCCACGCGGCACCTGCCCACAGCACGGCCGTCAAAAAAACTCGATCACCATTACTTGGGGCCATTTCTGGTTGAAGCGGTGATCAATCCTGTGGTGTTTCGCTTGTCATTGCCCCGGACCATGCGGATTCACCTGGTTTTCCACAGGTCGTTGCTGGTTCCAGTAGCGGCCAATGATCCACATTGGCTGGCTCCACCACCGCCAGGTCCAGCAACCCCTCATGGAGTTGTGGAGTATGAAGTGGACAGTATTCGGGATTCCCGTCGGTTGCGGGGCCGGTTTCAGTACCTCATGGCGTGGAAAGGCTATGGACCCAAGGACTTCATGTGGGTCGATGCCACCAACGTTCACGCCCCTCGTTTGGTCCACGATTTTCATGCCCAGTTCCTGCACCGTCTCATGGTCCCGGGGGAGGGAGTCCTGTGCGGGGGGAATAGTGTCATGCCTCCATCTGATCCTGAATCCAAGGAAGTCATGGAGTTACAGCAGGAATCTGTTGAGGCCCAGGAGGGGGTGTCTGTGGCCTTGGAGGACAGTAGGGAGGTGCAGGCTGAGGCAGGCCAGGACCCTTCAGGTTTGGAACAGAGAAGGCAGAGTTCAGGCAAGGAGCAAGCCCCCCACCTGATCCTAGAGCAAGGAGAGCACAGAGGAGGAGAGAACAACAGAGGCAGGCTCAATTGCTCAGGAGGAGAGCATCCCGCCCCACTCCACAAGGCACACCTGGGAATTTGATTTAAGGAGACGCTGTGGGGTGGGACATTTACCAGGAACAAACATGGTATCTTGAGATAGTTGTGAATTGTACTCTTGTTTTTATTTAACCTGGACACTTTGAATTCCGTACCGGTTGGTTTCCTGCTTCACGACCACAGACTGCATTTCTGAGTCTCTCCTTACAGTCTGCAGGCAAGCTGAGAGTTAAAAGGACTCATTATGTTTCTGTTTTGTTTTCTTGTTATCTGTCTTGCCTTGAGAACATTGTAAACTTCTCCGGCTGTATTGAAATTGCCTTTAGCCAGAGGTAGCTGAAAGGAACGTGTTTGTGTGCTTTGGTTGAACTCTTGCCAACATATGTGGGAGCTTTTGGGGAACATTGGCAGTGATTAAAGGACTGTTTCTCTTGCCAGCCGACTGCTTTGCCTCCGTTCAGGGTCCTGAGTCATCACATTTCACATCATGACTATGTTGAAGGGCTTGAATTCTGAGGGATGCGGGAAGGTACAGCTCAGAGCCCTTCCAGGCTAGACCATCTTGATAGGTCAATAGTGATCTATTGTTGTTGAACCAAGAGTCGGTTTTTAGTTCCTCTTTGAGTTTTTACATTGACTATCAGGCTCGTTAGATCTCCTCTGCATTTGACCTCTCGTGGTTACTTGAGAGGCTGACTGGGGTAGAGGAATGATAGAGTTAATGACCCTCCTCTCAGTGGCTTTTATATTGGGGCATTCTAGACAAAGCATCTGCCAGAAAGTTCTTTCCCCCAGGGAGATATTTGAGAGTGAAATTAAAACAGTTGAAATACTGTGCCCACCTAACTTGCTTAGGAGATAACTTTCGAGGGGGTTTTAGTGCCTCTAAATTTTTATGATCAGTCCATGCCTCAAAAGGCACTTTGCTCCCTTCCCAGAAATGGCACCAAGTTAGTTAAGCCCATCTTACAGCAAAAACCTCTTTCTCCCAAACAGCCTGACGCCTCTCTGTTTCTGAAAGTTTTCTTGAAGTGTAGTTGCAGGGTTGTAGATCCCTGCTAGTGTTCTTTTGTAGGAGGACAGCACCCACAGCAACATCACTGGCATCAGCTTGGATGGTGAAAGGTTCCTTGGGGTCAGGGTGTTTAAGAACTGGTTCTGCTGCAAACAGTCTCTTTAATCACTCAAATGCTGCCTGGCATTCCATAGTCCATTGTAAAGGTTGACAAGGCCGGGGCTTCCCCCGCCCATTACTAGTTTCTAATAATTCAATAATGGGCATAGTGATTTTCATGAAGGAGGGGATGAATTGCCGACAGAAATTAGCAAACCCCAAAAAACTTTGAAGTTGCTTGCAGGTCTATGGAGGTTGCCATTCCAGCACCACTTTGACTTTGGCAGGGTCCATTTCCATTCCCTCACTAGAGATTCAGTAGCCTAAGTAGTCGAAGCATGTCTGATGAAACTCGCATTTAGAAAGTTTGGCATAGAGACTAGCTTTCAACAGCTTCTTGAGCACCTCCCGAATTAACTTGACATGCTCCTCCATGGTTTCAGTATAGATGAGGATATCGTCAAGGTAAACCCAAACCCCCTTGTATAGGTGATCATGCAGCACTTGGTTTATCAGTTGCATGAACACAGCAGGGGCCCCTTGGAGTCCAAAAGGCATGCCTTTAAACTGAAAACTATCTTCCATTTGTCCCCCTCCCTAATCCACACCCGGTAATCAGCTTTCCTCAAGTCCAGTTTTGTGAAAATTTTGCCTTTGGCCAGGTGGGCTAACATGTCTTTCATCAGAGGGAGGGGGTACATATTTTCTACGATGACGGTGTTTAACCCTTTAAAATCTATGCAGAGCCTCAAAGACCCATCTTTCTTCTCCTTAAATAACACTGGGGCAGCCACATGTGATTTTGCAGGCTGGATGAATCCTCTGGCCAGGTTCTTGTCAATATAGTCCCGCAGTTCCTCCATCTCTCTAGGCATCATGGAGTAAATTTTGGGCTTTGGGAGTTTGGCTCCCAGCAGTATTTCAATTGCGCAGTTGGTAGCCCAGTGAGAGGAAAGGATGTCACTTTCCTTTTTACTAAAGGCTTCTGCCAAATCACGATACTTGCTGGAGATAAGTTGGAACCCTGGCAATTGTTCCACAGAAGCCTTTAATGTCTCGATAGGGTCCCCATGTGTTCTGATAGCAGCAGCCCCCTTTATCTTACTGAGGTCAGTTGGTGGGGGAGGTCCCGTGGCTAATCTCAGAGTTCATACACCGTTCTCCCACCAAACAGTGGGACGCCACTTGTCAATCTAAGCCAAGGCTAGAATCACAGTCTTTTTCATCTTAGGGACCACCATGAAGTGAATGCTGTCCCATTTCTAAACACAATGACTCTGTTAGGTGCGTTGCTGGGGAACCTCTGATAAGTGATCCATATGCCTGTTCATGGCTGGGGGCAGCAATTTGGTGCTGTGGGCAGGTTGATTAGGCATCTGGTGCAGCCTGAGTCTATTAAAATGTCTAAATCTGCCTGGGCCCCTGTCTTTGGCACTATAAACTTGGTGGGAATAGTGAAAGGTGGAATGGGTCAACTTACCATTGCGTCGTCTTCGCCATCCTCATCGCTATTGTCAGGTGCCTGTCAGACCCCAAAACTCCTCGTCTGCTCTCTCCTTCTATTCTTTTGGGGCCTGCCATTCCTGTTGGGGGAGGGGGTGCATGGGAGATTCATAGTGGTAACTTTCACTTTCTTGTAACTTTCGCTTTCTCCTTTCTTTGTCTGGCCTCCTCCTTTTGAGAATGGAATGCATCTCCTTATCTAGGAGACAGTTGCAAGGAAAGAAAAGCTGGAGAAGACCTTGAGATGCGTGCCTACCGTACCAGTCAGCCACCCATCAAGCCACCTGTGGATTGGCTGGATTTCAAACGGACATTATGACTTTGGTGGGAGGGGGCATATTGCTTGCTTTAATTATATTTATTTATTTATTTATTTTATTTGTTTAAACTTATATCATTCACGCGGGCTTTTCTTCAGATCTCACCTTACATTCCCTACTGTCACTAGTCCCTAATAAAAGTTTCCTTTTGAGACAATGCCTGTTTCAAGAGTTCTGCTTTCTTAGGTGATTAGTTGAAGTGGGTCCTGACAGAAGGCGAGATCTGCATAGTACTCATCCCATGGAAGTAAACTGCTCTCCCGAGGGAGTCGCAACCTGGAAGTAGCTGGACCATCTGGTGAAGAAGATCGAGCCAGATGGTCACTTAGAGTCAGAAAGAAGGAAGGCTGGGAGGAGAAAGCCTCGAAAGTCACCTTAACCCGGGGGCGGGAGGTAAGAAAAAAGCTAAGAAGAAGAATCCAGAGCCTGCCCCCCCGGACAAAGACGCAGAGAAAGAAGGACCCAAACCGGGATCTATGGAAGCTGTAATGGAGTATGTGAAGAAAACCCTCGATGAGTTTAAAATGCAGGTGAAAGGGGGCCACAAATCTGAAGAAGAGTCAGAGGAGGAAGAATCCGAAGAGGGGGAATTGGAGACCCGAGAGGCAGCAGCCGTCGGAGCCCAAGGTGCAGCACCACCCAGGGGCTGTCCGCTACAAGCTGCCAGGGGCAGACCCCCCAGCCAGCAGAAGTGAAGCCAATCCCAATCAGGGCAAAGTTTGATGGAGACCCCAAAAGGCTGGGGTATTTCCTGGCACAGGTGTTCACCTACATTCAAATCTATGGGAGAACCCTGCCCAGGGATGTCAAGAAGGTACATCTGGTCACCTTGGCGCTAGAATGGACGGCGGCAGATTGGATGGTGACTCTTTACAACTGCAATGCCCCTGAGCTGAGAAACTTCAACAGTTTTATGGCTGTGCTCCGTAGGCATTTTGAGGACCAGCTGGCAGACAAGAAAGCCCGGGAGCGCATAAAGACCGTGAAGCAAGGGAGAAGACCCGTCACTGAATACACTGAAGAATTCAGAGAACTGGCCAGCCGCCTGCATTGGCCAGAGGAGATCCTGGTGAGCTGTTTCCAGGACAGGCTGAATGTGGAGCTGTATAATGCTTGTGTGGCTCAGGGAGCCACCAGACCCTTACACATTGACTAGGGAATCACATAGAGACTTTGGCTTTCATTGTGGCTCCTGGAATGGAGTGGCCATTAGTCCTGGGGCTGGTGTGGTTAAAGAAATGGATTCCTGTAGTTAATTGGAGGGAGGGTCAACTCAAATTTGCAGAGGAGCAAGCCCAACCCATAACTAAAGAAACTGGTGGGAGATGTGGATTACGTCGCAAATTTGCCTCTGCCCTTAATGAGTCAGAGTTGCAAAGCCTTCCAATGGAATACCGAGATTTAGCTGAGGCGTTCAGTGAGCAGAAGGCGGATGAACTCCCCCCTCACCACCCTACAGACTGTGCTATTGAAATCATCCCAGGAGCAAAGCTGCCAAAACCAAAAATGTATTCAATGGCTCCTAGAGCAGGGCTTTTCAACCTTTTTACCGATTGTACCACTTTTAGGATATGGCAATATTTGAGTACTGCCTAGCAAGGTGTCAAAAACTTGATGACCAAAAAAAAACCCTGTTCAAAGTTGCAATTGCACTGAAATGACTTATGACCATTTTTCACACTTATGACCATTGCAGCATGCCCAGGGTCATGTGATTTATATTTGGATGCTTGGCAACTGATTCATATTTATAATGGTCATGGTGTTCCAGGGTCATGTGATCCCCTTCTGCAACCTTTTGACAAGCAAAGTCAATGACAGAGCTGCTGGTGGCCAAGTGCTAAGGCGGGACTTCCTTTCCTCCCTCCCTTCCCTGCCTCCCTTTTTCTCATTCCCATCTCCTTCTTGAAGGAAGAATTTGAACCCCCCCATATTTTCCCTCTTCCATATATTGATCAAACAAAGAAAGGCCTCCAGAGACAGAAAAGACAAGCTGCTGAGTGAACTAGCTTAAAAAGGCACATTCCCCTTTAAGAATTAGCTACTGGCTAGAAAGGAAAGTAAGGAGCGTAGCTGGCACTTAAGGAAGAAAAAAAATGTAAGTACTGGCTGCCGGCTAAGGCAACCTCCCCAAATGGCTCCATTCATAAGTAAAGGAATGCTACAGGCAAAATCCATTCAGGAGAAAAATACTTCAAAATCCCTTGTAGCAAAACTTACAGCTAACAACAGCAGAGCAATAGAAGCTAACACCAGCCATCAGCCATCAGCCAAATAGAAATTGCCAAACACTCCTTAAGAACACAAAGCCCTCATTGCACAATCCCAGAACTTCAAAGTCACAAAAGCACATACGAATCCTTCCACTCTCCATCTCCTTCCCTCCTCCGTGCCTCACCTCCAGCCATTGCTGCCTTTTTTCATTCCTCTTGGAGGGTGACCCCTCCCCCGCTGCATTTCTTGCCTGTTTGCTGCTGCCAGCAGAGGTGGCTGCCACAGCAGTTGTAGATCGGCTCATGGCCAGCCTGCTTGATCTCCTCTCCCCCTCCCCCTCCTTCTTCCCCTTCGGTGCAGTTGACTCTACCTCCTCCCAAGGCTACTGCTTTTTCTCTCTCTCCCTCTTCTGCCCAAACTGCCTCCTTTTATAGGCTCTCCTGTCTCAGCTCCCCTCCTCCTTTCTCATGGGGGAGGGTGAGCCAGAAGTAAGCCTGGGGCCTTTGCAGCTCCAGAGAACTCTCTCTCTATAAGTCCTTGCCTGTGCTGGCTCTTTCCCTCCCCCACTACAATTGGCTAGGCAGGGCTGCATACCACCTGCCACTCATTAATGTACCACAAGTGGTATGCATACCACCGGTTGAAAAGCCCTGTCCTAGAGAACTGAATGAACTGGAAAAGTTTATAAGGAAAAATTTACAAAGGGGTTTTATTGAACCAGCTAAACCTCGAGTGGCTACCCCAGTCCTATTTAAGGAAAAGAAGGATGGGTCTCTTCGTCTCTGTGTGGGTTATAGAAGTCTGAATGATGTGTGTGTGGATAACATGTACCCCCTACCATTAATGAAGGACATGTTAGCACACCTGTCAAAAGGGAAAATCTTCTCGAAGCTAGACAGCGGGAAGCTTATTACGGCATAAGGATCAGAAAGGGAGATGAATGGAAAATGGCTTTTAACTGCCCACTAGGATGTTTCCAATTCAAAGTACTCCATTTTGGACTGCAGGGGGTGCCTGCCATTTTTATGCAATTGATAAATGATGTGTTGAGGGAACACTTGTATAAAGGGGTTTTGGTCTACCTGGTGATATCCTTATCTACACTGAAATGAAAGATGAACACATCAAACTGGTCAGGACTGTTTTGAAAAAAATACGCTCTGCAAAGCTGTTCGTCAAGTTCTCTAAATGTGAGTTCTACAAAGAGCGTATTGATTACCTGGGGTATTGCATATCCCATGAGGGGATAGATATGGATCCAGGAAAGGTGAGGGTGGTGCTGGATTGGGCTACCCCAAAAACCAGGAAACAACTCCAAAGTTTTCTGGGGTTTGCCAATTTCTACAGACAATTTATTCCATCATTTGTTCAGATTGCCCTCCCTATCACCAATCTGTTGAAGAGCAAAGGGGGGGGGGATAAACAAAAACCTAGCCAGCCACTAAAATGGACAGGTGAATGTCAAGCAGCATTTGAAAAACTTAAAAAAATGTTCTCCATGGAGCCGGTCCTGAAGCATCCAGACCCAGACCAGCAATTCATCACCCAATCTGATGCCAGTGATGTGGCTGTGGGGGCTGTCCTCTTACAAAGGAATAAAGAAGGGAAGTTACAACCTTGTGCATACACCTCTAAGAAACTGTCAGACACTGAGCAGAGATGGGCAGCGTGGGAAAAGGAAGCCTATGCAGTAAGGTGGGCTTTACTAACTTGGAGGCATTTTCTTGAGGGACATAAAATACCATTCCAAGTATGGACTGATCATAAAAACCTAGAGGCTATGAAAACACCCAGGAAACTTTCCCCAAAACAAGCAAGGTGGTCGCAACATTTTCACAGATTTAATTTCACGATCCATTACCTTCCAGGGGGAAAGAATTTTTTAGCTGATGCCTTATCAAGACTACTTCAATACAACAGTAAGAAGTCTGAGATAACTAAACTGTTCCTGCAGCCTCATCAACTAGCTGCCCCGGTCACTACCAGGGCTCAAACTAGAGCAAAAGAGCCAGAAAATAAGACTTTACTGCTAGAATTCAAACAGGCTTTAGATACCAATGAATGGTTTTGTAATCATAGCAATCTGTTTGTGCTCAAAGACGGATTGGCATGGATTGGGGAGAAAATATATGTCCCAGCTAGGTTGAGGCTTAAAGTAATGGAGGCTGGTCATGATTCAAAGACTGCTGGGCATTTTGGGTTTGTAAAAACCTTGCACCTAATTAAAAGGCAATTTTGGTGGCATGCGTTAAAAAAGGACATTGCAAGCTATGTAGCCAGTTGTCCCATATGTGCAGCTGCAAAACGACATCAAGGGAAATCCCCAGGGTTACTTCAACTGGTGGCAAGTCCGTCAGCACCATGGAGAGAGATTTCCATGGATTTTACTGTTGAACTGCCTGAAAGTGCTGGAAATACAGTTATCTGAGTGGTTACAGACCTGTTTTCTAGACAAGTGCATTTTATACCTTGCCCCCAAATCCCTACTGCCAAAACCTTAGCCAAACTTTTTCTGCAACACATTTACCATTTCCATGGTGTCCCACATCGGATTATCTCAGATTGAGGGGTCCAATTCACTTCAAAATTCTGTAGAGCTTTTCTAGATCTTTTGGGATCTAGTCAAGGGTTATCATCTTCCCATCATCCCCAGACAAATGGGGGGACAGAACATCTGAACTCAGTTCTAGAGCAATATCTAAGGTGTTTCATAAATTATCAACAAGGCAATTGGTCAGACTTATTGCCTTTCGCTGAGGTAGCTTACAACAATGCAGTACATTCCAGTACTGGGTTTACCCCTTTCCAAGTTGCCAACGGGCAAACATTTGTAGCAATTCCAGAACTCCCCATGAAGGAACCTAAAATCCCATCGTTAAAAGACTGGATTAAGCAATTACAAAATACCTGGCTGGTTGTCCACAAAGCTCTCGATGAGGCCAGAGAGACATCCAAACTCCAAGCAGATAAAAAGAGGATGGAGCAGAAACCCTTCAAAGTTGGCGAGTGCGTTTTTCTCTCCACTAAATACTTAAAATCGTTACAACCTTTGTGTCATGGTTCCGAAAGAACAAGCTCTTCAAAGAACTTTGAGGTGTTGTTTTACCTTAAAGAACCTTTAATTTGCAACATAGCTTCGGCACGTACATAGAGAAGCCAAAATCTGAATTCTCCTCCCCCAACACACAGAATCAAAGCATAACTCACTCCTTCATTTAACAGTCATTAATCACATTCTCCAATTAGTTTGAAGTGTGAACTTTCCCTCCCGTTATCTCCTCTTATTACAACTAACCTTGAAGAATACCCTGCTGAGATATTGTTAAGGCTAACTAGTCCCTAGCACATTCTTCCCCCTCCCCTCCAACACCATCTCTTTTAACTCTAAAAGTAATACACAGGTTAAATAGGAAATGTCTGCATCTTTATATATTGTCAAGTAAGAACATCCAATGTTAGCAGCATTGACATCCGGCCCCTGTTACAAAAAGAAGAGATTCTGTAATGTAAACAAAAGCATAAGTTAAGGACTATTTTTCGGTTTGTTGGGATGTTTTGCATGAAATCTTTTGATGAGTCTGTCCGCTTTCACCTCACTGGCTTTCACCCAGGTGGCTTCAGACAACGGGTATCCCTTCCATTGTACTAGGTATTGCAATTTCCCTTTAAAAATTCTAGAGTCAAAAATACGTTTCACTTCATAGTGGGTCTGTCCCACACCTATGAGGGGCCCAGGTGCCTTCTTAGGGGGAGGTCTTAAAGTGGAGCCCCAATAAGGTTTTAACAAGCTGCAATGGAAGACAGGGTGAATCCTCACTAAAAGCCTAGGGAGTTTCAATTCTACTGTGACGGGGTTGGTGATCCTTACGATGGGGAAAGGCCCCAAGAATTTTGGTCCTAATTTCTTGCTGGGCAATTTGAGACATAAATATTTAGTTGACAGATAAACCTTTTCCCCAACTTGGAATGTTCTATGGGGAGCCCTCTTTTTATCAGCCTGCTTTTTATAGGTCCCGGAAGACATTTTTAACACAGTTTTCGTGTTTCTCCAAACTTATTCCCACCCCCTGACCCATTGATCAAGTGTCTGGGAGGTGGAGGGCACCTGAGGGTATTCAGGTATTGGGCTGAACTCTTTTCCTGTGGCTACTCTGAAAGGCATGTAGCCGGTACTGCTGTGAACAAAATTATTGTAAGCCGGCTTCCGGTTTTGTCATGCAGCCGCCATTGACGGCTAGGAGATCTGCTCTCTCTCCCCCGTTCAGTTTTGCATCTCTGGGGGGCCCTGAAAAGGGCCGAAAATCGTCCCGAAGAGGCGACCAGAAAAGAGGGGCTTTTGCTGGATCGCAGGAGAGCAGCAACTCTCCTGTTAGAGCTGTAAATTCCTCTGAACTGGCGGATGAAAGGACCGGCCATAGAAATATGGCCTGTCCCTAGGCTGCTAACAGCGGAAGTCACATTAACATCTGGCAACTTAAAAGCAGCGTGGAAAGGATTGGGTGAGATCTGCCTCTCTTACATCCTAATTACTTAATTACCTGCATAAGGTGCTAAATTACTTTTCCCCCTGTGGTGAGGGAAGGGGGATTTTAGCCCTTTCTCCAGAAACAGCAGCTATCAACCACTCGGGAGTTTAAAATGTTGGGAAAATACTCGGATCCTAATTGGAATTTTATTTTCTAAAACTGGTGGATTATAAGACTTGTAACTTTCTACTTTCTATTTTTTTTTCTTCTCTGATTTTTACTCTAACTATTATTGAAAATTTGGGCTCTTTTTCTCCCCCTTAAAATAGAGGGGGAAGAGAAAACTGAAAAGATCTAACTAACTCTGAGATGACATTTGCTGGCTAAATTTGAGGCTGTAACCTGCTATTCTTTAAGAGAGATTTGTTGAAAGCCTTGAAAATAGATAAGATATAAAGCAACCTTGAAGCACCATCTGCAAGAAACTCAGCTCAGCTCTTTACTTGGTGGATTTTCTGATTGTAATTTTTTTGTTTAGTTTAATACACTACAATGGAAGAAGAACAGGAATGGATTTCTCCCACAGAGGAAGTACAGGAACAAATTCTTTATATGTTAAAAGCAATTATCCAAACTCTCTGTATGCAAGCTCAAACTATGACTTCATGTAAAGAATCATCTATACAGAATTCTATAGAGAAAGGGAAACAAGTAAATGCTATGACAGAAGACCTAGATACTCAAGAAATACAAACAGTGGAAAACACAAAAAGGAAACTGATAATAGAGAACAAGGAAAGAACTTTTCTTATAAACCAGAAGGAATTTGAAGATAAAAAAGAAAAACAGATGAAAGAGAAGATAAATACTTCGGGACAACTGCATCGAACTGGAAAAACAAAGAGACGACCTGCTAAATTAGCTAGCCCAGGGCTTTTAAACCTTTTTACTGATTGTACCACTTTTAGGATATGGCAATATTCGAGTACCACCTAGTAAGGTGTCAAAAACTTGATGACCAAAAAAAACCCCTGTTCAAAGTTACAATTGCACTGAAATGACTTATGACCATTTTTCACACTTATGACCATTGCAGCATGCCCAGGGTCATGTGATTTATATTTGGATGCTTGGCAACTGATTCATATTTATAATGGTCACAGTGTTCCAGGGTCATGTGATCCCCTTCTGCAACCTTTTGACAAGCAAAGTCAATGACAGAGCTGCTGGTGGCCAAGTGCTAAGGCGGGACTTCCTTTCCTCCCTCCCTTCCCTGCCTCCCTTTTTCTCATTCCCATCTCCTTCTTGAAGGAAGAATTTGAACCCCCCCATATTTTCCCTCTTCCATATATTGATCAAACAAAGAAAGGCCTCCAGAGACAGAAAAGACAAGCTGCTGAGTGAACTAGCTTAAAAAGGCACATTCCCCTTTAAGAATTAGCTACTGGCTAGAAAGGAAAGTAAGGAGCGTAGCTGGCACTTAAGGAAGAAAAAAAATGTAAGTACTGGCTGCCGGCTAAGGCAACCTCCCCAAATGGCTCCATTCATAAGTAAAGGAATGCTACAGGCAAAATCCATTCAGGAGAAAAATACTTCAAAATCCCTTGTAGCAAAACTTACAGCTAACAACAGCAGAGCAATAGAAGCTAACACCAGCCATCAGCCATCAGCCAAATAGAAATTGCCAAACACTCCTTAAGAACACAAAGCCCTCATTGCACAATCCCAGAACTTCAAAGTCACAAAAGCACATACGAATCCTTCCACTCTCCATCTCCTTCCCTCCTCCGTGCCTCACCTCCAGCCATTGCTGCCTTTTTTCATTCCTCTTGGAGGGTGACCCCTCCCCCGCTGCATTTCTTGCCTGTTTGCTGCTGCCAGCAGAGGTGGCTGCCACAGCAGTTGTAGATCGGCTCATGGCCAGCCTGCTTGATCTCCTCTCCCCCTCCCCCTCCTTCTTCCCCTTCGGTGCAGTTGACTCTACCTCCTCCCAAGGCTACTGCTTTTTCTCTCTCTCCCTCTTCTGCCCAAACTGCCTCCTTTTATAGGCTCTCCTGTCTCAGCTCCCCTCCTCCTTTCTCATGGGGGAGGGTGAGCCAGAAGTAAGCCTGGGGCCTTTGCAGCTCCAGAGAACTCTCTCTCTATAAGTCCTTGCCTGTGCTGGCTCTTTCCCTCCCCCACTACAATTGGCTAGGCAGGGCTGCATACCACCTGCCACTCATTAATGTACCACAAGTGGTATGCATACCACCGGTTGAAAAGCCCTGTCCTAGAGAACTGAATGAACTGGAAAAGTTTATAAGGAAAAATTTACAAAGGGGTTTTATTGAACCAGCTAAACCTCGAGTGGCTACCCCAGTCCTATTTAAGGAAAAGAAGGATGGGTCTCTTCGTCTCTGTGTGGGTTATAGAAGTCTGAATGATGTGTGTGTGGATAACATGTACCCCCTACCATTAATGAAGGACATGTTAGCACACCTGTCAAAAGGGAAAATCTTCTCGAAGCTAGACAGTGGGAAGCTTATTACGGCATAAGGATCAGAAAGGGAGATGAATGGAAAATGGCTTTTAACTGCCCACTAGGATGTTTCCAATTCAAAGTACTCCATTTTGGACTGCAGGGGGTGCCTGCCATTTTTATGCAATTGATAAATGATGTGTTGAGGGAACACTTGTATAAAGGGGTTTTGGTCTACCTGGTGATATCCTTATCTACACTGAAATGAAAGATGAACACATCAAACTGGTCAGGACTGTTTTGAAAAAAATACGCTCTGCAAAGCTGTTCGTCAAGTTCTCTAAATGTGAGTTCTACAAAGAGCGTATTGATTACCTGGGGTATTGCATATCCCATGAGGGGATAGATATGGATCCAGGAAAGGTGAGGGTGGTGCTGGATTGGGCTACCCCAAAAACCAGGAAACAACTCCAAAGTTTTCTGGGGTTTGCCAATTTCTACAGACAATTTATTCCATCATTTGTTCAGATTGCCCTCCCTATCACCAATCTGTTGAAGAGCAAAGGGGGGGGATAAACAAAAACCTAGCCAGCCACTAAAATGGACAGGTGAATGTCAAGCAGCATTTGAAAAACTTAAAAAAATGTTCTCCATGGAGCCGGTCCTGAAGCATCCAGACCCAGACCAGCAATTCATCACCCAATCTGATGCCAGTGATGTGGCTGTGGGGGCTGTCCTCTTACAAAGGAATAAAGAAGGGAAGTTACAACCTTGTGCATACACCTCTAAGAAACTGTCAGACACTGAGCAGAGATGGGCAGCGTGGGAAAAGGAAGCCTATGCAGTAAGGTGGGCTTTACTAACTTGGAGGCATTTTCTTGAGGGACATAAAATACCATTCCAAGTATGGACTGATCATAAAAACCTAGAGGCTATGAAAACACCCAGGAAACTTTCCCCAAAACAAGCAAGGTGGTCGCAACATTTTCACAGATTTAATTTCACGATCCATTACCTTCCAGGGGGAAAGAATTTTTTAGCTGATGCCTTATCAAGACTACTTCAATACAACAGTAAGAAGTCTGAGATAACTAAACTGTTCCTGCAGCCTCATCAACTAGCTGCCCCGGTCACTACCAGGGCTCAAACTAGAGCAAAAGAGCCAGAAAATAAGACTTTACTGCTAGAATTCAAACAGGCTTTAGATACCAATGAATGGTTTTGTAATCATAGCAATCTGTTTGTGCTCAAAGACGGATTGGCATGGATTGGGGAGAAAATATATGTCCCAGCTAGGTTGAGGCTTAAAGTAATGGAGGCTGGTCATGATTCAAAGACTGCTGGGCATTTTGGGTTTGTAAAAACCTTGCACCTAATTAAAAGGCAATTTTGGTGGCATGCATTAAAAAAGGACATTGCAAGCTATGTAGCCAGTTGTCCCATATGTGCAGCTGCAAAACGACATCAAGGGAAATCCCCAGGGTTACTTCAACTGGTGGCAAGTCCGTCAGCACCATGGAGAGAGATTTCCATGGATTTTACTGTTGAACTGCCTGAAAGTGCTGGAAATACAGTTATCTGAGTGGTTACAGACCTGTTTTCTAGACAAGTGCATTTTATACCTTGCCCCCAAATCCCTACTGCCAAAACCTTAGCCAAACTTTTTCTGCAACACATTTACCATTTCCATGGTGTCCCACATCGGATTATCTCAGATTGAGGGGTCCAATTCACTTCAAAATTCTGTAGAGCTTTTCTAGATCTTTTGGGATCTAGTCAAGGGTTATCATCTTCCCATCATCCCCAGACAAATGGGGGGACAGAACATCTGAACTCAGTTCTAGAGCAATATCTAAGGTGTTTCATAAATTATCAACAAGGCAATTGGTCAGACTTATTGCCTTTCGCTGAGGTAGCTTACAACAATGCAGTACATTCCAGTACTGGGTTTACCCCTTTCCAAGTTGCCAACGGGCAAACATTTGTAGCAATTCCAGAACTCCCCATGAAGGAACCCAAAATCCCATCGTTAAAAGACTGGATTAAGCAATTACAAAATACCTGGCTGGTTGTCCACAAAGCTCTCGATGAGGCCAGAGAGACATCCAAACTCCAAGCAGATAAAAAGAGGATGGAGCAGAAACCCTTCAAAGTTGGCGAGTGCGTTTTTCTCTCCACTAAATACTTAAAATCGTTACAACCTTTGTGTCATGGTTCCGAAAGAACAAGCTCTTCAAAGAACTTTGAGGTGTTGTTTTACCTTAAAGAACCTTTAATTTGCAACATAGCTTCGGCACGTACATAGAGAAGCCAAAATCTGAATTCTCCTCCCCCAACACACAGAATCAAAGCATAACTCACTCCTTCATTTAACAGTCATTAATCACATTCTCCAATTAGTTTGAAGTGTGAACTTTCCCTCCCGTTATCTCCTCTTATTACAACTAACCTTGAAGAATACCCTGCTGAGATATTGTTAAGGCTAACTAGTCCCTAGCACATTCTTCCCCCTCCCCTCCAACACCATCTCTTTTAACTCTAAAAGTAATACACAGGTTAAATAGGAAATGTCTGCATCTTTATATATTGTCAAGTAAGAACATCCAATGTTAGCAGCATTGACATCCGGCCCCTGTTACAAAAAGAAGAGATTCTGTAATGTAAACAAAAGCATAAGTTAAGGACTATTTTTCGGTTTGTTGGGATGTTTTGCATGAAATCTTTTGATGAGTCTGTCCGCTTTCACCTCACTGGCTTTCACCCAGGTGGCTTCAGACAACGGGTATCCCTTCCATTGTACTAGGTATTGCAATTTCCCTTTAAAAATTCTAGAGTCAAAAATACGTTTCACTTCATAGTGGGTCTGTCCCACACCTATGAGGGGCCCAGGTGCCTTCTTAGGGGGAGGTCTTAAAGTGGAGCCCCAATAAGGTTTTAACAAGCTGCAATGGAAGACAGGGTGAATCCTCACTAAAAGCCTAGGGAGTTTCAATTCTACTGTGACGGGGTTGGTGATCCTTACGATGGGGAAAGGCCCCAAGAATTTTGGTCCTAATTTCTTGCTGGGCAATTTGAGA
This sequence comes from Bothrops alternatus, assembly GCA_034064705.1. Taxonomy (NCBI): domain Eukaryota; kingdom Metazoa; phylum Chordata; class Lepidosauria; order Squamata; family Viperidae; genus Bothrops; species Bothrops alternatus. The sequence continues at coordinate 2,394,810 of JARGCV010000105.1, forward strand.
CATAAATATTTAGTTGACAGATAAACCTTTTCCCCAACTTGGAATGTTCTATGGGGAGCCCTCTTTTTATCAGCCTGCTTTTTATAGGTCCCGGAAGACATTTTTAACACAGTTTTCGTGTTTCTCCAAACTTATTCCCACCCCCTGACCCATTGATCAAGTGTCTGGGAGGTGGAGGGCACCTGAGGGTATTCAGGTATTGGGCTGAACTCTTTTCCTGTGGCTACTCTGAAAGGCATGTAGCCGGTACTGCTGTGAACAAAATTATTGTAAGCCGGCTTCCGGTTTTGTCATGCAGCCGCCATTGACGGCTAGGAGATCTGCTCTCTCTCCCCCGTTCAGTTTTGCATCTCTGGGGGGCCCTGAAAAGGGCCGAAAATCGTCCCGAAGAGGCGACCAGAAAAGAGGGGCTTTTGCTGGATCGCAGGAGAGCAGCAACTCTCCTGTTAGAGCTGTAAATTCCTCTGAACTGGCGGATGAAAGGACCGGCCATAGAAATATGGCCTGTCCCTAGGCTGCTAACAGCGGAAGTCACATTAACATCTGGCAACTTAAAAGCAGCGTGGAAAGGATTGGGTGAGATCTGCCTCTCTTACATCCTAATTACTTAATTACCTGCATAAGGTGCTAAATTACTTTTCCCCCTGTGGTGAGGGAAGGGGGATTTTAGCCCTTTCTCCAGAAACAGCAGCTATCAACCACTCGGGAGTTTAAAATGTTGGGAAAATACTCGGATCCTAATTGGAATTTTATTTTCTAAAACTGGTGGATTATAAGACTTGTAACTTTCTACTTTCTATTTTTTTTTCTTCTCTGATTTTTACTCTAACTATTATTGAAAATTTGGGCTCTTTTTCTCCCCCTTAAAATAGAGGGGGAAGAGAAAACTGAAAAGATCTAACTAACTCTGAGATGACATTTGCTGGCTAAATTTGAGGCTGTAACCTGCTATTCTTTAAGAGAGATTTGTTGAAAGCCTTGAAAATAGATAAGATATAAAGCAACCTTGAAGCACCATCTGCAAGAAACTCAGCTCAGCTCTTTACTTGGTGGATTTTCTGATTGTAATTTTTTTGTTTAGTTTAATACACTACAATGGAAGAAGAACAGGAATGGATTTCTCCCACAGAGGAAGTACAGGAACAAATTCTTTATATGTTAAAAGCAATTATCCAAACTCTCTGTATGCAAGCTCAAACTATGACTTCATGTAAAGAATCATCTATACAGAATTCTATAGAGAAAGGGAAACAAGTAAATGCTATGACAGAAGACCTAGATACTCAAGAAATACAAACAGTGGAAAACACAAAAAGGAAACTGATAATAGAGAACAAGGAAAGAACTTTTCTTATAAACCAGAAGGAATTTGAAGATAAAAAAGAAAAACAGATGAAAGAGAAGATAAATACTTCGGGACAACTGCATCGAACTGGAAAAACAAAGAGACGACCTGCTAAATTAGCTAGCCCAGGGCTTTTAAACCTTTTTACTGATTGTACCACTTTTAGGATATGGCAATATTCGAGTACCACCTAGTAAGGTGTCAAAAACTTGATGACCAAAAAAAACCCCTGTTCAAAGTTACAATTGCACTGAAATGACTTATGACCATTTTTCACACTTATGACCATTGCAGCATGCCCAGGGTCATGTGATTTATATTTGGATGCTTGGCAACTGATTCATATTTATAATGGTCATGGTGTTCCAGGGTCATGTGATCCCCTTCTGCAACCTTTTGACAAGCAAAGTCAATGACAGAGCTGCTGGTGGCCAAGTGCTAAGGCGGGACTTCCTTTCCTCCCTCCCTTCCCTGCCTCCCTTTTTCTCATTCCCATCTCCTTCTTGAAGGAAGAATTTGAACCCCCCCATATTTTCCCTCTTCCATATATTGATCAAACAAAGAAAGGCCTCCAGAGACAGAAAAGACAAGCTGCTGAGTGAACTAGCTTAAAAAGGCACATTCCCCTTTAAGAATTAGCTACTGGCTAGAAAGGAAAGTAAGGAGCGTAGCTGGCACTTAAGGAAGAAAAAAAATGTAAGTACTGGCTGCCGGCTAAGGCAACCTCCCCAAATGGCTCCATTCATAAGTAAAGGAATGCTACAGGCAAAATCCATTCAGGAGAAAAATACTTCAAAATCCCTTGTAGCAAAACTTACAGCTAACAACAGCAGAGCAATAGAAGCTAACACCAGCCATCAGCCATCAGCCAAATAGAAATTGCCAAACACTCCTTAAGAACACAAAGCCCTCATTGCACAATCCCAGAACTTCAAAGTCACAAAAGCACATACGAATCCTTCCACTCTCCATCTCCTTCCCTCCTCCGTGCCTCACCTCCAGCCATTGCTGCCTTTTTTCATTCCTCTTGGAGGGTGACCCCTCCCCCGCTGCATTTCTTGCCTGTTTGCTGCTGCCAGCAGAGGTGGCTGCCACAGCAGTTGTAGATCGGCTCATGGCCAGCCTGCTTGATCTCCTCTCCCCCTCCCCCTCCTTCTTCCCCTTCGGTGCAGTTGACTCTACCTCCTCCCAAGGCTACTGCTTTTTCTCTCTCTCCCTCTTCTGCCCAAACTGCCCCCTTTTATAGGCTCTCCTGTCTCAGCTCCCCTCCTCCTTTCTCATGGGGGAGGGTGAGCCAGAAGTAAGCCTGGGGCCTTTGCAGCTCCAGAGAACTCTCTCTCTATAAGTCCTTGCCTGTGCTGGCTCTTTCCCTCCCCCACTACAATTGGCTAGGCAGGGCTGCATACCACCTGCCACTCATTAATGTACCACAAGTGGTATGCATACCACCGGTTGAAAAGCCCTGTCCTAGAGAACTGAATGAACTGGAAAAGTTTATAAGGAAAAATTTACAAAGGGGTTTTATTGAACCAGCTAAACCTCGAGTGGCTACCCCAGTCCTATTTAAGGAAAAGAAGGATGGGTCTCTTCGTCTCTGTGTGGGTTATAGAAGTCTGAATGATGTGTGTGTGGATAACATGTACCCCCTACCATTAATGAAGGACATGTTAGCACACCTGTCAAAAGGGAAAATCTTCTCGAAGCTAGACAGCGGGAAGCTTATTACGGCATAAGGATCAGAAAGGGAGATGAATGGAAAATGGCTTTTAACTGCCCACTAGGATGTTTCCAATTCAAAGTACTCCATTTTGGACTGCAGGGGGTGCCTGCCATTTTTATGCAATTGATAAATGATGTGTTGAGGGAACACTTGTATAAAGGGGTTTTGGTCTACCTGGTGATATCCTTATCTACACTGAAATGAAAGATGAACACATCAAACTGGTCAGGACTGTTTTGAAAAAAATACGCTCTGCAAAGCTGTTCGTCAAGTTCTCTAAATGTGAGTTCTACAAAGAGCGTATTGATTACCTGGGGTATTGCATATCCCATGAGGGGATAGATATGGATCCAGGAAAGGTGAGGGTGGTGCTGGATTGGGCTACCCCAAAAACCAGGAAACAACTCCAAAGTTTTCTGGGGTTTGCCAATTTCTACAGACAATTTATTCCATCATTTGTTCAGATTGCCCTCCCTATCACCAATCTGTTGAAGAGCAAAGGGGGGGGGGATAAACAAAAACCTAGCCAGCCACTAAAATGGACAGGTGAATGTCAAGCAGCATTTGAAAAACTTAAAAAAATGTTCTCCATGGAGCCGGTCCTGAAGCATCCAGACCCAGACCAGCAATTCATCACCCAATCTGATGCCAGTGATGTGGCTGTGGGGGCTGTCCTCTTACAAAGGAATAAAGAAGGGAAGTTACAACCTTGTGCATACACCTCTAAGAAACTGTCAGACACTGAGCAGAGATGGGCAGCGTGGGAAAAGGAAGCCTATGCAGTAAGGTGGGCTTTACTAACTTGGAGGCATTTTCTTGAGGGACATAAAATACCATTCCAAGTATGGACTGATCATAAAAACCTAGAGGCTATGAAAACACCCAGGAAACTTTCCCCAAAACAAGCAAGGTGGTCGCAACATTTTCACAGATTTAATTTCACGATCCATTACCTTCCAGGGGGAAAGAATTTTTTAGCTGATGCTTTATCAAGACTACTTCAACACAACAGTAAGAAGTCTGAGATAACTAAACTGTTCCTGCAGCCTCATCAACTAGCTGCCCCGGTCACTACCAGGGCTCAAACTAGAGCAAAAGAGCCAGAAAATAAGACTTTACTGCTAGAATTCAAACAGGCTTTAGATACCAATGAATGGTTTTGTAATCATAGCAATCTGTTTGTGCTCAAAGACGGATTGGCATGGATTGGGGAGAAAATATATGTCCCAGCTAGGTTGAGGCTTAAAGTAATGGAGGCTGGTCATGATTCAAAGACTGCTGGGCATTTTGGGTTTGTAAAAACCTTGCACCTAATTAAAAGGCAATTTTGGTGGCATGCGTTAAAAAAGGACATTGCAAGCTATGTAGCCAGTTGTCCCATATGTGCAGCTGCAAAACGACATCAAGGGAAATCCCCAGGGTTACTTCAACTGGTGGCAAGTCCGTCAGCACCATGGAGAGAGATTTCCATGGATTTTACTGTTGAACTGCCTGAAAGTGCTGGAAATACAGTTATCTGAGTGGTTACAGACCTGTTTTCTAGACAAGTGCATTTTATACCTTGCCCCCAAATCCCTACTGCCAAAACCTTAGCCAAACTTTTTCTGCAACACATTTACCATTTCCATGGTGTCCCACATCGGATTATCTCAGATTGAGGGGTCCAATTCACTTCAAAATTCTGTAGAGCTTTTCTAGATCTTTTGGGATCTAGTCAAGGGTTATCATCTTCCCATCATCCCCAGACAAATGGGGGGACAGAACATCTGAACTCAGTTCTAGAGCAATATCTAAGGTGTTTCATAAATTATCAACAAGGCAATTGGTCAGACTTATTGCCTTTCGCTGAGGTAGCTTACAACAATGCAGTACATTCCAGTACTGGGTTTACCCCTTTCCAAGTTGCCAACGGGCAAACATTTGTAGCAATTCCAGAACTCCCCATGAAGGAACCTAAAATCCCATCGTTAAAAGACTGGATTAAGCAATTACAAAATACCTGGCTGGTTGTCCACAAAGCTCTCGATGAGGCCAGAGAGACATCCAAACTCCAAGCAGATAAAAAGAGGATGGAGCAGAAACCCTTCAAAGTTGGCGAGTGCGTTTTTCTCTCCACTAAATACTTAAAATCGTTACAACCTTTGTGTCATGGTTCCGAAAGAACAAGCTCTTCAAAGAACTTTGAGGTGTTGTTTTACCTTAAAGAACCTTTAATTTGCAACATAGCTTCGGCACGTACATAGAGAAGCCAAAATCTGAATTCTCCTCCCCCAACACACAGAATCAAAGCATAACTCACTCCTTCATTTAACAGTCATTAATCACATTCTCCAATTAGTTTGAAGTGTGAACTTTCCCTCCCGTTATCTCCTCTTATTACAACTAACCTTGAAGAATACCCTGCTGAGATATTGTTAAGGCTAACTAGTCCCTAGCACATTCTTCCCCCTCCCCTCCAACACCATCTCTTTTAACTCTAAAAGTAATACACAGGTTAAATAGGAAATGTCTGCATCTTTATATATTGTCAAGTAAGAACATCCAATGTTAGCAGCATTGACATCCGGCCCCTGTTACAAAAAGAAGAGATTCTGTAATGTAAACAAAAGCATAAGTTAAGGACTATTTTTCGGTTTGTTGGGATGTTTTGCATGAAATCTTTTGATGAGTCTGTCCGCTTTCACCTCACTGGCTTTCACCCAGGTGGCTTCAGACAACGGGTATCCCTTCCATTGTACTAGGTATTGCAATTTCCCTTTAAAAATTCTAGAGTCAAAAATACGTTTCACTTCATAGTGGGTCTGTCCCACACCTATGAGGGGCCCAGGTGCCTTCTTAGGGGGAGGTCTTAAAGTGGAGCCCCAATAAGGTTTTAACAAGCTGCAATGGAAGACAGGGTGAATCCTCACTAAAAGCCTAGGGAGTTTCAATTCTACTGTGACGGGGTTGGTGATCCTTACGATGGGGAAAGGCCCCAAGAATTTTGGTCCTAATTTCTTGCTGGGCAATTTGAGACATAAATATTTAGTTGACAGATAAACCTTTTCCCCAACTTGGAATGTTCTATGGGGAGCCCTCTTTTTATCAGCCTGCTTTTTATAGGTCCCGGAAGACATTTTTAACACAGTTTTCGTGTTTCTCCAAACTTATTCCCACCCCCTGACCCATTGATCAAGTGTCTGGGAGGTGGAGGGCACCTGAGGGTATTCAGGTATTGGGCTGAACTCTTTTCCTGTGGCTACTCTGAAAGGCATGTAGCCGGTACTGCTGTGAACAAAATTATTGTAAGCCGGCTTCCGGTTTTGTCATGCAGCCGCCATTGACGGCTAGGAGATCTGCTCTCTCTCCCCCGTTCAGTTTTGCATCTCTGGGGGGCCCTGAAAAGGGCCGAAAATCGTCCCGAAGAGGCGACCAGAAAAGAGGGGCTTTTGCTGGATCGCAGGAGAGCAGCAACTCTCCTGTTAGAGCTGTAAATTCCTCTGAACTGGCGGATGAAAGGACCGGCCATAGAAATATGGCCTGTCCCTAGGCTGCTAACAGCGGAAGTCACATTAACATCTGGCAACTTAAAAGCAGCGTGGAAAGGATTGGGTGAGATCTGCCTCTCTTACATCCTAATTACTTAATTACCTGCATAAGGTGCTAAATTACTTTTCCCCCTGTGGTGAGGGAAGGGGGATTTTAGCCCTTTCTCCAGAAACAGCAGCTATCAACCACTCGGGAGTTTAAAATGTTGGGAAAATACTCGGATCCTAATTGGAATTTTATTTTCTAAAACTGGTGGATTATAAGACTTGTAACTTTCTACTTTCTATTTTTTTTTCTTCTCTGATTTTTACTCTAACTATTATTGAAAATTTGGGCTCTTTTTCTCCCCCTTAAAATAGAGGGGGAAGAGAAAACTGAAAAGATCTAACTAACTCTGAGATGACATTTGCTGGCTAAATTTGAGGCTGTAACCTGCTATTCTTTAAGAGAGATTTGTTGAAAGCCTTGAAAATAGATAAGATATAAAGCAACCTTGAAGCACCATCTGCAAGAAACTCAGCTCAGCTCTTTACTTGGTGGATTTTCTGATTGTAATTTTTTTGTTTAGTTTAATACACTACAATGGAAGAAGAACAGGAATGGATTTCTCCCACAGAGGAAGTACAGGAACAAATTCTTTATATGTTAAAAGCAATTATCCAAACTCTCTGTATGCAAGCTCAAACTATGACTTCATGTAAAGAATCATCTATACAGAATTCTATAGAGAAAGGGAAACAAGTAAATGCTATGACAGAAGACCTAGATACTCAAGAAATACAAACAGTGGAAAACACAAAAAGGAAACTGATAATAGAGAACAAGGAAAGAACTTTTCTTATAAACCAGAAGGAATTTGAAGATAAAAAAGAAAAACAGATGAAAGAGAAGATAAATACTTCGGGACAACTGCATCGAACTGGAAAAACAAAGAGACGACCTGCTAAATTAGCTAGCCCAGGGCTTTTAAACCTTTTTACTGATTGTACCACTTTTAGGATATGGCAATATTCGAGTACCACCTAGTAAGGTGTCAAAAACTTGATGACCAAAAAAAACCCCTGTTCAAAGTTACAATTGCACTGAAATGACTTATGACCATTTTTCACACTTATGACCATTGCAGCATGCCCAGGGTCATGTGATTTATATTTGGATGCTTGGCAACTGATTCATATTTATAATGGTCACAGTGTTCCAGGGTCATGTGATCCCCTTCTGCAACCTTTTGACAAGCAAAGTCAATGACAGAGCTGCTGGTGGCCAAGTGCTAAGGCGGGACTTCCTTTCCTCCCTCCCTTCCCTGCCTCCCTTTTTCTCATTCCCATCTCCTGAAGGAAGAATTTGACCCCCCCCCCGATATTTTCCCTCTTCCATATATTGATGAAACAAGGAAAGGCCTCCAGAGACAGAAAAGACAAGCTGCTGAGAGAACTAGCTTAAAAAGGCACATTCCCCTTTAAGAATTAGCTACTGGCTAGAAAGGAAAGTAAGGAGCGTAGCCGGCACTTAAGGAAGAAAAAAAATGTAAGTACTGGCTGCCGGCTAAGGCAACCTCCCCAAATGGCTCCATTCATAAGTAAAGGAATGCTACAGGCAAAATCCATTCAGGAGAAAAATACTTCAAAATCCCTTGTAGCAAAACTTACAGCTAACAACAGCAGAGCAATAGAAGCTAACACCAGCCATCAGCCATCAGCCAAATAGAAATTGCCAAACACTCCTTAAGAACACAAAGCCCTCATTGCACAATCCCAGAACTTCAAAGTCACAAAAGCACATACGAATCCTTCCACTCTCCATCTCCTTCCCTCCTCCGTGCCTCACCTCCAGCCATTGCTGCCTTTTTTCATTCCTCTTGGAGGGTGACCCCTCCCCCGCTGCATTTCTTGCCTGTTTGCTGCTGCCAGCAGAGGTGGCTGCCACAGCAGTTGTAGATCGGCTCATGGCCAGCCTGCTTGATCTCCTCTCCCCCTCCCCCTCCTTCTTCCCCTTCGGTGCAGTTGACTCTACCTCCTCCCAAGGCTACTGCTTTTTCTCTCTCTCCCTCTTCTGCCCAAACTGCCTCCTTTTATAGGCTCTCCTGTCTCAGCTCCTCTCCTCCTTTCTCATGGGGGAGGGTGAGCCAGAAGTAAGCCTGGGGCCTTTGCAGCTCCAGAGAACTCTCTCTCTATAAGTCCTTGCCTGTGCTGGCTCTTTCCCTCCCCCACTACAATTGGCTAGGCAGGGCTGCATACCACCTGCCACTCATTAATGTACCACAAGTGGTATGCATACCACCGGTTGAAAAGCCCTGTCCTAGAGAACTGAATGAACTGGAAAAGTTTATAAGGAAAAATTTACAAAGGGGTTTTATTGAACCAGCTAAACCTCGAGTGGCTACCCCAGTCCTATTTAAGGAAAAGAAGGATGGGTCTCTTCGTCTCTGTGTGGGTTATAGAAGTCTGAATGATGTGTGTGTGGATAACATGTACCCCCTACCATTAATGAAGGACATGTTAGCACACCTGTCAAAAGGGAAAATCTTCTCGAAGCTAGACAGCGGGAAGCTTATTACGGCATAAGGATCAGAAAGGGAGATGAATGGAAAATGGCTTTTAACTGCCCACTAGGATGTTTCCAATTCAAAGTACTCCATTTTGGACTGCAGGGGGTGCCTGCCATTTTTATGCAATTGATAAATGATGTGTTGAGGGAACACTTGTATAAAGGGGTTTTGGTCTACCTGGTGATATCCTTATCTACACTGAAATGAAAGATGAACACATCAAACTGGTCAGGACTGTTTTGAAAAAAATACGCTCTGCAAAGCTGTTCGTCAAGTTCTCTAAATGTGAGTTCTACAAAGAGCGTATTGATTACCTGGGGTATTGCATATCCCATGAGGGGATAGATATGGATCCAGGAAAGGTGAGGGTGGTGCTGGATTGGGCTACCCCAAAAACCAGGAAACAACTCCAAAGTTTTCTGGGGTTTGCCAATTTCTACAGACAATTTATTCCATCATTTGTTCAGATTGCCCTCCCTATCACCAATCTGTTGAAGAGCAAAGGGGGGGGGGATAAACAAAAACCTAGCCAGCCACTAAAATGGACAGGTGAATGTCAAGCAGCATTTGAAAAACTTAAAAAAATGTTCTCCATGGAGCCGGTCCTGAAGCATCCAGACCCAGACCAGCAATTCATCACCCAATCTGATGCCAGTGATGTGGCTGTGGGGGCTGTCCTCTTACAAAGGAATAAAGAAGGGAAGTTACAACCTTGTGCATACACCTCTAAGAAACTGTCAGACACTGAGCAGAGATGGGCAGCGTGGGAAAAGGAAGCCTATGCAGTAAGGTGGGCTTTACTAACTTGGAGGCATTTTCTTGAGGGACATAAAATACCATTCCAAGTATGGACTGATCATAAAAACCTAGAGGCTATGAAAACACCCAGGAAACTTTCCCCAAAACAAGCAAGGTGGTCGCAACATTTTCACAGATTTAATTTCACGATCCATTACCTTCCAGGGGGAAAGAATTTTTTAGCTGATGCCTTATCAAGACTACTTCAATACAACAGTAAGAAGTCTGAGATAACTAAACTGTTCCTGCAGCCTCATCAACTAGCTGCCCCGGTCACTACCAGGGCTCAAACTAGAGCAAAAGAGCCAGAAAATAAGACTTTACTGCTAGAATTCAAACAGGCTTTAGATACCAATGAATGGTTTTGTAATCATAGCAATCTGTTTGTGCTCAAAGACGGATTGGCATGGATTGGGGAGAAAATATATGTCCCAGCTAGGTTGAGGCTTAAAGTAATGGAGGCTGGTCATGATTCAAAGACTGCTGGGCATTTTGGGTTTGTAAAAACCTTGCACCTAATTAAAAGGCAATTTTGGTGGCATGCGTTAAAAAAGGACATTGCAAGCTATGTAGCCAGTTGTCCCATATGTGCAGCTGCAAAACGACATCAAGGGAAATCCCCAGGGTTACTTCAACTGGTGGCAAGTCCGTCAGCACCATGGAGAGAGATTTCCATGGATTTTACTGTTGAACTGCCTGAAAGTGCTGGAAATACAGTTATCTGAGTGGTTACAGACCTGTTTTCTAGACAAGTGCATTTTATACCTTGCCCCCAAATCCCTACTGCCAAAACCTTAGCCAAACTTTTTCTGCAACACATTTACCATTTCCATGGTGTCCCACATCGGATTATCTCAGATTGAGGGGTCCAATTCACTTCAAAATTCTGTAGAGCTTTTCTAGATCTTTTGGGATCTAGTCAAGGGTTATCATCTTCCCATCATCCCCAGACAAATGGGGGGACAGAACATCTGAACTCAGTTCTAGAGCAATATCTAAGGTGTTTCATAAATTATCAACAAGGCAATTGGTCAGACTTATTGCCTTTCGCTGAGGTAGCTTACAACAATGCAGTACATTCCAGTACTGGGTTTACCCCTTTCCAAGTTGCCAACGGGCAAACATTTGTAGCAATTCCAGAACTCCCCATGAAGGAACCTAAAATCCCATCGTTAAAAGACTGGATTAAGCAATTACAAAATACCTGGCTGGTTGTCCACAAAGCTCTCGATGAGGCCAGAGAGACATCCAAACTCCAAGCAGATAAAAAGAGGATGGAGCAGAAACCCTTCAAAGTTGGCGAGTGCGTTTTTCTCTCCACTAAATACTTAAAATCATTACAACCTTTGTGTCATGGTTCCGAAAGAACAAGCTCTTCAAAGAACTTTGAGGTGTTGTTTTACCTTAAAGAACCTTTAATTTGCAACATAGCTTCGGCACGTACATAGAGAAGCCAAAATCTGAATTCTCCTCCCCCAACACACAGAATCAAAGCATAACTCACTCCTTCATTTAACAGTCATTAATCACATTCTCCAATTAGTTTGAAGTGTGAACTTTCCCTCCCGTTATCTCCTCTTATTACAACTAACCTTGAAGAATACCCTGCTGAGATATTGTTAAGGCTAACTAGTCCCTAGCACATTCTTCCCCCTCCCCTCCAACACCATCTCTTTTAACTCTAAAAGTAATACACAGGTTAAATAGGAAATGTCTGCATCTTTATATATTGTCAAGTAAGAACATCCAATGTTAGCAGCATTGACATCCGGCCCCTGTTACAAAAAGAAGAGATTCTGTAATGTAAACAAAAGCATAAGTTAAGGACTATTTTTCGGTTTGTTGGGATGTTTTGCATGAAATCTTTTGATGAGTCTGTCCGCTTTCACCTCACTGGCTTTCACCCAGGTGGCTTCAGACAACGGGTATCCCTTCCATTGTACTAGGTATTGCAATTTCCCTTTAAAAATTCTAGAGTCAAAAATACGTTTCACTTCATAGTGGGTCTGTCCCACACCTATGAGGGGCCCAGGTGCCTTCTTAGGGGGAGGTCTTAAAGTGGAGCCCCAATAAGGTTTTAACAAGCTGCAATGGAAGACAGGGTGAATCCTCACTAAAAGCCTAGGGAGTTTCAATTCTACTGTGACGGGGTTGGTGATCCTTACGATGGGGAAAGGCCCCAAGAATTTTGGTCCTAATTTCTTGCTGGGCAATTTGAGACATAAATATTTAGTTGACAGATAAACCTTTTCCCCAACTTGGAATGTTCTATGGGGAGCCCTCTTTTTATCAGCCTGCTTTTTATAGGTCCCGGAAGACATTTTTAACACAGTTTTCGTGTTTCTCCAAACTTATTCCCACCCCCTGACCCATTGATCAAGTGTCTGGGAGGTGGAGGGCACCTGAGGGTATTCAGGTATTGGGCTGAACTCTTTTCCTGTGGCTACTCTGAAAGGCATGTAGCCGGTACTGCTGTGAACAAAATTATTGTAAGCCGGCTTCCGGTTTTGTCATGCAGCCGCCATTGACGGCTAGGAGATCTGCTCTCTCTCCCCCGTTCAGTTTTGCATCTCTGGGGGGCCCTGAAAAGGGCCGAAAATCGTCCCGAAGAGGCGACCAGAAAAGAGGGGCTTTTGCTGGATCGCAGGAGAGCAGCAACTCTCCTGTTAGAGCTGTAAATTCCTCTGAACTGGCGGATGAAAGGACCGGCCATAGAAATATGGCCTGTCCCTAGGCTGCTAACAGCGGAAGTCACATTAACATCTGGCAACTTAAAAGCAGCGTGGAAAGGATTGGGTGAGATCTGCCTCTCTTACATCCTAATTACTTAATTACCTGCATAAGGTGCTAAATTACTTTTCCCCCTGTGGTGAGGGAAGGGGGATTTTAGCCCTTTCTCCAGAAACAGCAGCTATCAACCACTCGGGAGTTTAAAATGTTGGGAAAATACTCGGATCCTAATTGGAATTTTATTTTCTAAAACTGGTGGATTATAAGACTTGTAACTTTCTACTTTCTATTTTTTTTTCTTCTCTGATTTTTACTCTAACTATTATTGAAAATTTGGGCTCTTTTTCTCCCCCTTAAAATAGAGGGGGAAGAGAAAACTGAAAAGATCTAACTAACTCTGAGATGACATTTGCTGGCTAAATTTGAGGCTGTAACCTGCTATTCTTTAAGAGAGATTTGTTGAAAGCCTTGAAAATAGATAAGATATAAAGCAACCTTGAAGCACCATCTGCAAGAAACTCAGCTCAGCTCTTTACTTGGTGGATTTTCTGATTGTAATTTTTTTGTTTAGTTTAATACACTACAATGGAAGAAGAACAGGAATGGATTTCTCCCACAGAGGAAGTACAGGAACAAATTCTTTATATGTTAAAAGCAATTATCCAAACTCTCTGTATGCAAGCTCAAACTATGACTTCATGTAAAGAATCATCTATACAGAATTCTATAGAGAAAGGGAAACAAGTAAATGCTATGACAGAAGACCTAGATACTCAAGAAATACAAACAGTGGAAAACACAAAAAGGAAACTGATAATAGAGAACAAGGAAAGAACTTTTCTTATAAACCAGAAGGAATTTGAAGATAAAAAAGAAAAACAGATGAAAGAGAAGATAAATACTTCGGGACAACTGCATCGAACTGGAAAAACAAAGAGACGACCTGCTAAATTAGCTAGCCCAGGGCTTTTAAACCTTTTTACTGATTGTACCACTTTTAGGATATGGCAATATTCGAGTACCACCTAGTAAGGTGTCAAAAACTTGATGACCAAAAAAAACCCCTGTTCAAAGTTACAATTGCACTGAAATGACTTATGACCATTTTTCACACTTATGACCATTGCAGCATGCCCAGGGTCATGTGATTTATATTTGGATGCTTGGCAACTGATTCATATTTATAATGGTCACAGTGTTCCAGGGTCATGTGATCCCCTTCTGCAACCTTTTGACAAGCAAAGTCAATGACAGAGCTGCTGGTGGCCAAGTGCTAAGGCGGGACTTCCTTTCCTCCCTCCCTTCCCTGCCTCCCTTTTTCTCATTCCCATCTCCTGAAGGAAGAATTTGACCCCCCCCCCCCGATATTTTCCCTCTTCCATATATTGATGAAACAAGGAAAGGCCTCCAGAGACAGAAAAGACAAGCTGCTGAGTGAACTAGCTTAAAAAGGCACATTCCCCTTTAAGAATTAGCTACTGGCTAGAAAGGAAAGTAAGGAGCGTAGCCGGCACTTAAGGAAGAAAAAAAATGTAAGTACTGGCTGCCGGCTAAGGCAACCTCCCCAAATGGCTCCATTCATAAGTAAAGGAATGCTACAGGCAAAATCCATTCAGGAGAAAAATACTTCAAAATCCCTTGTAGCAAAACTTACAGCTAACAACAGCAGAGCAATAGAAGCTAACACCAGCCATCAGCCATCAGCCAAATAGAAATTGCCAAACACTCCTTAAGAACACAAAGCCCTCATTGCACAATCCCAGAACTTCAAAGTCACAAAAGCACATACGAATCCTTCCACTCTCCATCTCCTTCCCTCCTCCGTGCCTCACCTCCAGCCATTGCTGCCTTTTTTCATTCCTCTTGGAGGGTGACCCCTCCCCCGCTGCATTTCTTGCCTGTTTGCTGCTGCCAGCAGAGGTGGCTGCCACAGCAGTTGTAGATCGGCTCATGGCCAGCCTGCTTGATCTCCTCTCCCCCTCTTCTGCCCAAACTTCCTCCTTTTATAGGGTCTCCTGTCTCCACCCCCTCCTCCTTTCTCATGGGGGAGGGTGAGCCAGAAGTAAGCCTGGGGCCTTTGCAGCTCCAGAGAACTCTCTCTCTATAAGTCCTTGCCTGTGCTGGCTCTTTCCCTCCCCCACTACAATTGGCTAGGCAGGGCTGCATACCACCTGCCACTCATTAATGTACCACAAGTGGTATGCGTACCACCAGTTGAAAAGCCCTGAGCTAGCCCTCTTAAGAAAATAGCAAGTGAACGCCCTTATCAATATCAAACAATAGTCACAACAATACCAGGAGATCTTTTTGATTATTTAAAAGCAAAGATACGAAAGATGATTTGGCAGAGGAAAAAAGCTAGAATAAGACTGAAAGGGATTGGGGTTTTGATCTATACATGAGATCTAAAATAGAATATATCTAAATGGATAGAATATGTATTTTGAACATAAGATATTGTAATGATTTGGGATTAAAAATTGGTTTTATAAAATCTAGAAATATAAATATCGAAATAAGAATGTTATATTGTCTTATTAGTTTGTTAAGATATATGGTAGAATTTATATATAAGGTTTATATTTTAAATATTAGATTATATGAGGAATTGTGATAAAGGAATTGTGCTTAATTAAAATTTGAAAAAAAATATTAAACATTAAATTAAAATATTAAGGGAAAATTAATCAACAGGCACATACAGTACAACTCTTGACATAGTTTTCCACACCTCGTTTTAGCCCCGGCCACCAGAATTGCTGGCGGATGAGGTGTAGAGTTTTTAAATATCCAAAGTGCCCAGCCTGTTTTACATCATGGCTGTGTTTGAGAGCATTACGATGGAGGGCTTCAGGCAAATATAGTTTCCCCCCTTTGTAAGCCAAGCCATCCCTGCATGTTAGGGAGGTTTGATTGTCTTTGAACCATTGATCGGTGAGGAACTCTTGTTTTATTTTATTTACCCCAGGGTCATCAGGATTAGGGACTCTGCGAGGCATGAGTTGAGCGGCAGTCTGTGGACTGGAGATAATTGCCTCATTAACCTCTTCGTGTTCGCTTTTATACTGGGGCAATCTTGTTAGCACATCAGCTAAGAAGTTTTTTCGTCCCAGTATGTACTTTAGAGTGAAGTTGAAACAGTTGAAGTACTATGCCCACCATACTTACTTTGGGGACAATTTGCGGGGAGTTTTCAGTGCCTCTAGGTTTTTGTGATCTGTCCATACTTTAAAAGGCACCTTGCTCCCTTCTAGATAGTGTCGCCAGGTTAACAGCCCCCACCTAATTGCAAAGGCCTCTTTCTCCCAGATTGCCCATCTCCTCTCGCTTTCAGTAAATTTTTTAGAGGTGTAGGCGCAGGGTTGTAGAACTCCACTTTTGTTCTTTTGCAGTAATACAGCTCTGGCTGCAACGTCGCTGGCATCAGCTTGAATTACAAAGCACTCCCCTGGGCAAATATTCTCTTTAAATTCTCAAAAGCTGTTTGAAAGCCCATCGTCCATGCTAGTGGTTGGCCCGGTCGTGGCTTCCCTCCCCTTTTGCCTGTTTTGAGTAGTTTTGTAAGGGGTAGGGCAATCTCGGCAAAAGAGGGGATGAACTGACGATAGAAGTGGTTCAAATGGCATGACTTTGAACTAATAGCTCCCCATAGGACAGTTGAAGGCAGTTTTCCACTTGTCTCCCTCTTTTATTCTCACCCAGTAATATGCCTCTCTCAGGTCTAATTTAGTGAAGACACTCCCCTTAGCCAGATGGGTTAATAAGTCCTTTAAGAGGGGATGGGGGATATTTATTTTCCACACTCACAGCGTTGAGACCTTTATAGTCTACGCAGAGACGAAGAGATCCATCTTTTTTCTCTTTGAACAACACGGGCTCCCACGGTAGATTTGGCCCATTTGATGAACCCCCTCACTAGGTTTTTATTCACGTATTGCTGCATCTCCTCCATTTCGAGGGGGGACATAGCATACATTCTCGGCCGTGGGAGTTTGGCTCCTGGCACCAGTTCGATGGAGCAGTCATTGGGTCTGTGAGGGGGTAGGGCATCACATTCTTTTTCACTAAATGCCTCCGCCAGGTCCCGGTATTCATTGGGGATGACTGGTTCGCTTGGCGGCGGTGAGGCAGCCATGTGTGCTTGCTCATTGGGTGGCCTAAGGTGTCCTGCAACATCGGTTGAATCAGCGGGAGGTTTAGGCCCTATAGGTAGTCTCACAGTTGTCATTCCTTTCTCCCACCAGATAAATGACTTCCATTTGTCCAACCAGGCTAGCCCTAGGATCACAGTCTCAGTCATTTTTGGAGTCACTAGGAAGCGAATAACCTCCCAGTGCACACCTATTTCTAGGCATAAGGGCTCAGTTACTTGTGTGACAAGAGTCCCTCCCATCAGGGAGCCATCGGCTTGCTCAAACCTCACAGGTTTGGAAAGCTGTTTTGCCCGTATGCCCATTTTCATGGCAAACAGCAGACTAATAATGCAGTGGGTGCATCCAGAATCAATTAGCACGTTTAAGTCCATTTGTGCCCCAGAATTAGGGATTATAAGTTTGGTGGCCAGTGAAAAAGGTGGGATTTGTCAACTCACCATCAGGTCATTCTCTCCTTCATTGTTGCTGTCAAAGGAGGGTAGAGCAGGGGTGAGTCTACCCGGAGTCCCAGCATCCTCCTGTGTGGGGGGTGTAATCTGGGCAACAGGTTCTTGCGTGACCCAGTTGGATTTTTCTCTCGTTAGCCACTGAGCAGGTTTCTTTCCCATTGCTGGTTCTGGTCTGCTCTGCAGTCGGGGGTAGGGGACTGGACAGGTTGCCACTCGATGTCCCTCTTGTCCACACCGAAAACACTTATTTTACGGGCCTGCAGGTGGTCTGGGTTTCTCAGCCATTGCAATAGTTGGAGGTTTTCATGGGGGTGATTGCTGTCTGGGTTGCTCTGGCAGCTGCTCGGATTCAGGTGGGGGAGGCTTCTTATAGTGGGCAAGCTGAACGTCTAGCTTCACTGCTGCCTGGTACCATTCTTGCAGCTGATCAGGTACAGCTCGATAGATGCAGGCCTGAGAGAGGTGATCGTCTAATCCCTCAATGAAGTGATGGATTAGGGATTGTTCAGGCTACCCCTCTATTCGACCTGCTATCTTGCGAAATTCCCGCACGTACTCCAGGGCAGGCCTGCCAGCTTGTTTTATTTTGTGGATCTGTTCTCTTCCTTTAAGACCAATACATGGGTCCCCAAATCCTTCCCTCAGCCCTAGGAGGAAGAGGTGGGGATCCTCCAATTCAGGGGCTTGCTGATTATATAATTTGTTCAGCCATTCGGATGCTTCTCCCTCTAGGCTGGATGTAATCACATCAACCATGGCCCCCGGGTCCGGGTAGAGATAGGCCCAGCAATTCAAATGAGAGCACATGTCAGACCCTAAGAGGCCCCAGCTGTCCGGACGGGTAGAGGCGGTTGCTACGTACCCGTTTCACAGTCTGCTATGCTGTTCATCGTGCCTTGCTGCTGCAGGTTCCAGGCAAACGCCGACATCCTCTCAGGCATGATTTATTTATTTATTTATTTATTAATTTAATTTCTATGCCGCCCTATTCCGGAGAACTCAGGGCGGCTCACAACATGATAGAAATTACATTATATACATAAATATAAAAACCCTTAATTAAAAAAGAAACCAATCATTCCACAAACATACACTGGCTAGGGGCAAGGTGTTAGCTGCCCCAGGCCTGCCGGCAAAAGTCACAAGGTGACTTGCAGGTCTTCTGGTTCAGAGGGCCTGGTAATGCCAGCAGAGGGCGCCTAAGCTCATCAGCTGTTGTCAGAGCTCGTTGGCACCTAACCATCGAGTCCCGAATGCCCAGGGGAACAGCAATCAAGCCTCTTCGGTTCCGACAACATGCAAGTGGTGGGGCCGTTGAATGATTCCCGGACTGGCTTTGTGTTCCCAGGAATGTATGGCATGCAGGAAGGCATAGAAGAGCAGGGATCACAGACTTTGTTAAACATGTACTTATGACGCCACCATGACTGTGGCTTGATGGGTGGGGCTGGGCCGGTCGTGGGTGGGGTTTGGTGATGGAGGGGTGTGTCTACAGTATAAGTACCGCTGGAAGCAGACTATTCTCAGTGCTAACTTTTTCTCCATTTGGCGAATAAAGCAAATGGTTGTTTGTCATTCCTGGTTTATGGTTTGTTCCCGGAGCTCAAGCAGGATGGCATAACAGTAAGTTAGCACTCACCCTATATTCATTACCTCCAGCGTTTGACACTGGTAGTGGAACAGAATGGCAGAGGGGACGCAAGGAGCTACTCCAGCGGAAGAGTCCCTGGAAGCAACAGGGCAAGCAGAGGTCCCAGTAGCGGTGGAGGGAGGAGAGGCCCAGCAGGTGGTGCGGCCAAAGGAGAAGGAACAGAAGCCTATGGGTCCAGGTACTGGGGCCCAACAACCGGTATCCACAGCTTCATCGGGGGAGTGGTGGCTAAGTCCTGCCTTGCACCACTCTGAAGCAGGTATACAGCATGCAGTGGGGGGAGTGCCTCAATTGAGTGCCTGGAGAGAAAGAAGAGTGACAGGGGCAAGGATGAAGAATGGAGCTATTCCACCGCTCCAGGACAATATATATTGGATGCTTTACGAGACCAGTTTGGTGAAACTGGCTACCTTGCACCGCCACCCCCCCCAGTCCCATGTTATGTTGGGGTTGGGGCCGCTGTCTGAGGCCTCCAGGTTTCATCTGGCAAGCCCAAAGCTCAGACTGGTGCCAAGCAGCCATCCTTCCATGGCAGGCACTTCTGCAGGACGAAGCCAGGTGGAGCAGCCCCAGCACCGTCAGGAGGGTAGGCAGAGCAGAGCTTTGGCTGAAACCCCTTCCAGATAGCCGGGTGATCCAGGGCCAGGGGCAATGAGGCCAGCCGGTCGAAGTATGGTGGCTCCGGTTGGGTCTCAGTATGGAGTGCAGGCACCAGCACCTCGGCCTCAGGCAGTTGTGTGGAATTCACCACCCATTACAGTGACCTTTGATGGTGATCCAGACCATTTGGCTATATTTATGAGCCATATCCTGAGCCATTTGGACCGCTTTACCACACTATATCCCTCTAATTGGGCAATGGTGGTGGCGGTGACAGCAAGTCTGCAGGAGGAGGCTGCGGCTTGGGCTGCTGACCTCTATAGCGACCATGCTAGGGAGCTGACCGACATTGGATTGTTTCTGGATGCCCTGAGAACAAGGTTTGAGGATCCCTCCTGGGTGCAAAGGGAGGAGGCGGAATTGATGGGTGTACGGCAACGGGGTAGACCAGCTAGGGAATATGTAACGGGCAGCTGGAAGACTTCGTTCATGGCCAGAGCGTCTTCTTATCCATCAATTCCGGACTGGTCTGGATAAAGAACTGCGTCGAGCAGTTCCAGGAAGACTTACCAAATGGTTCTGGGTAGTAATAGAACTGGATGCCAGTTTGCGGGAATTTCAGCGAATACCGGACGAACCACCAAATCCCCGGCGGAGTGGGGAGCGGCCAAGGGATGTCAGCGGACCAACCCTTATACCTGGTCCACGCCCACGCTGTTTTAGGTGTAACCGGCCAGGCCACCGGGTAGCCGAATGTCCGCTCCCAGCAGTGGCTGGTGTACCAACTGCTACCAGTAAGCCAGGGTCAACGCTGAAGATGATGACAGAGAGGTCTAGGGCTGCCCACCAAACAGACGGTGGCCCTTCCCAAACGTCCCCAGGTGACCAGACACCAATTCTGCAGGAGTATAATGATGACGATCCAACCGAGGATCCCATGGTGAGTCAACCCATAGTGCCTTTTGCCGTACCAATTACGTTGACGAGCCCACTTACAGGACAATCTCATGAATACCAGGCCCTGATCGATATGGGTTGTACCCGTTGCTTACTCAGTAGGGAGGTTGTGGAGAAGGTGGGCATTAGAGTATCCCGGTTGGCGTCTCCAATCCGGTTTGAACAGGTAGATGTGTCCCAATTGGGTGGGGGTCCTGCAACTTTAGTTACAGAACCGGTGAGGATGGATATGGGCAACCACTGGGAAACCTTACGGCTTATAGTAGTCCCATCTATGACCGAGGCTGTTATTTTAGGTTTGGCTTGGCTGGATAAGTGGACTCCAACTATGTGGTAGGCTGAGGGATGTCGTCATATGCGACTTGGAGTAGGTCCACAACCGCCCCAACCAAGGAAGCAGGAGGTGGAGAAGGACAAAGAGGGAGTCAAGGCAGCGCAGGAGGGCGATGACCTTGGTTTTCCAGCAGTATATAATGATCTGGCTGCTGTTTTCAATGAACGGGAGTGTGACAGCCTGCCGCCTCATCGACCAACTGATTGTGCGATTGAGATACTCCCAGGGGCTACGTTGCCGAAGCCAAGGATGTACCCCATGACGCCGTTAGAGTTACAAGAGTTGAGGCAGTATATTGACCAGAACCTAGCGCAGGGTTTCATACAACCAGCTCACTCCCGGATAGCAGCACCAGTACTGTTCCAGGGGAAGAAGGATGGGGGCCTAGGGCTTTGTGTTGACTTCCGCGGAATTAACGCGGTGTGCGTAGAGCACATGTACCCCCTACCACTTATGAAGGACCTTCTAGCCCATTTGGGTAAAGGGAGGATCTTTACAAAATTAGACCTCCGTGAGGCTTATTACAGGGTTAGAATTAGGCGAGGGGATGAGTGGAAGACAGCTTTCAATTGTCCATTGGGCAGTTATCAATTCAGATTGATGCCGTTTGGTTTACAGGGAGCCCCCGCGGTTTTCATGCAGCTCATTAATGGAGTTTTACATGAGCATTTGTACCACGGGGTGCTCGTATATCTGGCTGATATTCTTATTTACTCCCAGAATATGGAGGAACATATCCATTTGGTACGGGATGTATTAACTAGGTTGCTGCAGGCCCAACTATTTGTTAAGCTCTCCAAATGCGAATTCCACCAAACCCACATTGATTACCTGGGGTACCGACTTTCAGCAGCGGGGGTTGAGATGGACACAAACAAAGTGAAAAGTGTGTTGGAATGGCAGGCACCAAAAACTAGACGTCAATTGCAAAGTTTCTTGGGCTTTGCTAACTTTTATAGACATTTCATTCCTTCATTTGCATCTGTGGCTTTACCCTTAACACACCTGTTATGGACCCGGGCCTCCGCAACAAAGCCCAGACCTGGACAGTCCCTAGCTTGGACAGTTGAGTGCCAGCAAGCATTTGAATCGTTGAAGGCCTTGTTTGCTCAGGAGCCTGTGCTATTGCATCCCGATCCAGAACATCCATTCATTGTACAGGCCGACGCCAGTGATGTCACTGTGGGGGCGGTGTTACTTCAACCTAACAAGCAAGGGAAATTACAACCGTGTGCCTATACATCTAACAAATTAACAGACACTGAGAGAGGTTGGGCTATATGGGAAAAAGAAGCCTTCGCGGTGAGGTGGGCCTTGTCTACCTGGTGACATCTATTGGAGGGGGCAAACCATCCATGTGAAGTGTGGACAGACCATAAGAACTTGAAGGTGCTCCAATCACCTAGACGTCTGTCCCCTAAACATGTGCGCTGGGCACAGTACTTCCAGCTATTCTGATTCCAACTGAAGTATGTACCCGGGGGTAGGAATTTTCTGGCAGATGCTGTTTCACGGTTACCACAATACGATAGTAAAAGGGAGGAGGTGGTGCAGGCGATCATGCCCCCCTACAGTAAAGAGGAAGTACAACCAGACTCATGTTCAAGCACTAAACCATTTGATGATGATTTAAGAGCAGCCCTTTTGCAGGACCCATGGTTTCGAGACAATTCTGGATTATTAACACAATGGGATGGGTTAGCCTGGTACGGTAACAAGCTATATGTTCCCCAAAGGATGAGGAGTTGAGTATGTAACCGGTGCCATGATACCAAACAAGCCAGTCATTTTGGATTCCTTAAGACGTTGCACCTGGCCAGACGGCAATTCTGGTGGCCTCGCATGAGGTCCGATATTGAAGCACATGTGAGGGCTTGTCACGTTTGTGCACAGGCAAAACCTTATCCTGGAAAACCTATGGGACTATTCCAGTCCGTAGCCGATCCAGAACAGCTATGGCAAGACATCGCCATGGACTTTATTGTGGAGCTACCAGACATACGAGGTTACACAGTGATATGGACAGTAGTGGACCTGTTCTCTAAGCAGGCCCATTTTATACCCTGCAAAGGGCTGCCTTCAGCACAAAGATTAGCAAAACTGTTCCTGACACATGTTTACCGATTGCATGGGGCTCCACGTCGGATTATTTCAGACCATGGAGTGCAGTTTACAGCCCAATTCTGGCGCCAATTCATCCAATTCCTTGGTTCTACCCAAGGCCTCAGTTCCGCATACCATCCCAACACTAACGGGGCAGCGGAATGGGCCGACGCTGCAGTGGAGAGATACCTGAGAAGCTATGTGTCTTACCAACAGACAGACTGGGTGGATCTGGTACTGTTTGCAGAGGTGGCCTACAATAATGCTGTGCATAGCAGTACCAGACTCACCCCCTTCCAGGTGGTATATGGTATATGGCCGAGACTTTGTTCCAATACCAGAATGTGGACCCCAACAATCCCAGCCCTGTCAGGCCACTGAGTGGTTCGAGAAGGTGGGGTGTGTGTGTGGAGCACAGTGAAGAAGGCGTTGGTAAAAGCAGAACAAATAGCCAAGCACTATGCTGACAAAAAACGGAGGATACAGAACCCGTTCCGGGTGGGGGACTTAGTTTATTTATCAGCTAAATACATTAAGCTCCAAGTCGCTTGTAGGAAATTAGCCCCGAAGTACATCGGGCCTTTTAGGATAGTCCAGGTCATCAATCCGGTAGCGATGCGATTACATTTGCCAAAGTTTCTAGGTAAAGTGCATCCGGTATTCCACGTCAGTCTGTTAAAAGCAGCAGCAGAGGAGTCCAGTGGCCAGCCTCCAGGCCCCATGTCACAGGGACAATATGAAATCCGAGATATCCTAGATTCGGGGATGAGGAGGGGTGTGCTCTATTATCTGGTGCTATGGAAGGGATATCCATTATCTGATGTGTCTTGGGTAAGGGAGCAAGACGTATCCGCTCCTGACCTGATTAGGGAGTACCATAGAAAATATGCCCCAAAACCAAGTAACACATCCGCCAACCTGTTCATATAGCTACTAACTTTGATGTGATTCCTTTCAGGGGGAACCTTGGTAGGGGGAGCCGAATGTCAGACCCTAAGAGGCTCCAGCTGTCCGGACGGGTAGAGGCGGTTGCTACGTACCCGTTTCACGGTCTGCTCTGCTGCTCATCGTGCCTTGCTGCTGCAGGTTCCAGGCAAACGCCGACATCTTCTCGGGCATGATGACGTCATCACAAGGCGACTTGCAGGTCTTCTGGTTCAGAGGGCCTGGTAATGCCAGCAGAGGGCGCCTAAGCTCATCAGCTGTTGTCGGAGCTCGTTGGCACCTAACCATCGAGTCCCGAATGCCCAGGGGAACAGCAATCAAGCCTCTTCGGGTCCGACAACATGCAAGTGGTAGGGCCGTTGAATGATTCCCGGACTGGCTTTGTGTTCCCAGGAATGTATGGCATGCAGGAAGGCATAGAAGAGCAGGGATCACAGACTTTGTTAAACATGTACTTATGACGCCACCATGACTGTGGCTTGATGGGTGGGGCTGGGCCGGTCGTGGGTGGGGTTTGGTGATGGAGGGGTGTGTCTAGAGTATAAGTACCGCTGGAAGCAGACTATTCTCAGTGCTAACTTTTTCTCCATTTGGCGAATAAAGCAAATGGTTTTTTGTCATTCCTGGTTTATGGTTTGTTCCTGGAGCTCAAGCAGGACAGCATAACAGTGCACTTGGTTGAGGAAAAAAATCAGCTTCTCTGGGCCCCATCGAAGGTTGCTCTGAAAGTGGTGAAATTATAGGCTGTTGGGGCCCCCACTGTGGCTGTTGCTGCTGGCCCCATCCTGGCTGCAGATTTATGCCCAGGGGTTGCATGTTCAGGGGCTGTGGCCAATCTCCCTGCTGTGGTCGGTCTCCCACCAGCTGCTGATCTCCTGGCTTCTGCACCACTCCAAGCTGTTGCAAGGCCTCTATTAGTTGTGGCGAGCTCAGAAATTGCTGGCCATCCATCTGCTGGGGAACCCAATCTACCCATTGCTGCAGATACCTCAGACTGGATTTCCCTCTCTCTTCAGGGTTGGGGTCCCTGGCAGGGGAAGACAGTGTCTGACAGGCTTTCTGATGTGCCATGGGAGGGTATAGGCTCCTCTCTCCAGGAATTGATTTCTGCTTTTCACCTCTGGGTTTTGAAATCTTTCCAGCGACTCACCCAAAACTTTGTTATCTCTCCATTCTGCTTTTGAAGTCTTTGCTCCCAGCTGGGAGATCTGCCAGAGTTCTTTCTCCCCCGGCTGGCTGGCTGCTGCTCCACTCCCTGGGGAAGCTGCTGCTGCTGAGATGCTGGCCTCAAGCCATCTTTCTCCTTCCATAATGAGATCTTCCCCAAATCTTTGTCATCTATCCCCTTTAGATTAGGAATAGTGACCGAGGTCCGGGACCTCTTAATTGGTTTAAAATATTTGTGGATCTTGGCATGATGTCATGTGTCTGACTAATGAAACACTTCAAAGAACATTTAGGCATGGTTTAACCTAAAAAGCCTTTATTAGTGTAGAGGCGTGTCAGCACGGCATGATGGATGCCAAGATCTGAATTTCCCTTCCCTTTGCACATAACATTCCAGGCATTTCCCCTCCCCTATTTTGGGGTCATGATTCACATCTTCCAATTAAACTGGAGGGCAAAGATTCACTTCCGTTCCTTTTCCCGGGCTTTCCTTACTAATCTCCTCCCTATCTGAATTAACTCTAAAAATACCAGACTGTTCTGCATATTTTGTCAAAGCAAGAATATTCAATATTAGCAGCGTTGACATAAACTTGCCACCCCAATGCTATGATATCAGCTACGTTCCCCAATAGAAGAGTTTGGCGGGCTTTCTAACTAAATGCTCTTGCTCCCCCATCTAACTGACAGAAATGACCTTGGTTCCCACGGGACAGTAAAATGTTTAGATTCGTAGAAAACCTCCACACCCCCTCCCATTCTTGTAGCAACTTAGAACGAGCAAAATGGCTACAGCCAGGTTCATTGTAGAATGGACAATATGATCATAAAAGCCCAGTCCAGCACAATACAACTGAAAAAGAAAACGAAGAAATCCAAGAAGAAACCAGCATGGCTGCACAAAGATCTCTGTGATAAACTGAAAGACAAAAAGGACAAGTACAAAAAATGGAAAGAGTGACAAATAACTAAGGCAGAATACCAGCATATAGCCCGAATCTGCAAAGATGAAGTCAGGAAAGTTAAGGCTCAGAATGAACAAAGCCAAAGATAGTAAAAGTTTCTTTCCCCATATAAATAACAAGAAAAAGTCAAGGAAATAGTCGGTCCACTTAAGAGAGAAGATGGAAAGGAAGTAACAGGCCCTAGAGAGAAAGCAGAGGTGCTTTACTCATTCTTTGCATCAGTCTTCATGCAAAAAGAAACTGTAGCCCAACCTACCAAAAACATAACTGTAGAAGACAGACTAGAAATAAAAATTAAAATAAGCAAGAAAATGGTTAGAGAACACCTATCTGATCTTGAGAAATATAACTCACCAGGACCTGATGGTTTACATCCCAGAATTCTGAAGGACCTGGCCAATGTTATCTCAGAACCATTGTACCGTATCTTTCAAAAATCCTGGAACACTGGGAAATTACCTGAGGATTGGAAAAGAGCTGATGTGGTTTCCATCTTAAAAAAAGGAAGAAAAAAAAGACCCAGGAAACTACAGACCAATCATCCTAACATCAATAACTGGGAAGATACTGGAAAAGATCATAAAAAAACCAGATCTGCGAACATCTAGAAACAAATAAAGTTATAACTAAAAGCCAGCATGGGTTTGTTAAAAACAGTTCATGCCAAACCAATCTTATTTCATTCTTTGACAAAGTGACAACATTAGTAGACCAGCAAAATGCTGTGGACATTGTATAT
Organism: Bothrops alternatus; assembly: GCA_034064705.1. Lineage (NCBI taxonomy): Eukaryota > Metazoa > Chordata > Lepidosauria > Squamata > Viperidae > Bothrops > Bothrops alternatus. Next base: position 2,421,543 of record JARGCV010000105.1, read on the forward strand.
TTAGACTTCAGCAAAGCATTCAACAAAGTAGACCACAACCTACTTCTTGTTAAGCTAGAAAAATGTGGGATAGACAGCACCACCACCAGATGGATTTGTAACTGGCTGACAAACCATACTCAACGAGTAGTCCTCATTGGTACTACAACTACATGGAGGGAAGTAAGCAGTGGGGTGCAACAGGGTTCTATCTTAGGCCCAGTACTATGCAATATTTTCATTTAGATGAGGGAACAGAACGGGAACTCATCAAATTTGCAGATGACACTAAGCTGGCAGGAATAGCCAACACCCCAGAAGATGAGCTGAGGAGCCAAAAAGATCTTGATAGACTTGAACAATGGGCCCTATCCAACAACATGAAATTTCATGTGGAGAAAAGCAAGGTTTTACACCTAGGCAGAAAAAACCAAAGGTACAAGTACAGATTAGGTGAAATTTGGCTCAAAAACAGTAACCGTGAGAGGGACCTTGGAGTCCTATTGGACAATCACTTAAACATGAACCAGCAGTGTGCGGCAGCAGCCAAAAAAAGCTAATACAATCCTTGGTTGTATAAACAGAGACATAGAATCAAAATCAGGTGAAGTATTAGTACCACTTTATAAAGCCTTAGTAAGACCACACCTGGAATCCTGCATCACGTTTTGGTCACCACATTACAAAAAAGTTGTTGAGACTTTGGAAAAAGTGCAAAGAAGAGCAACTAATATGATTAAAGGGCTGGAGACTAAAACATGAAAAACAGTTGCAGGATTTGGGTTTGACTAGTGTCAGACCCTCCCGCCCATGTATCCCAATATATTTGCCTGCATGTTATCTATTTGCCTTTGTAGCTTTCCATCCGGTGTTTCACTGCAGTTTGCTGAAAACTGAGGTCACATCCCCATTAAGGCCTGCCACTGTTCCTACTCCACCTCCCATCATGGTGCATGGTGAGCAGAATTTTGAAATCAAGGACATTTTGGACTCTTGCAAACATCATGGTTCTACTCAGTATTTAGTTGCCTGGAAAGATCTCCGTGCTTCAGAGAATGAATGGGTCTATAAGAAACATATTCAAGCTCCTCGGTTGCTCAAGCGCTTTCATGTTTGTTATCCTGATAAACCTGATTGATGTGTTTGTTTCCCCTCTCTCTCCCTTCCCTACTTTTGTTTTGCAGGTGGATTTGTCATTTTCTTAGGGGGGGGCATATGTCAGACCCCCCTTATGTTTCCCAATATATTTGCCTGCATGTTATCTATTTGTCTTTGTAGCTTTTCGGGGTCTGCCATTCTAGTGGGAGGGGGGGCTGCTTGACTGGGGAATGAATTTTGCTTTGCTGTACTCTGTCCTTTCTGAAACATCCTCCCTTCGTGAGAAAGGAATGTAGCCTGAAAACATCTGCTTTATCTCCTGATAATGGAGCCTGGGACCATTGGGAAATGAAAGTGAGAGAGACCTTGAGATGGGTGCTAGCCTAGCACCTGTTGATTGGCTGGAATCCACCCGGACGGTTGGACATTGGGGGGAGGAGTTCTGAATGGGTATTATGTTTTAGCCTCCAGCACCCTAATCATAAGAAACCTAATCAAGGTTTGATGTGTCAAACTGAGACTCGGGATGGCAGTGGCAGTGATAGCAGCAAAATAGTGGATGGAAAGTCTGGCGGGGAGTGGATTGGAGAGCTGGGTTGGAATTGGATGGCTAAACCAACAAGCCCAGAGACTGATCACCAGAAACTGCTGAAACTGCAGAATTGGCCCCAATACACCACTACTAGGACTGTTGGAGGGGGGTGGACAGGTTTGTTTCTGGGAGTTGGGGTCCCCTGAGATTATAGGAATGGTGACCCCTAGGGTGAGATCACTGGGGTCACTGGTGTGAATATAGGTGATGTCCAGCACCCCTCTCTCTGGGTGAGAGTCAGGAATAGGGTATGTGTGTGTGTGCTTGTGTGTGTCTTTGTGTGTGTGTCTGTGCTTGCAGCTTCCCCCCCAACTGATCAGTGAGACAGACCAGTTCTAGGGTGGGGTAGATTGGATGAGAATGGGGTTGGAGATGGGGGAGAGCTCCTTCTGGTGCTGGGAGCTAATGCTGAAGTGCTGCAGGAGCTTTTTCCCTTCATGTTCCCCTGATTGAGAGATTGAGCTGTGAGTCACAGGTCAGAACAGGCATGGCTATGGGCTTCTGGTTTTGACATCACGGCAAAGCAGATGCAGGAAGACGGGGCTCTGTCTTTTGTGTTTGATTTCCCCCCGCTGGGGGACCCTGGAAAGGGTTGAAAGTCGCCTGGTAGAGGCGGCAAGCAAGGAGGGGACCCTCGTTGATTGCGGGGGTGGGTGGCAGACCTCCTGTTTGATCTGAGGAAGGCCTCTAAACCAGTGGGGGAAAGACTGGCTACATTCGTGTAGCCAGTCAGAAGCTGCTGTCAACGGAAGACAACAAGCACTATCAAGCAATCTTACAGCAATATGGATGAAACTGGGTGAGACCTAAGCCTCTCTTTATGACTTTAAGACCTCTTCCTGAAAATCTGCACTCCCCCCGAGGAGGAGGGAAAGGGAATTTCCACCCCATTCCCTCAGGAAAGCGGCAAACTAATTACTTGGGGAAAAAGGAGAAACCTACAAGACTAATTTGGAATTAATATATATGTATATGACTTGGAAATTTGGGGACTAAAAGTGTTTTTAAGACCTTTTTAAAAAAAAGAATGACTTGAAAAGTTTACAATATAAGTTTTGGATTTAAAAACTGAAAAATGATGTTGGTGACATCTAGTGGTGAATTACGGCACTACAACTTATTTATGCCTATAAGAAACCTGGCTCAAAGCCCAGAGCTAGATAAGACTTCGGCTGGCATTGAAGCTTTTACTTTTGAGAATTGCAGCTGAGAAAAATGAACAGATTTGGGGGCTGCTTATCTATGTGGCAGAGATGATAATATTATTCTAAAATTGGCCTATCTGAACTATGAACACAAATACTGACTTTCAGAACTGTATTGTGGAACTATTTTCCTGTAGAAGAAACATACACTATTGCCTGATATGATGGAACACTTTGGATTATAAATCTTGATTGTTAAACAACCTTTAATGGTTCTTTTTTCTCCCTGTTGAGAAAGGATATTTTTCTCATTGGACAGAAAAATTTTGAATTTTACTTATATCTGCTTAGGGGATGTTTAAGAACAGCTAGTTGGTTGGATAAATTTATAAAGGCTACTTACAAAAAATAAAATGGATGTTCCATACTTAGCTCTAAATAGTAAAAAACCATCTTTAACTTCTGTCTCCAGAAGCCTCAGTTTGCCATATCACTAAGAAAATACTAATGAACCACAGAAATAAATTATCTCCATGTTGAAATTAATACAAGAAACAATTGCTTTAGCTCGTGATGAGATTAAAAATAACACAAAGGAGATAAAAGAACAATTTTCTAATTTAAATCTACAAACTCAGAAAATAACTACAGAGAAGGAACCAGCAACCCAGAAAATAGAAGGAAAACTAGAGAATGCTGACACAAACATTGAGGATCTAAAGGAAGAAACTAACAACCAGACTCAGATAAATGAAGACTTAGAAGACACAACGATAATATTGGAAATGGAAAAGACATTTTACAAACCAAGGTTTCAGAACATACTGGAGGATAAGGAAAGAGAGCTGATGGAATGGAAGATAAAGCTATTAACACAACTGTGGGGAACTGGAGAAGGAGGGACACTGTTTAATGAATATCAACAGGCTAGTTCTTCCAAAAATACTTTAACTAAATTGTTTCTTTTGTTTCAAATAATATACACAAAAATAGAGGAAGAATTATTTGATGATCCAAATGCACTGACTTGGAAAGTTAGTTGGCAAAGGAAGAAAGCTAGAGTAAGACTGAAGAAAACAGAAGCTTTGACCTATTAGAGGGGATGTTATATTACCAATTAGATGTTTGAATATGGTTAAGAATAGATTGCTAGAAATAGAAGTATTATTATAACTAGATAGATAGGATTTGTAATCAGAATATCATATCTTGGTATGAAAAGGGGAATAAGAATATGCTAAGAACTTTGAATAAGGGAAGCTTTTGGTTACCCAAATATAACCTATTCTGAAATTATAAATGATTGGGATATTTTGAACATGAATGGGGAATTAAAATTGAAAAAAGCGAAAATAGGATATAGAGTGAATAAATGGATATTGAGTGCAAATGCAATTAAGATATGCTTTGGTTAGAAAATATATTCTAAACTGATATCATTGACACTATTAGAAAAATGTAACAAATGTTGATAAGCAATTGTATATTTACTCACAACAATAAGAATTGTATTTGCTTAGTGTGGAAAAATGTCTATTACCAGAAGAAGAGAGGATGTACTGGAGGGTGTAATATTGGATTTAGTTTGAAGAAGCTTACATGTACCATGGAATCACTAATGGACTCAGTCATCACGTTGTCTATTAGGCACTTGATTGTAAAAATAGAAAATTAATAAAATATTTATATAAAAAAGAACATGCATGGCTATGACCAGGGAAGGGGGGAGGGCTTGGAAGGGATGGGAGCAAGCCATAAGATTCCAATAGTGATGGGTAGAGGAAAATATTGCAAGAGTTGAGAAATGGGCTGCTTACAGGAACCGAGCCACAGATATTTTGTTCTTGTGGTACATTCCAGTTTCTCAGACTCAACCTTAGGCCCCAGATGGCAGGCTTTCATGGCCCCAGGCTGTTGGCTGTTAGTGGTGAATGCTAGATCAGTGTGCAATAAAGCCACCTTGATCCACAACTTAATTGTTTATTTATTTAGAAATTTTATTTGCTGCCCATCTCATATCCAATGACTCTGGGCAGCATAAAACATTAAAGAAGAAAAGGCATTAAAATCAACACTCATGACACACTGCAGATAAAATCAATCACAATTACAAACCATTAAAACCAGATGGGAAAGGCAGGAGCCTGACACACTGGGGCTGGGGAGGTGGGAATAGGTTTTAATTAATCAACCACCTCCAGTATGAAACTCCCCTGTTGGGTCCTTAGGACAGAGTCAGGTCTTGAGGCTCTTTCAAAATGGCAGGAGAGTGGGAGCCAATCTTACTTCAGGGGCTAGGATGTTGCAGAGGCCAGGAGCCATGGCAGAGAAGACTCTTCTCTTGGAGCCCACCAACTGAAATTCCTTGGTTGACGGGATCCATAGCATGCCCCCTCTGCCTGTATGAGTGGTGCAGCCCAGTCCCATCAGGGTGAGAGGGTTCCTCAAGTAGCCTGGACATGTGCCATGCAGGGCTTCAAAGGTGATGACCAACACCTTGAATTGCACCCAGAAGCAGATTGGCAACCAGTGCAGTTCACAAAAGAGTGGTGTAACATGGGCCACTCTAAGGACCCTAAAAACTGCCCATGCTGCTGTACTCTGTGCCAGCTGTAGCTTCCAAATGCTCTTCAAGGGTAGCTCCATGTACAGTAAAGCACATTGCAATACTCCAAATGTGAGATGACTAGGGCTTGAGTAACTGAGTGCAGGGAGTCCTGAACCAGGAAAGGCCACAACTGATGCACAAAACAAAGATGTGTAAAGGCTCTCCTAGCTGAGACTGCCACCTGCTCTTTGAGCAGAAGTTGCGAGTCCAGGACAACCCCCAAGTTGTGGACCAGGTCTGTCTTGGGTAGTGCAACCCCATCCAGAACTAAAGATGTTAAAGTCCCAGATCTTGGAGCTCCATTCACTTAAAGCCACTCAGTCTTGTCAGGGTTCAGCTGAAGCCTGTTGTCCCCTATCCAGGGCCCTACAGCCTCCAGGCCCCGTGAGAGGGTAGACACAGCATCACTTAGCTCACCAGGGTGTCAGGGGAAAAAGTTGTTAAAGAGAAACAAGAGACAACACACAACAAAATTATCACTTTAGGATCCAGAGGTTTATTTAAATTTGACACACAAATTCAATACTTACATTTCAACAACTTATTGCAATAAGGACCAAATGGACAGCAGTCATTAAGTGTGACGGCTAAGCCAAGTGGCAACACCCAAATCTTTGAGGCAGGACTTTTACCTCAGCACTGTGCCCACCCCTTGACATTCTTGTGCCACCCAATGGTCACCCCATTTCCCTTTCTCAGGACTGGTCTCTGGGTCAGCTCCTTATTCCTGGAATTGACCAATGCGTTAGTTCCTTATTCTTGCTCTGTTGCCCTGGCTACCAAGCCAGTTTCCTGTTCTTCCTTGTCCTTACTCTAACCACTACTTTCCTCACTACCATTTCTACTCGTGTTATTGTACCCATGAACAAGGCTCAGTACCTCAATTCTTATGCTATCTGGTTCCGCACTCTGTTCCTGTGGGGAAATGTGTGCTAACCACAATCTTTCACCATCTACTGCAAAGGTCACAGTTCTTCCTTTTACTAAGTATGTCTCAGCAGACACCAGCCTTTATTTTAATTGACTATCAAAGAAATATGTTTGATTTATACAGAAATAATTATTAAGATTTTTTTTCCTTTCACAGTCCCCACTTCTTGTCCTCAAGGACAACACCACAATTAGGACCAGTAATGGAGAAAACGTGCATTACATTAACACAGGAGGGCATCACAGTGTTATACAAATTGAAACAAGTGGCAATAAACAACAACAGAACCATAGGCCATACAGCAGGCATGAGGCATCATTTTATGCAGAGCACTTCCTTCATGCACCTCTGGGCTTCCATTGTGTTGGAAAAGGTGGCATAAAGGTCTTCAGTTGTCTGAGGAGGGTGTATCGAGGCTCACTTCTTGTCAGTTAGCCTGGGTTGGAGGTTATACACTGGTGGAGAGCAGAGGTTACTAGCACTTGCTCCCTTGTTGGACAAAGCTTCAGTCTTTGTCTTATTGGATTTGGATGGCTGGGGTTGCACAGCTTCCTCATCTGGGGTCGGTGCCTTCATACAGTGCAAAGCACGCACCTAGGAGGTCAGACCTTGACACTTCACAGTAGTGTTGGTGGTCAACAGGATCTGATACCTTTAATTTCATTCCCTCCAAAACAAATACAATGCTAATTGCTTGTAGTTGAGTTTAACAAGTAACAGCTTCCCATGAGCATTCTTTCCATTCAAAGAATGGTTTAATTTTTTCCTCCTTATTGTCATTCAAATGAAAATCCCTCTCAGCTATGGGAAGAAGCACCACCCTTCTTGGTTATCAGCTAAAACTTACTCTCTTCTGGGACCACAATGCAAAAAAAAAAATCACAAGACTCCACTCAATTGATCATTAAAAAATCAGGAATGAAGAAAGATCACAACTTGGGTAAGAAGCAGGAAAGACAGTGGGCTCCCTTAGAGAGAATCCAGGGCAGGGAGTCCAGCAGTCCAGCAGTCAGAAGAGCAGGTAGAGGGCATAACTAGTGAGAGGATGTCCACATAGCTTCTTAGTAGATGTCAGAGTGACCACTTGGGGAATGCTATTAGAAAGGATGTCAGGGATGAAAGTTGAGAGAAGCTAGAGGGGTTGAGGCGGCTGGAGAGTGACAGCCCCAGGAAAAATTAGAAGTGAGGTGGGCATTACAATGGAAGAGTAAGCAAGTATTTCTTATTTTTTTTACTTCTGACCATGTATTTCTACAATCAACATAAACTATCCAAGATGGCGATCACTTTCACTCTAAAAGGAAAGTGACGGGGAAAGTGAAAGTGATTTTTTTTCTTTAGAGTGAGGCCAGAGCGATCGCTTAGATTTAAACTTTAAAAACTTTACAAATTATAATTAAATTTTGATTTGAAAGAAGATAAGAAGAGGAATTCATTTTGGCAATATATCTTTAAGGATTTTTTTCTCTTTTTTTAAAGAAATTCTATTTTTTTTAAAGTGACTGAATATAATATGGCTACCAGACAAACTAAAATAGCCTCTGCGAAGGTGGCAGTTTCTTCTCCTGCTCAGCCCTCTAAATTACCAGTAAGTACTCTTTCTGCTCCCCCAGCCTCTTTACCATCTATAGAATCTCAAGCCCCTTTGCCTACCCAATCTCCTCCAGAAATGTTTACTATGAAAGATTTGCAAGCTGCATTCTCAACAATGACTGAAAAGTTGGAGAAAAAGATTGAGGAACAAATTAAAGGATTATCTGATGAACTGGAGACAATTAAAGAAACAATTGAGACTCATAATATTGTGATAAGAGAAGATATTGTGGATGCTATTAAGGGGGTTTGGGAGTATACTTTGAGAGTTGAAGAGAAGGTGGAAGGTGTTGAGCAACAATTTGAGGGAAAACTTGATGAAGTTAAAAGTGATATACAAGATCAAGCAGTTATGATTCAATATAATCATATGATGTTGGCTATAAGAATCAGAGGGCTGAAAGAAACTGCAAATGAGAATCAGGAAGATTTGAGAAGAATTTTTGAAGAAGCCTTGGCACAATTTTTAGAAGATGGAATAGAAAATGTCTCTTGGCAGATTGATCGGATCTACAGAGTTAATTCATGGATTGCAAGACAAAGAAATTTACCTAGAGACATTGTGATTTATTTTGTTACAAGGAGATTCAGAAACTACGTTCTTACTACATCTTATAACAAGAAATTAACTGTTGCTGGCCAGGAGGTTGTGGTTTTGAAGGAGATTCCTCCGAAGATGTTAAGAGCGAGAAAAGACTATGCATTTTTGGTGGCTGAACTTAAAAAACGTGCTATACAATTTAGATAGGAGGCTCCAGCTGGACTGTCATTATTTTACCAGGGCAATAGATACCGCCTGATTTCTGTTGGTAAAGCGAAAGATTTTTTTGAGAATACTTTGAAGGCTGGTAAACCCCCATCTCCAATACCAAAAAGGGCAGATTCACCAAAAGAGAGAGATATGGAGCTAAAACAACAAACACAGTCTTCGGAATCACAACCCCTGGCAGCATCAGGAGTTGACAAAGGAGCTTTGATGGAGCTGCCCGTGCAGTGTATTGATATTTTTCAGCCTTTGGAAGTAGAGAAGCCTAGAGATCAAAGGCAAACCAGAGCAACTACTAAACGCATGGAACAACAAGGAAAAGAACAACAAGCCCGTATAACTCAAGTCGCACCTATATGCCCGGAAGCCATGGGAGCAAGACCAAAGAAGAAAATGGTTGAAAAAGTTGATTTGGCCTTGCAAAAGCTTTCTCAAATTGGTCATGTCAAATAAATATTTGACATGGAATGTCAATGGTTTAAATTATCCACAGAAAAGGAAGAAGATATTTCATTATTTGATGCAATGTAAAAATGATGTAATCTGCCTACAAGAAACACATATTAGAACTACTGATCAGAAATATTTGATAAATAATAAATTAGGTTCACATTTTGTGGCAGCGGCTACCGAGAAGAAGAATGGAATTGTTATCTATGTTAAAAATCATATAAGAGCTAAATTAATAGAATCAGATATTCAAGGTAGATTTTTAGCAATTGAAATTTTAATAGATGGGAAGAAAGTTCTTTTGATGGGTATATATGCACCAAATCAACAGCAAGAAATATTTTATAAGTTACTACATAAAAAGTTAACACAATTTGATTATAGGTCTTGTATTTTAATGGGAGACTGGAATGGTGTTATAGATATTGGTTTAGATAAGAAGAAGACTTCACCAATTCCTCAAACACGTTCCATGTTGCCTAAATCTTTTTTTGACATTAAGGATGATTTTGATTTGATAGATATATGGAGAGAAAGACATGGGAAGGAGCAAGAATTCACTTTTTTCTCTGACAGACATCAGTCATTTTCTAGAATTGATTTTATATTAATTATAAGTGACTTTATTTTTAGATTAAAGAAGGTGAAAATCCTACCCAAAGTTTTAACAGACCATAATCCGGTCTGGATGGAACTAATGATATGGATGGAGTTGTGGTTGAGTGGAATGAATGGGATGGACTGGCTAGCCTGCCTGGCACGGCAGAGGCGGAGGGGGAGGGGGGCGCTGGCTCTGGGGTGATAGAGGGCCAAAGTATACCGGTCTTGCTGGGGAGAGGCAGATATGGCGGGGGCCACAGGGTAGGCCATTCCCGGGGAACAAGAGCTCGCTGTTTAAAAGCGATCCCTTGCTCCGACCCTGTGAGTTCAGCCCGAAATACTGGTGATGGGGGAAATCCGGACCCTGGGCTCAGGCTGCTGCTGCTCAATGCCAGGTCGGTTGTAAATAAAGCTCCCCTCATCCATGATCTTCTCCTGGATGAGGAGGCCGACCTCGCATGTGTGACCGAGACCTGGCTGGGCCCGGAGGGAGGAGTTCCTCTCTCTGAGATGTGTCCAGCCGGGTTTCAGGTATGGCATCAGCCACGACCCCAGGGAAGGGGGGGGAGGAGTGGCTATTATAGCCAAGAAGACCTTTAGTCTACGCAGGCTTGCTGTTTCTGAGATTGCGGGTTGTGAGTTGCTTCTTGTGAAGTTGGACCTAGGGGTTCAGGTGGGCTTGTTGCTTACGTACCTGCCTCCCAGCTGCGTGTCAACAGCCCTGCCTGCGCTACTTGAGGAGGTTGCTGGGCTGGCGGTTGAGTTCCCCAGGCTTATTGTCTTGGGGGACTTAAATCTTCCGTCGCTCGGCGAATCCTCTGGGTTGGTGCAGGAGTTCATGGCCACCATGGCAACCATGAACCTGACTCAGGTAGTTCAGGGTCCGACTCACGAGAGGGGACACACTCCCGACATGGTATTCCTCTCAGAACAGTTGAGCAATGATCTGAATTTAAGGGGCTTAGATATTTTGCCTATGTCATGGTCAGATCATTTTCTGCTGCGGCTTGTTTTTAAGGCTCCACTCCTCCCCTGCAGGGAGGCGGAACCGATTAGGTGGTTCCGCCCCAGACGTCTGATGGATCCAGAGAGTTTTCAGAGGACGCTTGGGGAAATACCGGATTCTCTCATTCACAGTTCGGCAGAGTCCCTGGTTACGGCCTGGAATATGGCTGCGAAGGGGGCTCTTGACCGGATTGCGCCGCTGCGACCTCTCTGTGGTAGCAGACCCAGGAGATCTCCTTGGTTTACTGAGGAACTCAGGGGGATGAAGTGCCAGAAGAGACGCCTAGAGAAGCGATGGAGGAAAAGCAAATCCGTATCTGACCGAACACTTGTAAGATCTTATATCAAGACTTATCAGGTGGCGCTCAAGGCGGCAAGATGCGCGTATCATTCCGCCTTGATTGCATCTGCGGAATCCCGCCCAGCCGCCCTGTTCAGGGTAACTCGCTCCCTCCTTAATCAGGGGGGGTTGATGCACCCTTGCAGGGTAGTGCTGAGGACTTTAATAAGTTTTTCGCGGATAAAATCGCCCAGATTCGGATGGACCTTGACTCCAATTGGAATGCAGTATCGGCTAATAATGATTCAGTCGAGATGACAGGGACTCGTCTTGATCCTGTTGTGTGGGAGGAGTTTGACCCGGTGGCACCTGATGAAGTCGACAAGGCCATTGGAGCTGTGAGCTCCGCCACCTGTTTATTGGACCCGTGCCCCTCCTGGCTGGTTTCGGCCAGCAGGGAGGTGACGCGGGGCTGGGTTCAGGAGATTGTCAATGCTTCTTTGAGGGAGGGGTCCTTTCCGGCTCCCTGCAAGGAGGCAATTGTGCGCCCCCTCCTCAAGAAGCCTTCCCTGGACCCAGCTGTTTTAAACAACTACCGTCCTGTCTCCAATCTTCCCTTTATAGGGAAGGTTGTTGAGAAGGTGGTGTCACTCCAGCTCCAACGGTCCTTGGATGAGGCCGATTATCTGGGCCCTCAACAGTCAGGATTCAGGCTCGGCTACTCCACGGAAACTGCTTTGGTCGCGCTGACGGATGATCTCTGGCGGGCCCGGGATAGGGGATTATCCACTATCCTGGTGCTACTTGACCTCTCAGCGGCTTTCGATACCATTGACCATGGTATCCTTCTGCACCGACTGGAGGGGTTGGGGGTTGGAGGCACTGTTTTGCGGTGGTTCACCTCCTACCTCACTGGTCGGTCGCAGTCGGTGTTGGCAGGGGGTCAGAGGTCAACCCCTAGGTTCCTCCCTTGTGGGGTCCCTCAGGGATCGGTCCTCTCCCCTCTGCTGTTTAATATCTACATGAAACCACTGGGCGAGATCATCCGACAACACGGGGTGAGATATCATCAGTATGCTGATGATACCCAGCTTTACATCTCCACCCCGTGTCATTTCAGTGAAGCAGCGGAAGTGATGTGCCGATGTCTGGAGGCTGTTAGGGTTTGGATGGGTGCCAACAGGCTCAAACTCAACCCCGACAAGACGGAGTGGCTATGGGTTCTGCCTCCCAAGGATATTTCAATCTATCCGTCCATTAGCCTGGGGGGGGGAGCTTTTGACCCCCTCGGAGAAGGTCCGCAACTTGGGCGTCCTCCTCGATCCACAGCTAAATTTGGAACATCATCTTTCGGCTGTGGCGAGGAGGACATTTGCCCAGGTTCGCCTGGTGCACCAGTTGCGGCCCTATTTGGACCGGGAGTCTCTTCTCACAGTCACTCATGCCCTTATCACCTCAAGGTTCGACTACTGCAATGCTCTCTACATGGGGCTACCTTTGAAAAATGTTCGGAGACTTCAGGTAATGCAGAATGCAGCCGCGCGAGCAGTGTTGGGCTTGCCTAGAAATGCCCACATTTCGGCATCACTCCGCGAGCTGCATTGGCTGCCAATTGGTCTCCGAACCCAATTCAAAGTGTTGGTTATGACCTATAAAGCCCTACATGGCATTGGACCAGGTTATTTACGGGACCGTCTGCTGCCCCATGAATCTCAGCGGCCGGTTAGGGCCCACAGAGTGGGCCTTCTCCAGGTCCCGTCAGCCAGACAGTGTCGCCTGGCGGGGCCTAGGGGAAGGGCCTTCTCTGTTGCGGCCCCGGCCCTCTGGAACCAACTTCCCCCGGAAATCCGTGTCGCCCCCACCCTCTTCGCCTTTCGTAGATTGCTTAAAACATACTTTTGCCGGCAGGCCTGGGGCAGCTAACACCTTGCCCCTAGCCAGTGTATGTTTCTGTGTATGTTTGTGGAGTGATTGGTTTCTTTTAGCTTAAGGGTTTTTTATAGATATGTGTTTATTGTAATTTCTATCATGCTGTGAGCCGCCCTGAGTTCTTTGGAATAGGGCGGCATAGAAATTAAATAAATAATAATAATAATAATAATAATAATAATAATAATAATAATAATAATAATAATAATAATAATAATAATAATAATAATAATAATAATAATAATAATAATAATAATAATAATAATAATAATGGTAGGTCAGACTCCTAAAAGATCTTGGAGACTTAATGAAAATTTGTTTAAATATGATATAAATGTGAATGAATGTAAAAATGTTATGAAGGAATTTTTTATGTTAAATTTGCATAAGGATACAACAATAGAAATGGTATGGGATGCTAGCAAAGCATTTATGCACGGGGTTTTAATTGATATGAATAAAAGGTATAGACGTAAACATGAGGAAAAAAGGAAAGAGTTAGAGGAGGAATTAAGACAGAAAGAGCAATTATTAATAAAGAGACCAGATGATAAAAATATTAAAGAGGGGATTAAGATTTTACAGAAACAATTTGATTTGTTGATGACCGACCAAATTGCTAGGAACATACAATATGCTAAACATAATACATTTTTCAATTCTAATAAACCTGGCAGGTGGTTGGCCTATACATTAAGGAAAAAACAAAAATCCCGCATAATTGATAAAATAGAATATAAAGGGAAGGAAGTGTTTCAACAAGAAATTATCAAAAAAGTTTTTTTAGAATTTTACTCCAAGTTGTATGCTGAAGAGAAGATACAAGAGCTTGAGATAGATACTTTTTTGCAAAATGAAAATGTACTGACAATTACCAATGAACAAAGAGATAGGTTAAATGCACCGATCACATCCAAAGAAATAATTTCAGTGATTAAACAATTGAAAATGGGAAAATCTCCTGGGACTGATGGGTTAACGGCAATTTATTATAAGCATCTTCAAATGGAAATGGTGGAACCTCTTAGAGAGTTATTTGTTAATATACAAGAGGGTGGCCAGGTTCCACCTTCATGGAAAACAGCTTACGTTTCTTTAATTCCCAAAGAGGGAAGAGACAGTGTTCAACCAGAAAATTTTAGACCTATCTCATTGTTAAATACGGATTATAAGATTTTTGCAAAAATTATGGCTAATAGATTAATGACAGTTCTACGACAAATAATTCATTCAGATCAAACTGGTTTTTTACAAGGTAGACAGATGAAAACTAATGTCAGACAACTTATTAACATAATAGAATATTTGGATAAACATATCCAGGTGCCTGCTGTTCTTATGTTTTTGGATGCGGAAAAAGCTTTTGATAGACTGAATTGGTTGTTTTTGAAAAAATTAATTGTTAGGATGGGAATGGGGGATCAGTTTATTAACTCTATACTAGCAGTTTACCAGAAACAAACAGGTCAGATCATTGTGAATGGGCATTTAACAGATTCATTTAATATAGAGAAAGGCACTAGAGAGGGATGTCCCTTATCCCCTTTGTTGTTTGTTTTAACTTTAGAGGTTTTATTGAATAGGATAAGAGCTTCAGATAACTTAAAAGGTATACAGATTAGACAACATGACTATAGATTATGTACTTTTGCTGATGATTTGCTTGTGACATTGACTCAACCAACACAGTCAGCTCAGAGTTTGATGGAGATAATTCAAAATTATGGTAGGGTATCAGGCTTTAAATTAAATATATCTAAGACAAAGATGTTAGTTAAAAAATTAGATAATAAGTCAAAACAAGATTTGGAAAGAATAACAGGTTGTGAGATAGTTAAGAAAGTTAAATACTTAGGAATTGATATTGAAGCTTCTAATGGGAAGTTATATAAAAATAATTATGACGTTTTGTGGAATAAGATACAAATAGAGTTGGATAAATGGAAAAAATTACAATTATCTATGTTGGGTAGGATAGCGGCAGTTAAAATGAATGTATTGCCAAAATTTCTATTTCTTTTTCAAATGTTACCTATACTTAAAAAGGACGCGAATCTGGAGGAATGTCAGAAGGGTATTAACAGATTTATTTGGAATGGCAAGAAACCTAGGGTTAAATTTTAAGGGAAAGAGGTGGTTTGAAAATGCCCAATTTTAAGTTATATTACCATGCTGCTGTTTTAGTAGCGATAAGTGACTGGGTTAATCTAACTAATGATAGAATATTGAATATTGAAGGGTATGGTTTACTATATGGTTGGCATGCATATCTAGTTTATGATAAAAAGGTGGATAGGAGTTTCAAAGAGCACCTACTGCGAAGTGCTCTGTTGCGTGTTTGGAAAAAGTATCAGTATATATTAATGGAAAAAATTCCTATGTGGACAGTTCCCAGACACGCAATAGAGAATATAAATAGAGTACAAGTTCAAGATGTAGTGCCCTACGAGAAACTCCTAATTAAAGAAGGGAACTCATTATTATTAAAGTCCTTGAACATGCTAAGTGAGGAAGGAATAGTTCATACTTGGTTTTCATATTTACAATTGCAGACTAGATGGAAAAAAGACTTGAAGATGGGTTTATCTCAAATAGATGATAATTTAATTAAACAAAGGTCTATGCATATTAAAAGATTGTATAATGTATTGATAGAAATTGATTCTGAAACTGAATTAGTCAAGGACTGTATGATTAAGTGGGGACAAAATTTTGGACAACCAATCATGATGGAAACATGGGAGAGGATCTGGGTGAAAAATGTAAAATTTACACAAGCGCAAGATTTGAGAGAAAATTTTTATAAAATGTTTTATAGATGGCATATGGATCCAAAAAAATTACCATATATGTACCCTAATCTACAATCTAAGTGCTGGAGATGTGAATGTACAGATGCTATTTATTTTCATGTATGGTGGACTTGTAGAAAAATTAAGGCTTTTTGGATAAAAATATGGTGGATACTTCAAAATATTTTGAAAAAACGTATTGAATTTTCACCACAGTTGTTTTTATTAGGTATTATAAAAACTGCACTACCATAGAGACGAACTTAATTTTGAACTTGACTACAGCAGCAAGATTGTTGGTGGGACAATATTGGAAGAAGCCAGAATTACCATCTATTGAAGAATGGATTTTGAAAGTTATAAACTTGGCAGAAATGGCCAAAATATCTGCATATCTGAAGGATCATTCAAATGAAAAATGGACTGGAAAAAATGGATAGACTATATACAAGGGAAATACCAATTTAAGAAATTACATAGTTAAATTTTGTATGTTGGAACAAAAATATAGCTAAATTATTATTAGGATTTATATAATAGTTTGGTTTAGTTTAGTGGGTTTTCTTGTGTTTTACCCTGTATTCACTTTGGGAAGTCGGGGGGGGGGAGGGTGGGTAGGGGGTGTATTGTTGTACTCAACTTTAATATTGGTTATATATAAGAATGATATGTTTAATAGAAATAAGAGGGGATGCTTGGGCGGCACCTCTGGACCACATTTGGAGGGGGTAGATTGAGGAGTGAAGGTGAAGGGAAGTAGGTAGGAAGGAGAGGAGGGAGGAGAGTGAAGGAGTGAGAGAGAGGGTGGGGGATGGTAGTAGGTAGGGAGGAAGAAAGAGAGGGATGTGGTGAAGGAGGTGCTGCCGAGCAATACCCATAGTCATATTATGTACTTTATAAGAATGTACGTTTTGTTTTTTATGGGAGAAAGTTGTAAAAGATTGTATTAGTTGAGTGGTATTTTATTTATTCTTTTTTCTTGTTTATTATAAAATTAATAAAACTTTTTCAAAAAAAAAAAAGGAAGAGTTATAGGAAATTTGGTTTCAACCATCTTTTCTGGCTTCCCAGACACAGCCCAGGTTCTAGATGCAGAATCACTGAAAGCTTTAGGTTGAAGTTAGAATTACTGTACATAGAGAAACCTGCATTCTATCTATTGTTGTGGATGGGGTTAAACATCCCCTGAATAAGTGGATGAACTATCTGGAGTTTCTACTCAGCTCCTGCTAAGGCAGCAGGTAGAGGCTGTGATCAGGAAAACCTTCAACCATCCTGTCAGGTTAGCCAGTTTCAACTTTTCCTGGACCAGGAAGTAGTCACAACAGTGATTCACGTGCTTGTCATCTGGAGGAATTAGGCCTCTGCAATTTGTTCTGCCAAGTATGTCCTTAAAGAGGACCTGGGAACTACAGCTGGCACAAAATGCTGTTGCCTGCCTACCTGCTCACTGCCCTTAATTGGTTTAGTAAAGTAACACCTATACTTTGGATACATTATTAGTTGCAAGTAGACTTTCAGGCCTAATTGGTATTTACAAAACCTATTGGTTGAAACTGCCTGCTCCAAAAACAATCTGCCCAGCCAGTACATTGCAGCGAGGAGAGGTAGCACCGTAGGACTCTTAGATAATCATCTAAGTGGCACTCCTCTTACTTTGGAACAGCTTGCCTCCCCCAGTTCAGGATGGCCTCCACCCTGTTAAAAATTAGGACATTTGTAAGGGCATTGCTTTTTTGCTGGATCATTGGGTGGAATATTCCACTTAGGTGGCTAGCAGTGGCAGGACTTTTTTTTATATAATTGCAAGCTGTTTAGAATTTGGAGAATAGAAGCCGTACAATTGATTAAAATATATTATGGTGCTATTATAAATATAATATAGTACATATTTTATTATGATAATATAAAATATTAATTATTCTGTTGGCTAACATAAACAAGTAGTGGATAGAATGACTCTGAACTCCAACAATGTGTACAAAATGTTGCATGGCTGCATTATTTGTTTAAGTCATTTGTTGTATTCATATTAATATTACTCATGTATAATAAAACAATTCTCAGCCTGACTTCAAAGGAAAAAGGGAATGCTTTTCAAAAGCTTTGAAGGTAATAGCCTGTAATAGCCTTTGGGTTGGGAAGAAATCCTCCCTCCAGGTTTGTCTTTTAATACAGCAAAGGGTTTTGTTTACTTAGCACGAATAGTCTGGAGATAATGTTCAAACAAAGCATACGTTAGTTTCTCTCCACCTTTATCACAAAATAATAAAGATTATTAGGCCTGTTTGTAGTGACTGAGCTTCACTTTCATGAAGAATGTTGTGCTGTGGACGTAACAGGATTCTCTTGATCAAAGCTGTTACAAGATTCAACTTGACAAGGCAATTCATTATCCTCAAACCACGTGGGTCAGTCCTTTGGAAGAAGACAGATTTTAGACTAGCCAAAGTATTTTCAGACGGAACAGCTTTGGTCAGCATGTGCCAAAGCTGCCCAGTGTGAAAGACCATTGGAGGAAGCATCAGGCTGGTGCCTTTGGTGGACCCTTCCCATAGCATCCCAATCCGAAAGCACTTTGGCCAATAGTGTGGAAAAGGGTAACTCCACAATCCCCTATATGACTGTTTTCACTTTTAGAAGTAAGGAGACTATATTGCTTCATAAATAACTTAAAACTTGCTCAGTATGGTGGCAAAGCAAATACCTTCTGATGATCTGCACATTCCTACATATTGTGAGGACTACTGGTAGGTAGAGTAAAGATTTGACAGGTAATGTGAATTTAGCATTACTTAATATGGATATTGCCATTTCAAGTCTTGGTTGGAAGAATACTGAGATTTTTTTTCTGGCAAAACTTCTATACTAAACTGGTTGAAATTCAAAAGTCCTGCCTTTCTTGTGGATAAGGCATCATCAATTTTAATCTACCAGACAGCTGCTAAAGAGGCATATAAAGTAAAACAGCTGGAAACCTCAAATGATCTTCTCACAGTGTTAGTATTTCATGAACTAAAACAAATTACAAATTATAGTTTGGGTACATGCATATTTTTTTCAATTATTTTTATAAGGTTGTATTGCTTTTGCCAAGATTTGTCATTCTGCCCAACCATAAATACTGTACAAATTATATAAAGGTGTGGGTGTAACATGAATATACTAAAATGGCAGCAGAAATTAAAAAATATTTGCAACCTAAGCTCAGTTAAATTAAAGTCTTACTAAATGCTAGCTATTTTTAGCACTGTTTAGAAATAGCAAACAAATAATGTTAAGCAGAAAAGCATAAGACTATCACCAGTGAGATTATATTAAGAGTAGTCAATCTTTGTTCAAAGAAATGCTTTCAAGTTAGTTAAATGTGCACTTTAAAATTACATCTTTTCCATTGTAAGATGTATTAATTTTCCAGTGCAGACATGCCTTTAGATATCCATTTTTAATGACATGTGAAGAACTTCATGCCAGTAATGATTTATTGCCAAACATTCCTTTCCTTGGGCAACCCAAGCATTGCATAATACAGTAACTCTATTATTTCTCTATACCCTCTTTTGTTCTACATTGTCATGTTTCCTTAACTTCTTTTGAACAAAAATCCCATCATGCAAATTAAAGATTATGAACTTTTTTGCCTAAATAAAGCATATTTAGATGGAGACAAGAAAAACTATCATTGCAATCTGAAGACAGTATGATGACTTTAGCATTTCAATGTTCTGTAATCAAATTAAGAGCAAAGCCATTCCAGGATATAAGTTAAGAAGAACTGGTATATATTAATCAGAGTTTGCAAATTCAAATAACAAGTAACAAGTGTTAATAGAAGACTTTGATGTTTATTCATTGAACTGAAAAAGACCTGCATAGAGAGCTAAAAGGCTCATTCATCTTTGTATTATATAGAATGTTAACATTATCTGCAATCTTAGAAATAACTCTAAAAGAGGAAGTGGATTGTGAAAGGAAATATCACTATCAATCATAAGTAGAACTTCAGTCATTCCATTTCATGCAATTTAGGCAAGTGGGAAATAAAATTACCTGGCTTTATCGAAGTATTTCCCAGTATAAGCCATACCGCAGGCAGTACCCAGTCCTTGGCCAAGCGATCCAGTAGCCACATCAGTGAAAGCTTGTTTCTAAAAAAAAAAAAAAAAAAAAGCAAGAAAGCAACAATACAACAAACAGAATCCTCAATTTACAAATAGTAAGACTCTGATCCTTTGCCGTGAATGCCCAAAGAATATTTATAATTTTATGCCAGCATTATATAATACATTAACAGAATATACTGTATGTATTGATAAATATAATAAAAACAACTCACTTGCAAGAAAAAAAAAGGATCTGGAACGGTCCCTTCCAACGAGGAGCCAGGCAATTCTTATGCTGAAATACTTTTGTCAGAACCCAATCACCAACTTTCAATGAATGGCAGGGATGTAATGGTTTCTTGGGCATAGCTGCTGCAATCTGTGAATGACAGTCTTTAAGAGATGTGAGAAGAGCTTGGCAAGAGGTCAACATAACAGTGGCCAACATGAATGTCTTTCAGATATAGTCTGTTGAGAAAGAGTCATTCTTATGGACATTAGGGCAACCTGAACAGCTGCGACAGACGCCTTAAGGACAATCAGTGATTTTTCCAGTTTTTCCTTGGTACGTTTGAAGGATTGCAAATGCTGTTCCCTGCACCGCTTTTCCATTTCTGTATACCAAACCATAAAAGCAGACCAATTGCCCAGTTTGAGGGAGACATCAACATCATCCAAGACAATGTTCACAAAAATTAAATTTGTCTCTGTCAAAAGTTCCAGCAAGGGGAAACTGACACCTAGGTTCTTGTGCGGCAAGCGCATGCCATTCTGGGATTCGAACCTGGGCAGTCTGCATGCTAAGCAGATGCTTTAACCTGTTGAGCCACAAGTTCTCTCCCGCTTTGTCAGTAGTCAGGGAGTAAGGATATGTGTCAAGTGTTTATTTTTTAGATTGCACCCTGTAAACCCAAATATGGGAGGAAGGAATCATTCTTTCCTTTTGCTTGTTTCAGCTCAACCCAGAGCCATCTTGCAAGCACAAATATATATATGTTGTTTAAAATTGTTGACAAAGAAATAAGGGAATTTCTGATATAGCTATTTCGAGTTTCTTAACTCTCTTCAGTCAGAACTCACCCTTCTGGGATTCGAACCTGGGCAGTCTGCATGCTAAGCAGATGCTTTAACCTGTTGAGCCACAAGTTCTCTCCCGCTTTGTCAGTAGTCAGGGAGTAAGGATATGTGTCAAGTGTTTATTTTTTAGATTGCACCCTGTAAACCCAAATATGGGAGGAAGGAATCATTCTTTCCTTTTGCTTGTTTCAGCTCAACCCAGAGCCATCTTGCAAGCACAAATATATATATGTTGTTTAAAATTGTTGACAAAGAAATAAGGGAATTTCTGATATAGCTATTTCGAGTTTCTTAACTCTCTTCAGTCAGAACTCACCCTTCTGGGATTCACCCTTCTGGGATTCTGAGTTCTGACTGAAGAGAGTTAAGAAACTCGAAATAGCTATATATATATACTGTATATATTAGGAATCTCCCCCCTCTTAGGCTGGGAATGTCCCATTATAGAACAAAGAGACCACAAATTAAATCAAAAGAATAGGAAAAAAAAACTAAGCAAAGTTTATAAAGACGTGAGTGGACATGGGACACTAACCTGTCCAATTCAGGCTAAAATGCTTGTGGTTACACTTTGTTACCTCTCAACTGTGCCTCCTATGATGAGCTTCCTCCCCCCGCCTCAATGACAGCTGAGGACGCGGTGAGGTGAGGACATGCTGGTGCCTCGCAGCCCCACTCCACCCCAAGACCATATGGAATTTATGGACAAACCCTCATCTCTGTGTTTTTTTTACCCAAACTATGATTATTGGATGCAGGATAAGGCGAGCCTTCTTGTACTGCGAGATGCCTCCCTCTCGCGGAAATGGCCTGTATGTCTTTCGAAGGCCTACCTTGATGACGGATTTTGGAATCCCGAGAGGTGGCATGCTCAAAAAAAGGGGTTATGGAGGTTTTTAAGTAGGGGTTTTAAATGTTTTTAAGGGGTTCCAGGGTGGGGGGTGGGAAGATTAATGATAGTAATGGTGTAGGCCTGGGGGGAGGTCTATGGGATAGGGGAGGGTTAGGGGGTGGGAATAAGGAGGAGGAGAAACATGGGCCAGGCAACGGGTGGGACCGGAACCACGAGGGTGCGGACCAGGGAGGGGGCAGAGGTGATTCAGTTCCCATCGGTTTTGTAAGTGGGAGGGGCAGATATGGCGGGAGTAGGGGGCCATATCAATTTACGGGAGCGCGCCCCTGCTATCTTCGAGCGGTGCCGTGCTCCGACCCCCGCGGCTCTACTTGTGATCTGGGTTGTTTAGAGCCAAAGGGCCCGGGTTGTAGGCTGATGCTGTGCAATGCCAGGTCTGTGGTTAATAAGGCCCCCCTGATACAAGACTTAATTACGGAGGGGGCCGCAGACCTGGCGGGTATTACGGAGACCTGGTTGGGACCAGAGGGAGGTGTCCCTCTGGTGGAAATGTGCCCTCCAGGCTTCCTTGCATTTCACCAGCCGAGAACTCAGGGCAGGGGTGGGGGAGTGGCGGTTGTGATTAGGGAAGGTCTCAGGCCAAGGGAGGTCACTGTTCCTCAGACGGCAGGCTGTGAATCCCTCCTTGTGAGGTGGGACCTTGGGGGTCCGAGGGCTGTGTTGCTCACGTACCTGGCTCCCTGCCACGTGTCAACCGCCCTGCCCGAGCTCTTGGGTGTCATCGCGGCGGTGGCGGTTGAGGTCCCCAGGCTGGTAGTCATGGGTGACTTCAATCTGCCGTCTGCGGGCGAGGCGTCTGGGGAGGTTTGGGAGTTCATGGCTTCCATGACAGCCATGGACCTGACCCAGGTAATTCAAGGTCCCACACACACGGGGGGAAACACGCTCGACCTGGTTTTTGTCTCTGGTCAGTGTCTGAGTGATCTGGATATGAGAAATATAGTTATTACACCTCTGTCATGGTCCGATCACTCTCTCCTACGCTTGGACTTTCAGACCGCTACACCCCGCTGCAGGGAGGCGGAACCAATTGTTTGGTACCGCCCCAGGCGACTGATGGAACCCGAGAGGTTCCAGATGGAGCTTGGGCCAATACCGGAGGCTCTAACACACAACTCGGTCAGGGCGCTGGTGGCTGCCTGGGATAGGGCAGCTGCTGATGCCTTGGATAGGGTTGTGCCTCTGCAGCCTCTGAACCAGCATGGTTCTCGATTGGCTCCCTGGTTTAACGGGGAGCTGAGGGAGATGAAGTGCCGGAAAAGACGCCTAGAGAGCAGTTGGAGGGCGAGTCGCTCTGAGTCTGACCGAACACGAGTAAGAGACCATATTAGGACTTACTTAGTGGCAATAAGGGCAGAGAAGTGTTCTTATGTCACTGCCCTTATTGTGTCATCAGATAACTGCCCAGCCTCCCTGTTTAGGGTAACCCGCTCCCTCCTTCATCGGGAGGCAAGGGGGGATCCCTTGGAGGGAAGAGCTGAGGATTTTGTGCAATACCTGCATGACAAAATCGCTCAGATTCGGGAAGGCTTTAACTTCGACGAAGGAGGTCCAGCAGGAGTGGCTGAGGCCAGTCTTGAGACTGTTATCTGGGCTGAGTTTGACTCCGTGACACCTGATGACGTGGACAGGTTGCTGGGAGGTCTTAGAGCAACCACATGTTTACTGGACCCGTGTCCCTCCTGGTTGGTACTGGCCTCCAGTGAGGTGACGCGAGGCTGGCTCCAGGTGATTATCAACGCTTCACTGAGTGAGGGTGTCTTCCCCGCCGCCCTGAAAGAGGCAGTGGTGCGACCCCTCCTCAAGAAGCCCGCCCTAGACCCGGCTGTTTTATTTAACTACCGTTCTGTCTCCAACCTTCGCTTTGTTGTGAAGGCTGTTGAGAGTGTGGTTGCTCGACAGTTCCCTCAACACCTGGAGGAATCGTCGTATCTAGACCCACTCCAGTCGGGCTTCAGGCTGGGTTACAGCACGGAAACAGCTTTGGTCGCATTGGTGGATGATCTCTGGCGGGCCCGGGACAGGGGTTGTTCCTCAGCCCTGGTGCTATTGGACCTCTCAGCGGCTTTTGATACCATCAACCATGGTATCATGCTGCATCGGTTGGAGGGGTTGGGTATAGGGGGCACCGTGCTTTAGTGGTTCTCCTCCTTCCTCTCTGGCCGGATGCAGTTTGTGTTGACAGGAGGTCAGAGGTCGACCCCGAGGCCCCTTGACTGTGGGGTACCTCAGGGGTCGGTCCTCTCGCCCTTGTTG
This sequence comes from Bothrops alternatus, assembly GCA_034064705.1. Taxonomy (NCBI): domain Eukaryota; kingdom Metazoa; phylum Chordata; class Lepidosauria; order Squamata; family Viperidae; genus Bothrops; species Bothrops alternatus. The sequence goes on from JARGCV010000105.1 coordinate 2,445,660, forward strand.
TTGAACATTTATGTGAAGCCGCTGGGTGAGATCATCTGAGGTTTTGGGGTGGAATTACATCAGTACGCTGATGATACTCAGCTGTACATTTCCACCCTGAACCACCCAAATGAAGCCCTAGACGTGCTGACCCAGTGCCTGGAGGCCGTGTGGATCTGGATGGGGAAGAACGGTCTCAAGCTCAACCCCTCCAAGACCGAGTGGCTGTGGTTACCGTCGTCCCGGTATAGTCAGCTGATTCCATCGCTGTCTATTGGGGGTGAGTCAGTGGCCCCCCACAGGAAGGGCTCGCAACTTGGGAGTCCTCCTAGATTCACGGCTGTCCCTTGAGGACCATCTGACGGCCGTGGCCGGGAGGATGTTTTACCAGATTCGTCTGGTACGCCAGTTGCGCCCCTTCCTAGATCGGGACGCGCTACGCACGGTCACTCATGCCTTCGTCACTTCCAGACTGGACTATTGTAATGCTCTCTACATGGGGCTCCCCTTGAGGTGCACGTGGAGGCTCCAACTGGCGCAGAATGCGGCCGCGCGGGTGGTAGTGGGGGCACCCTGGCGGGTATGAATGGCCCCCATCCTGCGCGAGCTGCACTGGTTGCCGGTGGTTTTCCGGGTGCGCTTCAAGGTGTTGGTTACCACCTTTAAAGTGCTCCATGGCATAGGACCCAGTTATTTACAAGACCGCCTTCTGCCAGTAAATACCTCCCATCGACCAGTTCGCTCCCACAGAGAGGGCCTCCTCAGGGTGCCATCCGCTAAGCAGTGTTGGCTGGTGGCGCCCAGGGGGAGAGCCTTTTCTGTGGGGGCACCGACGATGTGGAACGAGCTCCCCCCGGAACTCTGGACGTGTCATGATCTCCGCACCTTCAGAAGAGAATTGAAGACTCATCTCTTCAATCAAGCCGGCCTGGCCTAGACCTCCTCGGGTTTTATGTAAATTTTTTAAACAAGGTTGTTTGGGTTTTAGAATTGGGATTTTAACAGGTTTTAGTAACAGCCATGTATTAATTTAATTCATTTTTAAATATTTATTATTATCTGTTTTAATTGGGCTGTAAACCGCCCCGAGTCCTACGGGAGAGGGGCGGTATAAAAGTTTAAAAAATAAATAAATAAATCCATCCATCAATCCCAAAACATACTGCATTTAATCATGGTTGAGGGCATGGTTGAGGGCCTACAATGTTCTTATGTAGTTGGTTCGTTTATTTGCTTTCTTCTCCCATTTCTTCTCCTCTTTTTTTCCCCTTCACCTGGGCAACCGAGAGACAATTGTCCAGGGGCAATAGATGGAGGCTGAGCCCTGCCAACACAGACAGTCCTTATCTATGGAAGAAGCCCAGTCCCTCAATAGCAGTGATCATGAAATGCACCACCCTAGCAAATAAACTGACCCTTATCTACAGGGAAGGTAGCACCAATGTTAGTTATGAACAAACAATACTGTCCCAGCAAAGAAGCTGGCCCTTATCTACAAGAAAGGCAGTGTTCACCATTAATTAAAGGGAGGACACAACTACAGAAACACAAAGAATGCATAGAAGAATGTGCATGTACAATAAAGAAAAAGAAAAAAACATTAAGCAACAAAGACATAGAAAAATCAGGAAGCAAACAAATTAAAGCAGGAAAAATTCAATGACAGGTTCAAGATAAGGAAAGTAACCACAAACCACCAGAATACAATTCTAAAGAGCAGTTTCATAACTTCCAAAAATACCCACAGTAATGCACTAAACCCAAAACTCTTATTCAAGTGTCCACAACAACACTCGTTATTTCTAATCTTGAATAAAATAGCACCCACCAAATTCAACAAACAATTAAAGCACTATCTTTTCCATACACACAAGGAAACTCCAATGCACAATATCAGCTAGGGGTGAAAAGGAACATATCTCCCCTTCACGCAGCTTAAATAAAAGCCCAAAGTGCAAACATCAAAATGGCAATCTCAGAGCTCAATCAGCAAATCACCAGCTGCCAGAAAAAGCTTGAGAAATGACATAACCTTACTTCCTGCCGAGCGCCGTTGACGAGGGAACAAAAAAGACCCTTGTAAATGAGGCTGCAAGAGATAACACTTGAGGGTACAATCCCCAGGAGCGTCAGCTCCCTTTTGGGTCCTGGCCACAGTAGTTTCTGCTGCCACTAGACTTGCCCAACCGTTATGCCTAAGGGCACAACAAACTTCTTCTACCTTGCTATCTCCTAAGCATGTCCAGTTGTGACCCTTCCTGTGCAGCCAAAACTGGAGATGGCACAAAAAGGGGTACCAAGAAAGGGGTACCTCCTTACCTCTGGTCCAAAGTGGAGTGTGACTGTGTACTTGGAGAGGGAGCACAAGCTGATTGCCTATGGTCCAAACCTGGAGTTGGTCAGATGCTCCTGTGAAACAAAAGGCCTCTTTCAGCTTCGTCCCTTCCCAGCCAACGCACCAAAACTGTCAGGGGAAAAACTTGTTAAAGAGAAACAAGAGACAACACACAACAAATTCTCACTTTAGGACCCAGAGGTTTATTTAAATTTGACACACAAATTCAATACTTACATTTCAACAACTTATTGCAGTAAGGACCAAATGAACAGCAGTCATTAAGTGTGACGGCTAAGCCAAGTGGCAACACCCACATTTTTGAGGCAGGCTTTATACCTTAGCACTGTGCCCACCCCTTGACATTCTGGTGCCACCCAATAGCCATCCCATTTCCCTTTCTCAGGACTGGCCTCTGGGTCAGCTCCTTATTCCTGGAACTGACCACTGTGTTAGTTCCTTATTCTTGCTCTGTTGCCCTGGCTACCAAGCCAGTTTCCTGTTCTTCCTTGTCCTTACTCTAACCACTACTTTCCTCACTACCATTTCTACTCGTGTTATTGTACCCATGAACAAGGCTCAGTACCTCAATTCTTATGCTATCTGGTTCCGCACTCTGTTCCTGTGGGGAAATGTGTGCTAACCACAATCTTTCACCATCTACTGCAAAGGTCACAGTTCTTCTTTTTACTAAGTATGTCTCAGCAGACACGGGCCTTTATTTTAATTGACTATCAAAGAAATATATTTGATTTATACAGAAATAATTATTAAGAACATAAGAACATAAGAAGAGCCATGCTGAATCAGGCCAAAGCCCATCGAGTCCAGCATTCTGTGTCACACAGTGGCCCACCAAATGTACATGGGGATCTTGAGCAGAAAGAGAAGGCAAAACCCTCCCTTTCCCTTGACCCCCAAACAAATGGTACTCAAGGGAATCCTGCCTGCCTCAACCAACATAGAGGCGGCACATGGACATCTGTTTTAATAACCACCAATACACTTGGTATCCATGAATCTATCTAGCCCTGCCTTGAAGCTGTCAAGGCTGACAGCTGTCACGACCCCTTCAGGAAGTGAATTCCATAAATCAACGACCCTCTGGGTGAAGAAATATTTCCCTTTATTTGTCCTCACTTTCTTAGCTATAAGCTTTAGGGAGTGCCCCCTTGTCCTGGTATTGTGTGATAGAGAAAAGAATTTTTCTCTATCCACATTTTCTATCCCATGCATGATTTTATACACTTCGATCAAGTCACCCCTTAAACGCCGTCTTTCAAGGCTGAAGAGACCAAGGCGTTGCAATCTGGTTTCATAAGGGAGGCGCTCCATTTCCTTGATCATTGTTGTTGCCCTTTTTTGCACCTTTTCCAGTTCCATTATATCCTTCTTGAGGTGCGGTGACCAGAACTGTACACAGTACTCCAAGTGTGGTCTCACCATCGATTTGTACAGAGGCAATACAACACTTGCTGACTTATTTTCGATTCCCTTCCTAATCATGCCAAGCATGGAATTTGCTTTTTTTACTGCTGCTGCGCATTGGGTTGACATCTTCATCGAGCTGTCCACCAAAACCCCAAGATCCCTTTCTTGGGTTGTCTCAGAAAGTTTGGTCCCCATCAGTTGGTAAGTATAATTGGGGTTCTTTGCCCCGATGTGCATTAAGATTTTTTTCCTTTCACAAAGGATGGAGATATAGAGCTGAGTATCATCAGCATACTGATACCTCAACCCATGGTGATGGATGATCTCAGACAGTGGCTTCATCAAGATTTTAAAGAGGAGTGGAGAGAGTACCAAGTCCTGTGGCATGCCACAAGATAGCAACCAAGGGCTTGACGTCTTGCTCCCTATTAACACCGATGATGACCGGCCTTGGAGAAAGGAGCTGAACCAGCACTGAACTGTGCCACCCAGCCCCTTTATCTGGCATAGCATCTACTTTCAGATTCCCAAGCATTCCCCTCTTCATCCCCCTTCTCCATAGTTCATGGCACACTGTCACTGCATATCAGCAAACCACAAGGAAGCCTGAGGTGGCAGCTGACATTCTGCTCCCCTTGAAATAAGGCACTAGTCCTGGAAAGGAAAAGAGAAGGAGAAAGGTTAATAAGTAATAATTCAGTGAGGTTTATCAAGATATTGGGCATGAAATTTACATAGGAGCTTCAGTGCTCGCACATGTTGGGCAGCCACCCATTCGGCCTCAGAGGAGGGGAAATATTTCCATATAATCAGGTATTGGAGTTTGCCCTTATAGAAACATGTGTCTAAAATTTCTTTCACTTCAACATATTGTTCACCTTCAATGAGATTGGGAGGAGGATGGGCTTCTGCAGGTGGTCGTAAGGGGGAGGCTTTTGCCAGCTTAAGAAGACTACACTACAGTGGAAAACAGGATGTATTTTTCTAAGGTTCTTTGGCAATTTGATCCGAGGGTATAGAGAGTGGAGCAGAAGCAAGCTCAAAGGAGGTCTGTGACTGCTTGGGAGAAAGTTGCCCCACCCCTCATCACAAGGAACACCTGGCTTGGGTTGACTTAAGCAGAGGCCAGGGGAGGGTGTCTTTGTTGGGAACAATTTTTGCTTTGGAATGCATTTCTCTGGCCTTGGAAAAACTCTGATTTGAATCACGTTTCTGCCTGTGGACTTTGACCCTTGCTTGTGGACTCTTGCCCTTGCCCTGTGGACCTGGAATCTTGTGTATGACTTATGGACCTTGCCTTGTGGACTTGCACCTTGTTTTTGGACTTTCTCTCTGCCTTTGCAATTCAGCTCTGGTGATTATTGACTTTTGTTTGTGGGACTATGGGTGGCTGCCTTCAAGGAAGTTTGGGGTGGAGCTTTACTGACTGTTGTAGGGCCATTTGTTGTGGACTTAACAGAGCAATAAAGGACTCTATCAAAGCCTGCCTCTGCCTAGGTGACTTGGGTCATAACATGAACTAAGCCCTTAAGTGGTTCCTAGCAATTTTAAAAACTCCTGCCAGAATTGGGAGGTAAATTGTACCCCTTGATCAGAGATGATTGTTTCAGGAGCTCCATGCAACCAGTAGATGTGTTGCACAAACAGTTTTGCTAGTGTTCTTGCCAAGGGGATTTTGGGGCATGCCACAAAGTGTACTTGTTTCAAGAACAGATCGGTGGTGACCCAAATTATAGTGTCCCCAGAGCTTTCAGGTAGCTCAACAATGAAATCCATGGAGATTTCTTTCCAGGGTGCTGAGGGGTTAGCCAACAGCTGCAATAGCCCCCTTGGCTTGCCCACCATCCCTTTTGCAGTTGTGCGTATGGGGCAACTAGCCACATAGCCTTCTATGTCCTTTTTCATGTTTGGCCACCAAAATTGACATCGGACCAGGTATAGGGGTTTTTTTTATAACAAGTTTTTATTGGTTTTCCATTTTTACATTTGAGTATTTGGAAAGCAGCGTGGCGATTGGGTAGTCAATAGTACAATAACAAAATCTTTAGTACATATCTCAGGTTACATCATCAAAAAATTCCTTCTCTATTTCCCTTAACATTTGCTATATCATATTTAAGCCAGTAAATTTCTAATTATAACAAGCTCAGTTAAAACATTTATCATTATATTTATTTGCTTATACATATCCATATCCTGTATTTAAATTTTACCTAATTTTTAATTACAATATTCCAATTTAACCTTTAATATCCATAGTATTTAAATTTCTGGTAACCAAAATTTCCTTTATTTGACTATATAAAAATTATAATATCTAAGATACACCTATGACTTACTTGAATATATTCTTATTTTATTTCATAAACATTTTCTATTTCTCATCCTAGTACATCACTACTTACTAATGGAGTATCCTTCATTGTCTCAAATCCATCGTCTGTGTTATCTGGGCTAAACAATAATTCGAAGCTATTCCCTAATAATTAATTTTCATTTCCCTTATAAATCTAAATCCTCAATATTAGGCCAATTAATCCCTTATTTTTTATCATTTTCCAACAATAGTTAAAACTAATAATCGTATTTCCCTTCATCTCAAAATCTCCCTTTAGCCCATTAGTTGAGACTTTAGGATCCTCTCTAATAAATTAAAAGACCCCATTTTTTAAATCTAACTCTAGCTTTCTTTTTATGCCAACCAGGCTTCCATACCAATGCCTTTAGATCATCTGATAGATCTCCCTTCATTCTTGTGCATGTTACTTGAATCAAAGGAGACCATCTAGTTATCAATTTTCCAGAGGAATTGGCCCATTTATGGTCGTTAAGTTGTCACCCTGGTAGCCCAGATCCCCATATTTGCTCTAACATATTTGTCTTCAATTCAATCTGGTCTTCTTCCTCAGGTTTCTTCTGGTCTAAGTAAAAGGTCATGTCCAATTTTATGGTTGTTGTTTGGTTGTCTAGGTTTTCAGTAGGCTGTACTTGTTGATCTTTAGCACCCTCCATCTTGGTATTACTTTCTTCTGCTTCTGTTGTTCTTTGGGTTGTAGATTCTTTAGTTCCAATCAGGGTTTGGTTGTCTATATTTTCAGTACGTTGTACTTGTTGTTCTTTAAAGTCCTCTGTCTTGGTATTAATTTCTTCTGCTTCTGTTGTTTTTTGAATTGTAAGTTCTTTGGTTGCAATCAGGGTTTCGATTTGTAGATTTAAGCTGGTGCCTTTGTCTTTCAGTCTAGCCTTAATTATCTCAGTAGCTTCAAGAATTTTTTCAGGTATAAGTTCGTAATTAAGTGAAATTTGTTGCTGGTCCTCCTCCATTTCTGATGCGGTTATAGATAGTCCTTTAGTGAAGGCTATGTATTAAACGAGAGTCAGTACGTATTCACCTCCATAGTCCTAAAAAGTAATTTCACCACCCAGCTGTTCTCTCAGCTTTTAATCTCTTTTAGATAATACCAAGGACATATCTGGGCTATGAGCAGGTCTTTTTCTCAAGAATACTCACTTGCTGTACCAAGTTTTGCCACAAGATGTCCTCGATAGCATTTAAAATCTTTTTCAAATCCTAGGCTAGGTTTTTATCCAGTTTAAGTTTTTTTTTTATCTTTTTTACGAGTAGATAGAGTAGCAAATCCCTGTGAAAGTAGGAATTTTTGGGGTCCCAAAATATCAAAAAGAAGCAAATTCAATTATTTAGTAGTTCTTTCCAAGGCTTTATGTCCCCTAGGTAGTCAAACACCGCCATTTTAGAGGGTGGGAAGAAAACGTTCCCTTCCCTCTCTCCTCACAGGGGGAAGAAATTTCCAGGGGCTTTTTACAGGAAAAATACTTGGGGTAGAAAGAAGGTAGGATCTCACCCAATTCCTCCGTGGTGCTTTCGAAGTGCTTGTTAGTAATTTTGGCCTCGGCTGGTAGCAGCTTGGTGATGGCGACTTCTGACCCCTTTCAGGGTCCCCCGGCGGGAGAAAACCGGATGGTGGGGGGAGAGCTCGTCGCACACAGCCGCCAGCGCCGCGATCGCAAACTAGAAGCCCAGGTGTAGGTTTTTAATAAAACCAAAATGTCCTGCAGTTTTAGAGTTGTGGCTCCTCCGCAGCACTAAGAGCATTTGGCTGTCTGGCACATAGAGCTTACTGCCCACCCATTTGAGCCCATTGTGCATGCACATGTTTTTCTTGTTTTTTAAGAACCATTTATCCTGGAGCAGGGCTGTCTTTATGGCTAGAGTTGTGTCCTCAGCCAAGTCGGGCTGTGCTTTGTGCTGTGCTTTGGTGGTGACTGGCCCAGCTATTTGACTGGAAGGGATGATGGGACTATTACTATTTTGGACAAGGCATCTATCAGGAAGCTTTCCCCCTGCAGGTAGATATTTTAATGTAAAGTTAAAATGATTGAAGTATTGTGCCCACCTCATTTGTTTAGGGGACAGCTTTCGGGTTTTTTTCAGCACCTCTAGGTTTTTATGATCAGTCTAGACCTTGAAAGTTTCCTTGTTCCCCTCTAGGAAATGCTGCCATGTGAGTTAATGCCCATCCCCCCGCATAAGCCTCTTTTTCTCAAGCCATCCATCTATGCTCTGTATTGGACAGGTTTTTTTGGAAGGGTAGGCACATGGTTACAAGTGCCCCTTGGGGTCCTTCTAGAGAAGGACCGCCCCAACTGCTATGTTGCTTGCATCAGCCTGAATGACAAAAGGTTAATTCGAGTCTGGGTGTTTCAGAATTGGCCCAGCAACGAATAGTCACTTGAGTTTCTCAAAAGCTGCATGGCACTCCATGGGTTTAGGGCTCCCCTCCTCTTTAGTTTTTAACAAGTTGGTTAATGGCAAAGCAATCTGAGTGAAAGTGGGAATGAATTGTCTATAAAAGTTTGTAAAACCCAGAAAACTTTGTAACTGCTTTCAGGTGCATAGCACCTCCCATTCCAGTACTGCCCGCACCTTCTCAGGGTCCATCTCTACTCCCTTATGGGAGACTTGGTAACCCAGGTAATCCAATTTGGACTGGTGAAATTCACATTTGGAAAGTTTCATGTACAATTGCACTGCCAGTAGCTTTTGCAGCACAGGGTTCACCAGTTTAACAAGTTTGTCCATGGTTTTGGTATAAATTAAAAAATCATGTCAGACGGCGGAGCAAGGAAGGGAGGAAACTCCCCGGAAAGGGAGCCGCTGCCCCAACTGAAACTCTGCCAGATGTCGGGATCTGAGAGGTCACATTCCTCAGGAAAAGAGGTGGTGGAGACACGGGACCACAAACCTCGGTGGTCAATGGATGTTGGAAAGAAAGGCAAGTGGGAAAAGAAATCAAGAAAGGTGACCCTGAGACGGGGGGCCAACCAACCAGAATGGAAGCAGGAGGTGGAGAAATCCCTGTACGCAAGTGAAGAGGAAGGGAGCTGGGCACCGTACTCGGGCTGGATCCTAGAGAAAGCTATCGACCTGATGAAGAGAACTCTCAGCTCCCTAGGAGAGGAGAATTCTGAGCCCTACGGCCGCCCCAGCTCCTGGAGCCGCAAAGGGAGAGACACCGAGGGGGAAGTGGAACCTGCAGCCCCGGGGACATCTGCTGATCCAGTAGTCCCCACTCCCCACCGACCCGCAGATGGTGATCTGGATGGGAAACACTACCACTGACAACGAAGGCACTGGTCCATTCAAAGACTCCCACCACTGGATGTGAAATTCAAAGGGGAGCCAACACGCTTGTGGGTTTTCCTAACCCAAGTCCTCAGCTACATGGAGGAATATAGGCGGGACATCCCCAGCGACAAAGCCTGTATCCGGATCGTGCAATCTGCCCTGGACGGGCCAGTCGCAGATTGGGTGGTGAACTTGCACGACTCCAATGCCCCAGAGCTCAACGACTTCAACCGTTTCATGTCCTCTCTGAGAAGGTGATTTGAGGACCCCCTGGCTGATCGCAAAGCCCGTGAAAGGATCAAAATGATGAGGCAAGGCAAACGCCCGGTAGCTGAATATACGCAAGAATTCTGGGCCATTGCCAGCAAACTGAACTGGCCAGAAGACATCCTCCTTAGCCATTTCAAAGACGGACTAAATTATGACCTATATGATGCTTGCCTGCCCCGAGGGGACCCACAGCAACTTGAGGAATGGTATGTCTTGGCAGAGGAAGCAGAGATCGACATATTGAAGAGGCACCGCTGAGGAAAACAATGGAGCCGCTCACCGCCTGAGTTGACACGTGAACCAGTGAAACCATTGGCTATGGCCAAGAAGCAAATGGGGTGTTTCAAGTGCGGGAGAGAAGGGCATCGGGCTGTAGAATGCCACTCGAAAGCCCCTCAGCACAACCCAGACAGATCACCGGCCAGCAAATCCGGAAAGTCTCCAGCTAAGCCAAAAGAACCTGCCATGAGAATGATGGAGGCTGTGGAACCCCCCACCTCTGCTCATCAGGGGGAAAGAACTCCAGCCTACACCGCAGGGCCGGTGGATGCCTCAGATGACAGCTTGGAGGGCAAACCCCTGGTAAGTGGACGCATCACACCCATCCTCAAGACAGTGACTATATTAATTCCCCCCATGCCCGAAGCCGTGAAGGGGAAAGCCTTAATAGACTCTGGCTGCACCCGCTGCCTTATTAGCCCGACGCTAGTGGGGAATTTGGGCATTCTGTCAAGGAGACTGGAACAACCAATCTCATTTGGCCAGTTAGATGGGTCCATAGCAGGGGGGGTGCCAGCTACCCTAGCCACTTTACCAATACACCTCTCCCTGGGCAAACATGAGGAAGACATAACGTTTGTGGTGACCCCAGGCATGGAATGCCCAAGGATCCTAGGGATGGAATGGTTAAAAAATGGAACCCCTGGGTGAATTGGAGGACGGCAGAAATTAAATTCCCGAAGGGGGACCCTATGCACTTAAAACCCCAAGGGGGGGCTACCAGAATCAAGAACAGAAAAAGCATCCATGGGAGAGGAAAAGGGACTACCAGAAATACCAGAGGAATACAGAGACCTTGCTGAGGTTTTCAGTGAGGAGAGGGCGGATGAGCTCCCCCCCCGACCCACAGACTGTGCCATTGAATTCAAGCCTGGGGCAAAACTCCCGAAGCCCAGATTATACTCCATGAGCCCAAAGGAGAAGGAGGAAATGGAAAGATTCATAAAGAAAACCCTAGAAAGGGGGTTCATTGAGCCAGCCAAGCCTAAAGTGGCTGCTCCGGTCCTCTTTAGAGAGAAGAAGGATGGCTCTTTACGCTTATGCGTGGATTATAGGGCCCTGAATACAATGAGTGAAAGCAACCTATACCCTCTGCCCCTCATGAAGGACATGTTGTCACACCTCTCGAAAGGGAAATTTTTTTCTAAACTAGACCTAAGGGAAGCTTACTATCGTGTGAGAATTAAGGAAGGGGATGAATGGAAGACCGCATTTAACTGTCCCATGGGGTGCTACCAATTCAAAGTCTTGCCATTTGGATTACAAGGGCCCCCCACAGTATTTATGCAATTAATCAATGACGTTCTAAGGGAGCACCTATTTAAGGGGGTCCTGGTTTACTTAGACGACATTCTTATCTTCACCGAATCAAAAGAGGAACATGTCAACCTAGTCAGAGTGGTTTTAAAGAAACTGCGAGCCGCCCACCTATATGCCAAACTCCCGAAATGCGAATTCCACCAGGAAAGGATAGACTACCTAGGTTATTGCATATCCCCACAGGGCATTGAAATGGACCCTGAGAAGGTCAGAGCAGTATTAGAATGGGCACCACCCCGCACAAGAAAGCAACTGCAAAGTTTCCTGGGCTTCACAAACTTTTACCGCCAATTCATCCCCTCATTTGCCCAGATAGCCCTGCCCCTCACAAACTTACTAAAAATGAAGGGAGCATCCTCAGTAAAACCTAGCCAGCCACTAACATGGACAATGGAGTGCCAAGCAGCGTTTGAGAGATTAAAGAGACTTTTTTCTGCCGAACAAGTACTGAGGCACCCAGACATGGATAAGCCCTTCATAATACAGGCGGATGCAAGTGATGTGGCAGTGGGGGCTGTACTATTTACAAGAAAACGATGAAGGGGTATTGCAACCCTGTGCGTATACATCCAAGAAACTCATGGAAACGGAACAGCGTTGGCCCGTATGGGAGAAAGAGGCATACGAGATACGTTGGTCATTACTCACGTGGCGCCAGTTCCTTGAAGGCAACAAAATCCCCTTCCAGGTGTGGACTGACCACAAAAATTTGGAAGCCCTGAAAACACCCAGGAAGCTCAACCCCAAGCAAGTAATTGAATTCTGGAAAAGTTTGGAAACAGATGAATGGTTCCAGAAAAACAAAAATGTGTGCACAATGAGAGACGGGCTCCCTTGGGTGGGGGAAAAGCTCAACCCCAAGCAAGCCCTCTGGTCCCAGCATTTTCACCAGTTCCAATTTATGCTCAAGCATTTGCCGGGGGGGGGGGAAGAACTTATTTATTTATTTATTTATTTATTTATTTATTTATTTATTTATTTATTTATTTATTTATTTAATTTCTATGCCGCCCTATTCCAAAGAACTCAGGGCGGCTCACAGCATGATAGAAATTACAATAAACACATATCTATAAAAAACCCTTGAGCTAAAAGAAACCAATCACTCCACAAACATACACAGAAACATACACTGGCTAGGGGCAAGGTGTTAGCTGCCCCAGGCCTGCCGGCAAAAGTATGTTTTAAGCAATCTACGAAAGGCGAAGAGGGTGGGGGCGACACGGATCTCCGGGGGAAGTTGGTTCCAGAGGGCCGGGGCCGCAACAGAGAAGGCCCTTCCCCTAGGCCCCGCCAGGCGACACTGTCTGGCTGACGGGACCTGGAGAAGGCCCACTCTTCCTGGCAGATGCACTATCTCGCATGCCCCAATATAACAGCATGCGAGCCACCGACTCTAAACCGATGATGGTAGAATCACAACTGGCAGTGCCAGTAACCACCAGAGCCCAAGCTAAATTGAAACCACAGCTGGGCAGCGAAACCGGAATTGAATTCTGGAAAAGTTTGGAAACAGATGAATGGTTCCAGAAAAACAAAAATGTGTGCACAATGAGAGACGGGCTGCCTTGGGTGGGGAAGAAGTTATATATACCAACAACCCAAAGAGTCACATTCATGCAGCTTTGCCACGTCACAAAATCAGCAGGGCATTTTGGATTTGTAAAAACATTACACTTAATTAAACGGCAATTTTGGTGGCTATCCATAAAAAAGGACATAGAAAGTTACGTGGCCAGCTGCCCAAAGTGTGCAACTGCAAAGAGGTTGCAAGGGAAATCGCCTGGACTGTTACAAACAGTGGCAAATCCCTCAGCCCCCTGGAGGGAAATAGCCATGGATTTTATAGTGGAATTACCAGAAAGCAATGGGAATACTGTTGTCTGGACGGTCACGGACTTGTTTTCCAAACAGGTGCACTTTATCCCTTGCCAAATGATTCCCACCGCAAAAGCCTTAGCAAAACTTTTCGTCCAGCATATTTACAGATTGCATGGGGCAGCTCAACGCATCATCCCTGATAGGGGAGTGCAATTTACGTCTGCATTTTGGAAGGAATTTTTATCCCTCTTAGGGACCACTCAGGGACTGTCATCTAGCCATCATCCACAAGGGGATGGACAAACAGAACGGTGTCACTCAGTACTTGAGCAATATTTAAGATGCTTTCTTAATTTCCAAAAGTCTGATTGGACGGACTTACTCCCTTTCGCAGAAGTTGCCTACAATAATGCAGTCCACTCCAGCACAGGTTACACTCCTTTTCAAATAGCCACCAGTCAAAGTTTCAACCCCATGCCAGAATTAACCCCAAATGAACCAGCGATCCCATCGCTGAAAGAATGGATGGAACAATTACAAAACACCTGGCCAATAGTTGGAAAAGCACTAGATGAAGCTAGGCAGGCATACAAAGCACAAGCCGATAAAAAAGGGTTGATCCTACACCATTCATTATAGGAGAAATGGTGTACTTATCTGCAAAATACCTAAAGTCCCTACAACCCTGTAAAAAACTTGGACCAAAATATATAGGGCCTTTTCCAATTAAAAGAATCATGATTGTTGATTGTGGTGTGATTGATGAGTATGTATGGGGTTTGTATTTTTAATGTTGTTCGGATTTGTTGCAATTGTTTTTATATATATGTTATGAGCCGCTCCGAGTCTTCGGAGAGGAGCGGCATACAAATCCGAATAAATAAATAAACCCAGTAACAGTAGAATTAGAATTACCCAAAAATCTCAGGCAAATACACCCAATTTTTCATTGCAGCTTGCTGAAAAGAGAGCATCAGTCATCGTTACGGCCAAAAATCCCCCTCACCACCTCCAATCATGGTGGAGGGCGAACAACACTTTGAAATAAAGGAAATCCTAGACTCTAGGAGATATCATGGAGCGACTCAGTACCTAGTTGCATGGAAACATCTCCCTGCCTCACAAAACGAGTGGGTCCATAAACATCATGTCAGAGCCCCAAAATTATTAAAGAAGTTTCACACAGAGTATCCTAACAAGCCTGACTAACTTGTATACCTGTTTTGTTTTCTTTCAGGTGGATCTATCTTATTTTTAAGGGGGCAGGATGTCAGAATCCAATTATATTTCATCTCTAGTTATCGACTATGGAAAACCCCATTTCTGCCCTCTCTGGATTCTGTCATACGATGAAGGGGAAGGTGGTGTGAACAAAGGGGTTTTATGGCCCTCACTTCCTTTGGTACAACTTCAAAGGGATTGAATGTGGATCTCACCAAAAGGACTAAATCATAACAATGGGGCCATTAGCTTTCATCTACTCCTCTCTGAAGTCTCCCTTCCACCGGCAGTGACGAAAAAGGGGGTGGAAATGTAACGCCTGAGATTGTCACTGGAAAGATGGTGGGGTGGGGCTGCTGGGGACCCCTTACAACCTTGAACTGTAGGGCTTGGGCCCCAGGTCCTGTCTAGAATGCCTGCAACCATTTTCTCTTAATAAAGGATGCCTGTTGGAAGAAATATTCCAAGAGTTCTGTCTTCTTAAGATGCAAAGTGGGGTGGGTCCTTACATTCCTTCTGTCTCTCAGGGGCTGAGGGCATTGGTGACAGCCTCCACAAAACTGCTTTCGGGCATGCCCTGGGTTCGGTCACAGTCTGCCAGATTTTCATCTGGGTTGGTGGGAACTTCGGCACCTCTTCCAGATTGGGGCTTTCGCAGCCACCCTCTGGCCTAGCCACAGCTTTTTCTCTGCCTTCCAAATCTGCTTGATCGTTACTGGAGTTTGACATGGTTGTGAATGTTGTGAAATCCCCATGGTAGGTTAATCCTCTGGGTGGATTGAAGGATGCAGTTCTGGCTAACTGTCAGACCTGCCACAAACTTAAACCTCTAAATAGAAAACAATCCTTGGCTCCATTTGCTGAGAAAGGTATATTTTTATTATTTATTTCCCACCCCAAGGTAACCAGATAAAATCTTGCAAGCTGTTTTCCTAATGGTCAGTTCAAGCGTGCTCTGTTATGCCGCTCCCTCCTTCTTCCAGCTGGGTGACCTTGAAGCAGCTTCTCAAGATGACACAGCATCTACTTTCAGTTTCCCAAGCATTTCCCTCTTTGTCCCCCTTCTCCATAGTTCATGGTAGACTGTCAACACATATCAGCAAAGCACAAGCAAGCCTGAGATGGCAGCTGACACTGCCCCTGAAGACCGTTTGGAAACTCCAACTGGTGCAGAATGCGGCCGCGTGGGTAGTAAATGGTGCCAGATACACGTCATATGTAACACCACTTCTGCGTGAACTGCATTGCTTACTGGTGTGTTTCCAGGTGCAATTCAAGGTGCTGGTGGTTACCTTTAAAGCCCTACATGGCTTGGGACCAGGGTACCTGAGGGATTGCCTTTTTCCAAGAGTCTACCTGTCCAAGTAAGTCGAGCAGGGATGCTCTATGGAACATTGTTCTTCCAGAGATTAGAATGGCCCCAACCCTGTTAGCCTATTGTAAGGCCCTAAAAACATGGCTATGGAGAGCTGAATGTGTCACAGGCCCCGTTTCCTGGCTGTATTGCTAACTGGCCAACTATCTTGCTCCTGTGTACATTTAATCTGGATGTTTTTAGTGTTTTTATTGTTTTAAAATGTTTTTAGTATTTTAACAGTAATATATTTTTTGAATTGTAAGCTGCCCAGAGTCATTGACTGAGATGGGTGGCTATAGAAATAAAATAAATAAATAAATGAGATTGGCATGGCCCAGATTTTGAAAGCTTTTATTGTAAAGATACTGCATTATTGTTTAATGGGTTGTCTACAAAGTGAAAACCAAGTGGATAGAGTCAATGAAACAGATATTATTAAAATCGCATGCCTTCAAATTTCTATACCTCAAATCATGTGTATAATTATTAACATTACTGACAAAATGAATAAATTATATTTCAAATGAGATGCTCTGGGTGAATTCAAGGCATTCCTACAACTTAATGAGAAGGCAAAGTCCCCACTTTCATTAATGTTGGAAACGTGATTAAAATACCAACAAAATTGGATTGGTAAGAAAAATAGTTTATTCTGCAGAAAATAGAAAAGCGGTTTGCAAAGCGCGGTGGATCCTGGTGAGAGACTTCAACAGGAAGTTCTAAACCCAGAGACCACACAAAAATATTCAAACTCATAACATTATATACACTCCTATCGCGACGCCCCCATCCCCTCCCCTTAGGTCCCATTTGAGAGGACTTCTGGGGGCACAATCTGTCCGATCCGCCTAGCCAGAATACATCGTCCCTCCCCTCCCTTGGTTACATTGTTCCGAACTTCCCTCTGCCATCCTTTTGTCTCGTTAAGTGTGTCTTCTAGCCAAGCCTCCTGGAATCTAGTGCCTATGTGCAGGGCTTGGCTAATCTTTCTATTGTTAATCAATTGCAACCGTTTTATTTTTAAACTTCTCAGTTTCTCACAAATCCACCCTCTCTATTTTTTATACTAATTTAAAAATAATTTTTTTCCTCAAATGGTTTTAAACTTTCCCGGATCTCCACAGCATTCTCAAAGTCAAGTATTTCAGCATGTCCAGTCACCTTGTTTAACATCAGCATTTGTTCCTCACTCTTATTGGTTGCATTTACCATTCCCTCTACTGTGTTTTGTACAATACTTCTTATTATAGGGATCAAGCAGGGTAAGCACATTAACCCGAAGAATACAACTGCTAACATGAATAAAGCTTGTTTCCAGTTTCTAAAAATTCCTCCCAAGAACCCCTCATCATTAAATATTCCAGTCCAGGTTTGGACCGGTACATGGGCTATTTTCCTCATCCTGTTTGTTATTTCCTCAATGGCTTTCCCTTCATCGTCTTTTTGCAGACAACAGTTGGTTAAATTAAATTTTCCACAGACCCCTCCTTCTTCTTCCAATAAATAATCCTAGGCTAGCCTATTTTGATAAATTGCAGTCCTCATTTGGGTATTTTGTTTAGCCAACTTATTTAATGCTAGCGCTGTCTCATTAGTGATAATCTCCAGAACTGCTCGTAACCTAATAATGCAATTCAGCATATAAATTGGAGTCCTATATCCTCATGATCCATCTTCAGCCCAAGTGGCAGGTCCATACACCTGTATTATGCATTCAGGTGGCCATTCATTATCCTTCCAATTTCCAATTTTTAATGATCGCTTTCTCCTAGCTCCCTTCTCCTCATATACTGCTATTCCAAGTTTTTCCCCTTGAGGAATAGGAAGTAGGAAAAAACTAGGCTTTATATTTCCCAATACGCATGAACCACACCAATTGCTAGGTAGGCTGGTATATGCAAATTTTCCACATATCCAATAAAATCCTTGCGGGACAAACCATTCTTGGGATGCATTATCCCAAAGCCCCTGTAAAACCGTGTTATTAAAAGGATTTTGTTCGATACTGTGCATGGTTCCCCAATTTTGAGTACTTGAGTCCCCGTAAGATCTCTGGTCCTCGCATACCATGGTTCCTACTTCCTCCTGTTTCTCGGAGCAGTTTCTCTGAAAGCAGAAGTGACCTATAATGGATGTAGTTAAAGCCCATTTTTGACTTTTCTTTGTTAATTTAGTAGTCCAAGTGGACGTAATGTTAGTGTCTTGGATATCAATTTCTTTAGCTTCCCAAGGCCATTGTTCCCCCATATTTGTTCCACCACATACATAACAATTCTTTACTCCCAGGGTGGTGGCCATCCTTTCAGCCAGATCTATAGATTTTTGGTGAGAAAAGTGAGTCCCCGGGTATCAGGGTGATCGGCCTTTTCAAGCTCCTCATAAAAGGAGTGGAATAATTTTCTTTCTATTGGGGTCAGATTTTTCCTTGTTACCTTAACAGTGATGCGGGTGCTCGGGTCCTTTCCTGGGCTCTCAATTCCCAATCCATATTCCTGTGATCCTTCATCGGGATCCATAAAATGCAAGCATGTGGTGGTACAATGGTCTTCTAAACAATCAGATTGTCCGACCCCCTTGGTTAAATTAAACTAACTGCTCTTCTCTGTCCACTCCCTAGGTGGGCCCCTACCAATATGTCTGGGAAGCCACATAGGAGCTTCCTCTCTGTTGTTGGTCGTAAATGTATATCCTTTGTGTAAGGTAACTCCGCTGTCAACTCAGGCCCCCACAGGTGGTCCAGGGACTAAACTTCATGGCATAGCAGGCATCAAAGCAGATTCTACTCTTGTGATTAGCAGAGGTACTAGTGTTCTGTCCTAATAATAATGATGTTAGATTCTTTCCACTTTGAGAGGTAAATATCTGAATGGTTGTTTGATATTTCACACTAGAGGGGTCAACACATGTAACCCTTCCTGTTTTATTACACAGGGAAAATCGAGTGGTATTATGAACACATGTTCCCACCACCTTCTTGAAGTTCATCTGAGTATGATATGTCAGAGTTTTGGTTATCTTATTACCCATTTTGGTGGTTCTAATGCAATCATTACAGTAATCAGAGTTATTTATACTTTGACCTTTGCAAAGAGACGTTTAGAGAAGCAATGGAGGGAAAGCAGATCCGAATCTGATCAAACCAAATTGAGAGCTTATATTAAGACCTATTTGGAAGCAATCACTACGGCAAGATCTCAGTATCTTTCTGCATTGATCGCGTCTGCAGAATCTCGTTCGGCTGCCCTGTTTAGGGTAACTCGCTCTCTCCTTGATACGGGGAGGAGGGAGGAACCTTTGCAGGGCAATGCCGAAGAATTTAACATCTTTTTCGCAGACAAGGTCGCTCAGATCCGGGCTGACTTGGACTCCAATTGGAATGCAGTGTCGGCTGACAATGAGTCAGTCGAGATGACAGAGGCCCATCTTAGTCCTGTTGAATGGGAGGAGTTTGACCTGGTAACTCCTGATGATGTGGACAAGGCCATTGGAGCTGTGAGTTCTGCCACCTGTTTACTGGACGCGTGCCCCTCCTGGCTGGTTTTGGCTAGCAGGGAGGTGACACGGAGCTGGGTCCAGGCTGTTGCTAACGCTTCATTGAGGGAGGGGTCCTTTCCAGCTCCCTTAAAGGAGGCACTTGTGCGCCCCCTCCTCAAGAAGCCTTCCCTGGACCCGGCAGTTTTAAATAATTATCGTCCAGTCTCCAACCTTCCCTTTTTAGGGAAGGTTATTGAGAAGGTGGTGGCACTCCAACTCCAACGGTCCTTGAATGAAACTGATTATCTGGGCCCTCAGCAGTCTGGGTTCAGGTCCGGTTACAGCACGGAAACTGCTTTGGTCGCGCTGACCGATGATCTCTGGCGGGCCCGGGATAGAGGCTACTCCACTATCCTGGTGCTTCTTGACCTCTCAGCGGCATTCGATACCATCGACCATGGTATCCGTCTGCGCCGGTTGGAGGGGCTTGGAGTGCGGGGCACCGTTTTACGGTGGTTCACCTCCTACCTCTCTGGCCGGTCGCAGTCGGTGTTCGCAGGAGGTCAGAGATCGGCTCCGAGGCCTCTTCCATGTGGAGTCCCTCAGGGGTCTGTTCTCTCACCTCTGCTTTTTAACATCTACATGAAGCCATTGGGTAAGATCATCCGTCGACACGGGGTGAGTTATCATCAATATGCTGATGATACTCAGCTTTATATCTCTACCCCGCGTCATTACAGCGAAGCAGTGGAAGTGATGAACCGGTGCCTGGAGGCTGTTGAGGTCTGGATGGGGGCCAACAGGCTCAGACTCAATCCCGACAAGACGGAGTGGCTATGGGCTCTGCCTCCCAAGGACAATTCCAACTGTCCGTCCATTACCCTGGGGGGAGAAGTTTTGTCCCCCTCAGAGAGGTTTCGCAACTTGGGTGTCCTCCTCGATCCACAGCTAAGTCTAGAACATCATTTTTCGGCTGTGGCGAGGGTGGCATTCACCCAGGTTCGCCTGGTGCGCCAGTTGCGGCCCTATTTGGACCGGGAGTCACTCCTCACAGTCACCCATGCCCTTGTCACCTCGAGATTCGACTACTGTAATGCTCTCTACATGGGGCAACCTCTGAAGAATGTCCGGAGACTGCAGGTTGTCCAGAATGCGGCCGCGTGAGCTGTCTAGGGTCTTCCAAGACATGCTCATATTACTCCAGCTCTTCACGAGCTGCACTGGCTTCCAATTGGTTTCCGAACACTATTCAAAGTGTTGGTTATGGCCTATAAAGCCCTTTATGGCAATGGACCAGGATACTTGCGGGACCGTCTTCTGCCTCATGAATCCCAGCGACCGGTTAGGGCACATAGGGTTGGCCTCCTATGGGTCCCGTCTGTTAGGCAATGTCATCTGGCGGGGCCTAGGGCTAGGGCCTTCTCCGTTGCTGCCCCAGCCCTCTGGAACCAGCTTCCCTCAGAGGTTCGTACTGCTTCCTCCCTCCTAGCTTTCCGGAAATTGTTAAAGACGCATTTATGCTGACAGTCTTGGGGTGTATGAGCTGTGCTCTGCCCCTGGGCCTAGGAATGTCCCTCCATCAGCGACTGTGAGTTGACTGTGTTTGTATGCTGTATGAATGTGATTAATTTTATTGTATAATTTTATTGTATTGTTTTTGTAAGCTGCCCTGGGTCCTAGGAGAAGGGCGGCATATAAGTTTAAGTAAATAAATAAATAAATACTCCCACTATAATCCATATCTTAATTACTCCTGTAACCAAGGTCATATTGTGGTCTAACAGTGTCCCAATTCTGTCCACCCCTGGAAAAGTATTTCTTCCCTTTCACTTTTGACACCACCGTCTGTAACAGGCTGAGATTGCTACTCAGGACACCAGTCTTCAATGATCACTATATCACACTCTTCTCCGCGGTCTCTGTGTATCGGTGCGCAGTCTGGGCAATGGGTACAACAACAACAATTACACCAACATTTACAGTCACAAAACCAACACATTTAAACCCCCCTTTTTTCCTAATGTCTCTATATTTTGCTTTTTCTTATTATCAACACTTTTCCACTTCGTTGGAGCATCCACTGGTCCTTTCACACGGGTGTAGTGGGTCCAGCCCTTCTCTGCTGTTCGTACTGCTGTTTCGGATTTCAGCAGCACCTGGAAAGGGCCTTCCCACTTCGGAACCAGCTTTTCCTCCTTCCATCTCTGGATCAGCACCCAGTCTCCAATCTGGAATTTGTGGACTGGAAACTCCAAGGGGGGTGTTTGTGCCAGCAATCCTTGTTTCCTGAGGAAATCAAAATATCTGGACAGTTTATATATGTATTGCTTCAGTACTCTATCTCGAGTTTGGAGTGAATCTATACAAATTTGCCCTGGGGTAAAAGCAACTCCAAATAATAATTCATAGGGTGACAGTCCTATGTCTTTCCGTGGCTGAGTTCTAATTCTCAGCAGTGCCAGTGGCAGACACTTAGTCCAGGGCATGTGGGTCTCTAAAATTAGTTTGGTTAATGATTCCTTTATTGTTGCATTAGCCCTTTCAATTTTTCCACTGCTGGCTGCGTGCCAAGGAGTGTGAAATTTCCAATTTATTTCCAAGGCTTCCATAATATTCTGCAATATCTTTGCTGTGAAATGGCTCCCTTGATCACTATCAATTTGAGTGACCATCCCGTACTTGGGAATAATTTGATCTAGCAATACCCTGGATACCACCTTGATAGTGGCATTGCTACACGGGTAAGCCTCTACCCATCCGGTTAGATGGTCGATTATAACCAACAAAAACTTTATTATGCCTATTCTAGGTAACTCTGTAAAATCTACCTGAATGCATTGGAATGGTCTTAAAGCAGGTGGCCTCCCTCCTAGTTGCTGTTTTCTCATAGCTTGTATGTTAGTTTTCTTGCATATGAGACATTTTTCAGTTATTTGTTTGGCCAAGGTATAAATTCCAATGCACCCATAATGTTTCAGGAGTTCATCTACCAATGCTTGGACACCCCAGTGGCTTCCTTCATGTAACTTCTCCAATAGTCCTCGCTCTATGGGTTTATTGATTACCTGCCTCCCATCCGGAAGGAACCATTTACCCTTCTCTCCTTGTTGCCCACCTATCTGCATTATCTCTTTTTCCTCTGTTTCTGAAAACACAGGGATCTCTTCTAGTGTTTCTACAATGGGTATTAAGACATTTATGCTTTCTTCATTTGCTGCCCTCTTGGCTTCTTCATCCACAATCCTATTTCCCACACTTTCAAAAGAATTGCCCCTCTGATGGGCACTTACATGTGTTATGGCAATTCTATTTGGTAACTGGAGGAATTCCATTATCTGTTTTATCAACACTTCATGAATCAATTCCTTTCCTTTGCTGTTTATCAGCCCCCTTTCCACCCAGATTTTTCCAAAGGTGTGGACCACCCCAAAGGCGTACTTTGAATCCATATAAAAAGTTCCAGCCTTGTTTTCTAACAATTTTAGGGCCTGATTTAATGCATACAGTTCGCAATTTTGGGCTGACCAATTCTTTGGCAGGCTGCTGGATTCTACCAACTCTTTGGTGTGTCCATTTACAATTGCATATCTGTTTTTCCTTAACCCACTCTCTACCAGGGAGGAGCCATCTATCAATAATGCCTCCCCACCTTCTAGTGGATACTCTTCCAGATCCGGTCTAATTTTAGTTTGCAAATCATTCACCTCTGTGCAATAATGTTCCAAACCCTCTTAATCCATTTGTCTAGTGTTGGCCAGAAACTGGGCAGGGTTTAAATTGTGATCAGTGGTTAGTACCAGGTCATTCCTTTGCATTAGTATGGTTTCATATTTTAAAATTCTAGAATCTGTAAGCCACCTTCCTGCTTTTTGTTGCAATATTGTCCTGACTTGGTGGGGAGTACTCACAATAAGCACTCCTCCAAAGGTTAGTTTTCTGCTTTCTTGAACCAAAAGCGCAGTGGCTGCTATTGCCTGTATGCATATGGGCCACCCCTTTGTTACAGGGTCCATAACTTTTGAAAGGAAGGTGACTGGCTTTCTTTGTCCAGCCCAATTTTGGGTCAACACTCCCTGTGCTATTCCATCCTCAGTATTTACAAACAGATGGAAAGGCTTTTCCAAATTTGGTAGACTTAAAACCGGAGCTTTTACTAAAGCTTGCTTCAGATTTTCAAAGTTTCCTCTTTCGTGGTCCTCCCACTTTAAAACCCATGGTTCAATATCTATTAATTTAGAATATAAGGATTTTGTTAAATCTGCATATCCATTGATCCACAATCTGCAATATTCCACCAATCCTAGGAATTTTCTCAGTTCCTTTTTGTTTTTGGGTAGGGGTTGTGAGGCCACCCCTTCTATTCTGTCAGGGGTGATTTGCCGACTCCCTCCACTAATTAAATATCCTAAGTGTTTCACCTCCCTTTCCACATATTGCAATTTGGTTTTGGAAACCCTCAGTCCCTGTTGTCCCAGAAAGTTTAGTAATGCATTGGTAGTGTCAATAGTTTCCCCTTTCTTTTTCCCAGAGATTAGAAGATCATCCACATATTGTATTAAACAGGTCTCCTTGGGCAACTGCAAAGCCTCCAAAACTTGTTCTAAAACCTGTCCAAATAAGTTGGGAGATTCTGTAAATCCCTGAGGGAGTACAGTCCATTGGTATTGTTGTTTCTTTCCTGTGTAAGGATTCTCCCATTCAAAGGCAAACATGGGCCTCGATTCTTTGTCCAGAGGACATGCCCAGAAGGCATTCTTCAGGTCCACAACACTAAACCATTGGTGGTCTGGGGGGATTCTCCCCATTAAAGTGTAGGGATTTGGCACAACAGGGTGTCTAGTCTGAACAATTCTGTTCAAAAGTCTCAAATCCTGGACTGCTCTAAAGGTCCCATCTGGTTTCTTTACTGGTAATATTGGAGTATTATAAGGTGACATAGAGGATTCCAAAAGACCATCCTTTAAGAGGACATCAATCACTGGCTGTAGACCTTTTCTTCCTTCCATTGAAATGGGATACTGTTTCTGCCTAATTATTTTGTTGGGTTCTTTCAAGTGGATTTTTAGGGGGGGATCTGTAACCCCCCTCTGTTCACCTCCCTCACCCAAACAGATGGGTTGATCTTATCCTCCTCCTCCTGGGTCAGTTTTATCATGAATGCTTCAGGCTTGAATTCTAATTTTAATTGTAATGCCATCAGAGCATCTCACCCTAGTAGGTTTACTCCAGCCTCAGGAATATATAACATCTCAATATTAATTTTCTGTCCCCCATCTTTTACTCTAATTTCCAGGGGATTGATTTTGGGGACTTCAAATCCTTCCCCCTTTACCCCGGAAACTCTGATCACTTGCCCACTTAATTTCATTTCCGGAGTTAATACAGAAACGGAGGTTCGGGCTGCTGCTGTATCTATTAGAAATACTAATTCTTCTTCGCTGGGTCCCACTAATAAATTTATCAAGGGTTCTCCGTGGGATTTAAATATAAAGTGCTCATGATGTCCCTAATATTGATCCTCATCCTCTTCCATTAACTTGTACACTTGCGTTTCCTTCTGTTGCACGGGACAATCTTTCTTAAAATGTCCGGGCTGGCCACACCCAAAGCATCGCCTTATGCGTTCCTCCCGGCCCGTGCCATCCCTACTTCCCTGTATCCTTCCCCCGAATCCCTGATTCCGACTTCTCCTGTTCCAATTTGCCTTCCCCCGTCCTCGTCCTCCTTCCGGAGCTCGAGGGGGTGGGGGTTCTTGCTGCTTTATTACCTCCTTAACTGTAGCTACCATCATTCTCCCTTTCTGCTTTACTTTCTCTGCGTCCCTCTGGACATACACTTTATGAGCCTCTTTTAATAGGTCATCTATAGGTTTGGTAGTCCAATTATCCAGTCTTTGCAATTTCTTTGAAATATCTGGCCAAGCCTTAGTCACGAACTGGATCCTAACGAGCGGCACATTTGCTGCGTCGTCAGGGTCCATTCCTGAATACCTTCTCATGGTGTCCTTTAATCTTTGTAAGAAGGCAGCGGGGGATTCCTCTTTTTCTTGCTCAAGGCTTAGAGCTTTTGTCATATTCTGTGCTTTTGGGACTGCCTCCTTTATTCCCCTTATAAATATGTTCCTCATATCCTCCATATTTGTCCTATGTGCCTGATTGTTATTATCCCAATCGGGTCTCACACTGGGAATTTTATCCTCCCCCTTTATATTGTTATTAGTTGAAGCGGGATGGTCCCGCTCCCAGACTCTTATCGCAGCAGCCCGGATCAATTGCCTCTCTTCTGCTGAGAACAATGTGTTTTGTATAGCCATTAACTCATCCCAAGTATAAATGTTTGGTCCTAATAAATTGTCTAACTGTTCCGCTGCTCCCAAAGGGTCCTCTATCATATTTTTCATTTCTTTCTTAAAAGATCTCACTTCAGATGCTCGGAGCGGATCCTGTACAAAACTTATTATTGGCTGGCCCTGGGTGTTTATTCCGTTCGGAACCTCTCTCAAGGGAAACATTGTATCCTTTTCCTCTATGGGTTTAAACAGAAAGTCTTCTATGCCCTTTTTACATTGTTCCAATTCTTTCCATAAGGCTTTATACTTATTAACTTTTTGTCTTATTTGGGGGCTCCCTGGGGGGGTGGCACACCGGGTGGAGCCTGGGCTATGTTAATCGGACCCGGACTATATGGTGGGGGTAAATACTTTCTCTTCTCATCTGCTTCCTCTTCTTCATCTACTAAGAAGACACGAGAAGGGGGGATTTTTTCTGATATATTGGCCCATTTGCCTGGATTCCAGACCAGGGCATAATCTAGTTCATTATCTAGGGCAGCGGTTCTCAACCTATGGGTCGCGACCCCATTTGGGGTCGAACGACCATTTCACGGGGGTCGCCAAACGACGCCGTCCACCATTTTTTTAAAAAAAATTTTTAAATTTTTTTATTTTTTCGGCCGGTGCATGCGCAGTTCGGCCCGTCGCGTGCACGCGACGGGCCGAACCCCGCATGTGCGGCGCGCACGACGACCCGATCCGCACACGCATGCGCAGTTTGGCCCATGCGTAGCGCAACCGGGCCGCTCGCCTCCCACCGCTGCCTCAGAAACTCCGGCAGGCACACGGAGGAGCGGTCCGGAGCAGGCGGGTGCAAAGCTGCCTCCTTCCCGCTCCACTCCGCGACGTCCCAGGCCCGGCCTCCAACTCGCCCTCCGGCAGCCGGCCAAGTGGTCGGGGCAGCCAGACCTTGAGGCGGGCCCGCACTTCACCGAGACCGGCTCGGCTGTGGAGAGAGGCGCCCGGCGGCCGCCTATGGCCCCCAAGTCCGTGCTACGGACTGGCGTCCAGGTCGCAATGCTCTGCCTGCCAGGCTCGTCTGGGACTCCCGGGCCTTCCGCAGGGCTGGCAGCGGCCGCAGGAAGGTAGGCGGGCGGCAGGACTGGGGAGCCCGCCCGGGCCAGCTCCCTCCCTCGCTCGGCGGCGGCGGCCGAAGCAGGCGGTAAGGCGCCCAGCCAGCGGATCGGCAAGATGAACTGGTGAGTCCCTGCCGGGCGTGGGGGGGAGGCCGAGCCAGGGAGGGAGTCGGGCGTGGGGAGAGGCCGAGCCGGGAAGGGAGCCGGGCGTGGGGAAAGGCCGAGCCGGGGAGGGAGCCGGACGTGGGGGGAGGCCGAGCCGGGGAGGGAGCCGGGCGTGGGGAGACGCCGAGCCGAGAAGGGAGCCGGGCGTGAGGGGAGGCCAAGCCGGGGAGGGAGCCGGGCATGGGGGGAGGCCGAGCTGGGGAGCCTGGCCAGACGCCCCCCGCCCGGCTGGCCGGCCCGACCCGAGCGGGACTGGCGCCGAGAGCGAGCTGGCCAGGGCAGGCTCCCTAGTCCTGCTGCCCGCCTACCTTCCTGCGGCTGCTGCCAGCCCTGCGGAAGGCGCGGGAGTCCCGGATGAGCCTGGCAGGCGGAGCGCTGTGACCTGGACGCCAGTCCGTAGTGCTGACTTGGGGGCCGGAGGCGGCCGCCGGGCGCCTCTTGCCACAGCTGAGCCGGTCTCGGTGAAATGCGGGCCCGCCTTGAGGCCCGGCTGCCCCGACCGCTTGGCCGGCTGCCGGAGGGCGAGCTGGAGGCCAGGCCTGGGACGTGGCGGAGCGGAGCAGGAAGGAGGCAGCTTTGCGCCCGCCTGCTCCAGACCGCTCCTCCGTGTGCCTGCCGGAGTTTCTGAGGCAGCGATGGGAGGCGAGGCCGGCCTGGTCTGGAGTTGGCCGGCTCGCCGGTTCTGCACATGTGCAGTTTGGTGCTTCGCGCGCATGCATGGTTCAGGCCTGTCGCACATGCATGCGCAGATCGGCCGTCGCACGCGCACGTGCAGATCGGCCGTCGTACGAGCAGATCGGCCCGTCGCGGTCCGCCATTTTTTTTTCGGGGTTCGCGCGCGCGCGCGCACACCCAAGTCAGGGTCGCAGTGTGCATGGGCGGCGCAAAGTGGGGTCTCAACCTGAAAAAGGTTGAGAACCACTGATCTAGGGATTCACAAGCCTTAGTTCTAACATAATCATATAAGTTTTGGCAAGTGAAATAATTGTTAGTTCCTAATCGGGGCCACTCAATTTTCTCGTCCTCCCACCATATAAAGCAGCACAAATTTACCATATCTTCTTTTGTTAAATTTAACTTAGTAATCAGTTTGTTATATGGTGGTTTCCCCCAGTTTTCTAACAGTTTTCCTAATGGACTGTGGGGATCTATTTTTAGTTTTGGATTTTTCCTAACTTTTTTCACACACTTCCTCCCCTGGGACCCTCCCGAATTACCCATGGTTGGTTTATCACACAATTCTTTTGTCCTGACCAGTCTAATGAGACCACAGTTCGCTTCACCAAGCCACTTTTTCCATTTACTCAGGAGTCCGCTCTCACTCCACCTTGCCAGTCTTCCAGGACCCTCGGGACATCCACAGCTTGTGTATGTCTTGCCAGTCTTTAGGATTCTTGGGGCATCTCACACACACCTCCCATAGATCTCAGACTCAAACTGTCCTACCCAACCCTCCCCAACCACCTAGGTTTTATTCCTTGGTTTACCCCAAGTTTTACTCACCTAGGTTCGTGCATCAAGTTGCCCGGTCCTTGTCCTGGTAATTCTCTGGTCCCCTCTTTTCAGTTCTTACCAATCACTATTTGTGTTATGGTTCCAGCTAATGAAACACTTCAAAGAACTTCCAGGCATTGATTTTCCTAAAAGTCTTTATTTATGTTACAAAATGTCGGCACAGGCATAACGAAGATATGCCAAGATCTAAATTCTCTTCCCCTGAGCAATTAAATTATCAGCATGTTCCCTCCCTAAATTAGCTGTCATATATCACGTTATCCAATTGGTGTGAAGGTCAAAGGTTTCCTTCCTCTCTCTTTCCCGGGCTTTTCCCTCCACCCTCTTCTGCTCTGCATTAACTCTAAAAATACCAGACAGTTCTGCATATTGTCAAAGCAAGAATATACAGTATTTGCAGCGTTGACAATTTGGTCCGTGGGCCTGGCTCCGTTCCGCTTCTTCGACCTGCGACTGCAACCTTGGACCATTGAAATCAATGGGGCATGCCTTCCTCAGTTGACCTCGCCTCCCGAAGATGCAGGAACAGATGCCCAAGGCCCCACGTTTGGGCAACCAATTTGTTGGAAATGTGATTAAAATACCAACAAAATTGGATTGGTAAGAAAAAGAGTTTATTCTGCAGAAAATAGAAAAGCGGTTTGCAAAGCGCGGTGGATCCTGGTGAGAGACTTCAACAGGAAGTTCTAAACCCAGAGACCACACAAAAATATTCAAACTCATAACATTATATACACTCCTATCGCGACGCCCCCGTCCCCTCCCCTTAGGTCCCATTTGAGAGGACTTCTGAGGGCACAATCTGTTCGA
This sequence comes from Bothrops alternatus, assembly GCA_034064705.1. Classification (NCBI taxonomy): domain Eukaryota; kingdom Metazoa; phylum Chordata; class Lepidosauria; order Squamata; family Viperidae; genus Bothrops; species Bothrops alternatus. The sequence continues at coordinate 2,474,691 of JARGCV010000105.1, forward strand.
TCCGCCTAGCCAGAATACATCATCCCTTCCCCCCCCCGGTTACATTGTTCCGAACTTCCCTCTGCCATCCTTTTGTCTCGTTAAATGTGTCTTCTAGCCAAGCCTCCTGGAATCTAGTGCCTACGTGCAGGGCTTGGCTAATCTTTCTATTGTTAATCAATTGCAACCGTTTTATTTTTAAACTTCTCCGTTTCTCACATTAATGACAAGGGTTTGTGATGAGACTCCTACTGTGTCTCTCAAGAGAACCATATGCCAGAATGTAACAGAAATTAATTACAAGAAAATGATAATATTCACCCCAGTGAATGTACAATAAACTATATTTACAAATCATATGAACTCTGTTTTATTTCTTTTTGCTAACCCTTATTTAAAACTTTCAGGTCATTATTTCAAATGGAGTTCCACTGGGACCTGGTTGCTTTTGCAACCCCCCCCCAAACACATGTTAAGTATTCATTTTCTCTGGTGCAATTAATTTGACATTAGCAAGAGGGGCTAGGGGTTTATCGAACAGAAACAGACAAGGATACCGAGGCCTGCTTATCCAGATGAAGTGCAACATTTACCAGTAAACAAGACCCTTTCAGAATAGCCACTACTACTGTAATATTTTATGGCTAATTTTAAAATGCAGACCTCGTTAGATGCATATATAGTATTTATAATGTTTGTTGTTGTGTTTTATTAGGATACAAAATAAAAGCAATTAACATAAATCATGAGATACAACAACAAGTTATAGTCATAAGAATCTAAGGAAATAGGTAATAGGACAGATGAGAAGGATAATAAGTAATACAGCCCTACTAGGTGGTTTGACATCCCAGGGCATAGACAATGTTGTAGGAATTAGGTGTTAAACAGAGTGATAGCATGGGGGGGGGGGAAACTTTCTTTATGTCTGGTTGCTTTGGCATGCAATGTCCTATAGTGTCGTCTTGAGGGAAGAAGTTGAAACACTTTATGTCCAGGATATGAGGGTCTGTAGATATTTTAACAGCCCTCTTTCTTGCTCATGCATTATGCAGGTCCTCAGTGGCAGGCAGGCTGGTTGTAATTATTTTTTCTGCAGTCCTAACTGTCCATTGAAGTCTGTGTCTGTCTTGTTTGGTTGCTGTGCCAAACCAGACAGTTATAGAGGTACAAATTACAGACTCAATAATTCCTTTGTAGAACTGTATCAGCAGCTCCTTGGGCAGAGATCCCGAGAAAACTGAAAGATCATTTATTCAAGATTTTGTTTACACTACAAGCCTCTGTTTACCCAAGGCTGTTTACACTAACCACAAAGCAATACTGCATATTTATGAGGATTATAAACTAATTTACAAGGATTGTAAAACTGTGCCCTAAACTGAAATAAGACGCTGCAGATTCTATTCATCTACAATTATCACTCTACTTTTTTTGTGGATTACATACTATAAAGACTACAACATTTTTAAAGAACCTCTTCAGTATTATTACAAACTACTATTTTTCCATAAACTTTTATACTAACTACAAGCTGATATTTCATTTTTTACTCTCAGCTGAGATACTAATTCTTGGAAGAAAAATCTGGTCCTGTTCCAAGCCGGGAGGATGCTGTAGAAATAAGCTGAAGGCAGGCTGCCTTTTGGAAATGACATCTCTGTTTATTGTTAGCCAGAAACTCATGACAACAGTGTGTTTCTGGGGTGGCTGACAAAATGGAGTCTTTCCAGTTGTCTTCTGAGGCTTTATGTGGAGGCCAATGGATCCAGAAGTCCCTTTTTTCTCTCTGTCTCTCTGCAACTGTCACAGGAGTCTGGGTGAAGTAGGACCTGGGAAGGTCTGTTCCACTCTGGTTACAGTAGATGACTGGATCTAAACCCAATTCCCTGGCTCAAATGAATGGAGGGTCTCCTCTGGAGGCAGCGTCTGGGTCAGTGTGCTCTGCTTCTACAGGTTGCGGAGTTGTCTGTGCAAGGCTGAAAGATATGAGACCAAGACCAACTCCCCCCTTTGTGGGTGACCCTCCCGGAAGAGGCACTGTTGGTCTGACATAGGAATGGAGAACAAAGGATAAGAGATGGAGAGGTGGAGTGGGGTGGATAGCTTGCAGGCAGGGTTTGAAAAGACATTAATTCTGTAGTTTTTAAATAGACAGATAAACCCCACTTACAACACATACAGTAAATGCAAAAATAAATTTTTTCCTTTAAATGCACTTAAAACATTCCCTCCTGACAACCTTGGGCTGTTTTTAAAGGTACAGAGAGCAAAGAAACAAAGGGGAACACAGTTCTCTTCATCCTGTTTTGCTGGCCAGGCAAACTAGGGTGAAGGTTTTTTCCTTTTTATGGTTTACTTTAGCTTTTTTTTCTCTAACAGATTTTTAAATTCTTGTCTCTAGGAATTAGAGACATTTAACAGTTACATTTAGCTAACACACAAAGACTTTGACACACACACAAACACTCGAAGACAGGGGAAGAGAAAAGAAAAGGACAACAGAACTCTCAGGTTTACACACCCTGGTCATTCTCACCATAAATCTCAGTTAATCTAAATTAGGAAGGCAAAAATCTAGAAGAGATCAATGTTACTGTCAACCTTCCGGCTGGCGAATTCAACATTGAAGAAACTCTATGGCCTTGAGGTGCCATAAGAGATAATCTTTATTGAATACACATCCCGCACCGAAGAAGTAAAATCAACTTTAGTTTTCCCACGCAAAAATCTGGGTAGTTAACAATAGCTTTTCATAACCTCCACCCACCATGTGTTCAGGTTGCCCAATCATATTCTTTCTGTTTGTTATGGGAATGGTCCACTTCTCTGTCAGACACCTGCTTTTGATAACCTTGGGTCTCACAGTCCACAGATGGCTTCTTTAAACTCCCGTTTCTTTCCCAGGCTTTCCCTCCACCCTGTTTCTATGGCAAGTAGAGCAGTGATAGAGGTTAGCAAGCATCTTAGCAATTCAACCTTGACATGCCAACCCCCTGGAAAAGAAGGTAGACATAAGGAAACAATAAGTACACATATTCAAACATTCAAACATCATCACCTTGGACGTTGTGGGTATTTTTCATGAAAATTATTAATCAATCAGCTTTAACATACTGGGCTTTTACCCACTCCACATCTGCTAAGAGATAGCGTCTCCACAGGACTAGGTACTACAACTTTCCCCTAGAAATCCTTGAGTCTAGTATTCTCTTAATTTCATAATGCTTCTCCCCCTTCACCAGTATAGGAGGAGGGGGTTCCTCTGGCTCTGGTCTTAAGCTCGACTTTTTTAATGGTTTCAACAAGCTGCAATGAAAAACTGGGTGAACTCGCTTCAATTCTTTTTGTAACCATAACTCCACAGTTACTGGATTTATAACTTTCACAATTGGGAAAGGTCCTATGTACTTAGGACTCAATTTCTTGCAGGGCTGCCTTAGCTTGAGATACTTAGTAGACAGATATACCTGGTCCCCAATTCTAAAACTCTCTTGGGGAGCCCTCTTCCAATCACCCTGCCTCTTATATTATTATTATTATTATTATTATTATTATTATTATTATTATTATTATTATTATTATTATTATTATTATTATTATTTATTAAATTTCTATACCGCCCCTCTCCCGAAGGACTCGGGGCGGTTTACAGCCTTAAAATTTAAAAAACATATAAATGTACAAAATTAAAATATTTAAAAATAAATTAAACAAATTAGGCCATAAAATCTATAAAACCCAATATATACAAATCCTAAAATCATAAAAATTACAAAAATCCTAAAAATTAGACAATCCCCCTAAAACATTTTCACCCGGTTGGAGCCGGAGCTTCTATGCCAGGCCGGCCTGTTGAAAAAGGAAAGTTTTCAGTTCCCGACGGAAGGTGCGTAAGTCCGTCATCGTACGGAGTTCGGGGGGGAGCTCGTTCCAAAACGTTGGAGCTCCCACAGAGAAGGCCCTCCCCCTGGGGGTCGCCAGTCGACATTGTCTGGCCGACGGCACCCTGAGGAGGCCCTCTCTGTGGGAGCGTACCGGACGGCGGGAGGTATTTGCTAGCAGTAAGCGGTCCTGTAAGTATCCGGGTCCGATGCCATGGAGCGCTTTAAAGGTGGTCACTAACACCTTGAACCGCACCCGGAAGACCACCGGCAACCAGTGCAGCTCGCGCAGGAGCGGTGTTACATGGGAGCGCCACGACGCTCCTGTCACTACCCGCGCGGCCGCATTCTGGGCCAGCTGAAGCCTCCGGGCGCACCTCAAGGGGAGCCCCATGTAGAGAGCATTACAATAGTCCAGCCTGGAAGTGACGAAGGCATGAGTAACTGTGCATAGCGAGTCCCGGTCTAGGAAGGGACGCAACTGGCGTACCAGGCAAACCTGATAGAACATCCTCCCGGCCACGGCCGCCAGATGGTCCTCTAAAGATAGCCGTGAATCCAGGAGGACTCCCAAATTGCGAACCCTTTCTGCGGGGGCCACTGTTTCGCCCCCAACAGACAACAAAGGAGTCAATTGACTAAACCGGGACGACGGTAGCCACAGCCACTCGGTCTTGGAAGGGTTGAGCTTGAGTCCGTTCTTCCCCATCCAGACCCGCACGGCCTCCAGGCATTGGGTCAGCACGGCAAGAGCATCGTTGGGGTGGTTCGGCGTGGAAATGTACAGCTGAGTATCATCAGCGTACAGATGGTACTCCACACCAAAACCACGGATGATCTCACCCAGCGGTTTTACATAAATGTTGAACAGTAGGGGCGAGAGGACCGACCCCTGAGGTACCCCACATACAAGGGGTCTCGGGGTCGACCTCTGACCCCCTGTCAACACAGACTGCATCCGGCCGGAGAGGAAGGAGGCGAACCACCGCAAAACAGTGCCCCCTATACCTAACCCCTCCAACCGTTGCAGCATGATACCATGATCGATGGTATCAAAAGCCGCCGAGAGGTCCAATAGCACCAGAGCAGAGGAACAACCTCTGTCCCGGGCCCGCCAGAGGTCATCCACCAACGCGACCAATGCTGTTTCCGTGCTATAGCCAGGCCTGAAGCCCGACTGGTGTGGATCCAAGTATAACAATTCCTCCAGGTGTCGTGGGAACTGTCTGGCAACCACGCTCTCGACAACCTTCGCAAGAAAGCGAAGGTTGGAGACAGGACGATAATTTGATAAAACAGCTGGATCCAGGGTAGGCTTCTTAAGGAGGGGCCTCACTACCGCCTCTTTCAAGGCGGTAGGGAAGACACCCTCACTTAAAGAAGCATTAATAATTACCTGGAACCAGCCTCGTACCACCTCCCGGGATGCCAGCACCAGCCAGGAGGGGCACGGGTCCAATGAACAAGTGGTCGCCCTAAGTCCCCCAAACAACCTGTCCACGTCCTCGAAAGTCACGGGGTCAAACTCAGCCCAGATAACAGTCTCAAGACCGGACTCCGTCTCTCCCACCGGACACACCCAGTTGAAATCAAAGCCTTCCCGTATCTGAGCGATTTTATCATGCAGATATTTTCCGAAATCCTCAGCTCTACCCTCTAAGGGGTCTCCTCTCACCTCCTGATGAAGGAGGGAGAGGGTCACCCTAAACAAGGAGGCTGGGCGGTTATCTGATGACGCGATAAGAGCAGTGAAGTAAGAACACTTCTCTGCTTTTATCGCCGCTAGGTAGGACCTAATATGGTCTCTTACCAGTGTTCGGTCAGATTTGGCAAGGCTCGATCTCCAACTGCTCTCTAGGCGTCTTTTCCGGCGTTTCATCTCTCTCAGCCCCTCATTATACCAAGGGGCCGATCGAGATGCACGCCGAATCAGAGGCCGCAAAGGCACGACCCGGTCTAGAGCGCCGGCCGCAGCCCTATCCCAGGCTGCCGTCAGCTCCTCGACCGAGTCGTGTATCCAAACCTCAGGAATTGGCCCAAGCTCTGCCTGGAATCGCTCGGGCTCCATCAGCCGCCTGGGGCGGTACCATCTCACCGGTTCCGCCTCCCTGCGGTGGGGTGCAACGGTCAGAAAGTCCAGGCGTAGGAGAGAGTGATCAGACCATGACAGGGGTTCAATGACTATATCCCCTATATTCTGACTACTCAGCCACTGTCCAGAGACAAAAACCAGGTCAAGCGTGTTCCCCCCTGTGTGTGTGGGGCCTTGAATTACCTGGGCCAGGTCCATGGCTGTCATGGAAGCCATGAACTCCCGAGCCTCACCAGACACCCCGCCCTAGCCTTATCTAATGCCTTCTGCACCTCCCCCATGTACTTTTCAAACTATCCATCCAATTAGCTAAGGACAATAAGGAAAGGGACCCCCATGGTAGTTCTGACATAGGCACAAAATCTGCTGCCGTCACTATCTTAAATGGGGTGGACCCAGTGCTGCTATGTACAGAGTTATTGTAGGTTACTTCTGCAAAAGACAGAAGTTCCGCCCAGTTGGTCTGCAACGTAAGTATTGCTCTATCATCAAGTTAGCTCTCTCAGCCGATCCATTAGTACTCGGATGGAACCCAGAACTAAGCCCCTGTGAGGACCCTATCAATTTGACAAACTCCTGCCAGAACTTTTTGGTAAACTGTAACCCCTGGTCTGAGATGATGGGCCTTGGGGCTCCATGCAGCCTATATATACGCTGCACAGTTTGGGTAAGGTCCAAGCTGATGGGATCTTTGGGCACTCCACAAAATGCGCTTGCTTCAAAAACAGGTTAATCACAGCCCAGATTACGGTATTCCTGGAACCTTCAGGCAGTTCCACAATGAAGTCCATAACTATCACCTCCCACGGGCTGTTGGGTTTACCCACTGGCTGTAACAATCCAGGAGGCTTTCCTGGCAGTCTTTTCATAGAAGCACTGGTTGGGCACCCAGTAACATAATTCTCTATGTCCTTGTTCATGTTGGGCCACCAAAATTGCCTCCTGGCTAAACGGAGGGTCTTCACAAATCTAAAATGGCCTGCTGGCTTCACGTCATGACACCTTTGCAAAATTTGGGTTCTTATGTTGAGTGACACGTACAGTTTGGAACCGTTCTAAGCCAGACCCTCTTTCATCGTCATGCCCCCTTTATGGATCCTAAACCATTCATCGCCCTCCAGGGCTTCTTTCAGGTTTGGGGTAACCTCATTGTCAGCTGGCTGAGGGGGAGACAACAGCGCTGTCCTTGTAGAACCTTGTGCTGTTAGTTGCCCCAAGGGAATGATCGAGTTTACTAACTCCTCCCTGGAGCTTTTGTATTGCGGTAGGCGTGATAGTGCATCTGCCAAGAAATTTTTTTCCCCTGGCAGGTACCAAAGGGTAAAGTTAAATTGATTGAAGTATTTAGCCCATTGGACCTGCTTGGGTGACAGTTTCCTTGGGGTCTTCAAGGCTTCTAAATTCTTGTGGTCTGTCCACACCTTTAACGGGATTTTACTACCCTCCAAGAATTGCCTCCAGGTAAGCAATGCCCAATGGACCACATAAGCTTCCTTTTCCCACACTGCCCAGTGCCTCTTGGTGTCATTTATTTTGCAAGAGGTATAGGCACATGGCTGGAGCTTCCCTTCTTGATTCTTTTGGAGCAGGACCATCCCCATGGCTACATAACTAGCGTCCACTTGAATTACAAAGGGCACTGTTGGGTATGGGTGCTTAAGGGTTGGCTCAGCCATGAAAAGCTGCTTGATTTTTTCAAAAGCTGCTTGACAATTCATAGTCCAGTTGAGCGGCTGGATCACCTTGGCCTTAAGCCCTCCCCCTCCCATTTTTAATAGCTCAGTAATAGGCAAGGCTATCTGTGCAAAGGAGGGGATGAATTGTCGGTAGAAATTAGAAAACCCCCCAAAAATCTCTGTAACTGTCTGCAGGTTCAGGGGGCTTCCCACTCTAATATGGCTTTCACTTTCCCAGGGTCCATTTCCACCTCCTCGTTTGATATGCGATATCCTAAAGAATAGAATAGAATAGAATAGAATAGAATAGAATAGAATAGAATAGAATAGAATATTTATTTATTTATTTATTTATTAGACTTATAAGCCGCTCTTCTCCAGGGGACCCAGAGCGGCTTACAACATAGATAATAACAATCGCATTAAAGTCTAATATAAATTAAATTAAAATGATCATAAAGTAAAAACAATACCCCAAATTTTTAATAAAAAAACATTCATCCAACATTCAGCACCAATCATTCCCAGATCTGCCGACACAAATAAGTTTTTAATTCTTTTCGGAAGGCCAGAAGAGTGGGAGCGGTCCGAATCCCCGGAGGGAGCTGATTCCAGAGGGTAGGGGCCGCAACAGAGAAGGCAATAGAATAGAATAGAATAGAATAGAATAGAATAGAATAGAATAGAAGGGACCTTGGAGGTCTTCTAGTCCAGCCCCCTGCTCAAGCAGGAAAACCTATATCATTTCAGAGAAGTGACTGTCTAGTCTCTTCTTAAAAACCTCCAGTGATGGAGCGCCCATTATTTCTGAAGGCAAGCTGTTCCACTGGTTAATTGTCCTCAATGTTAGAAAGTTTCTCCTTATTCCAGGTTGCTTCTCTCTTTGATCAGTTTCCAACCATTGTTCTTGTCCTGCCCTCTGGTGCTTTGGAGAATAATTTGACCCCCTCTTCTTTGTGACAGCCCCTCAAATACTGGAATACTGCTATCATGTCACCCCTATTTCTTCTTTTCTTGAGACTAGCCAAACCCAAGTCCTGCAGTTGTTCTTCATATGTTTTTATCTCCAGGCCTTTGATCATCTTAGTTGCTCTTCTCTGAACTTTTCCCAAAGTTTCAACATCTTTTTTGTTGCAGTATTCCAGGTGTGGTCTTACTAGGGTTTTATAAAGTGGTACTAATACTTTGCATGATCTTGATTCTATGCCCCTGTTTATACAACCCAAGATTGTGTTAGCTTTTTTGGCTGCTGCTGCATACTGCTGGCTCATATTCAAGTGATCATCCACTAGAACTCCAAGATCCCTCTCACAGTTACTGTTTTTGAGCCAGGTCTCACATAAACTGTACTTACACGTTTGATTTTTCCTGCCTAAATGTAAAACCTTGCTTTCCTCTTCCGCTGTGTGCTGGTCTGTCCCTCCACTGCCTTCGCTCCTTTGTTTACTCCTCTGTTTGCCTCCCTTTCTCTTGATCTCCCTCTTCCTCCTCCTTCTCCAATCTCCTCCCTTGTCCTCCCATCTCTTGAACTCTCTCACTCCTCACTTCCTCTTCTCTTCCTTTCCTTTCCCCCATTTTCCTGCCAAACTTCCTCCTCTTATACCCTTCTCTCTTCCCCGCCTCTTTGTCGCTCACTTCCGGGTGCTCTGGGGCTCTTGCTGAGCTCTGGTGTCGGTCACTGCCCCTGTCCACACCCCCATGTGCCTTCCCACTGCCCAGCTGGCTAGCATGGCCAGCACCAATCAGCTGGATCCACGCACACTGATCCAGGCCCAGGCAGTGCTCTGGCAGAGCTGCTGCTCCAGTTGCCCCCCCCCCACGTATACTATGTCCACAGCATTTTGCTGGTCCACTAATTTAGTCAATTTGGACTTCCGGTTCATTACACAGCTGCCATGGATGGTTGGGAGACTTGCTCCCTCTCCCCCATTCAGTTTTGCATCGCTGGGGGGCCCTGAAAAGGGCCAAAAGTCACCCCGAAGAGACGACCAGCAAGGAGGGGCTTTCGCTGGATCCCGGGAGAGCAGCAACTTTTCCGTCAGACCAGGCGATCCCTCCAAACTGGCGAACGAAAGGACCGGCCATAGAAATATGGCTCGTCCCTAGGCTGCAAACAGCCGAAGTCACACTACCATCTGGCAACTTCAAAGCAGCGTGGACAGGACTGGGTGAGGTTTGCCTCTCTTACATCCTAACTACTTAATTACTTGCATAAGCTGCTAAAGCACTTTCCCCCCTGTGGTGAGGGAAGGGGGATTCTAGCCCTCCCTCCAGAAACAGCAGCTATCAACAACTTGGGAGTTTAAAACGTTGGAAAAATACTGAGATCTTAATTGGAATCCTATTTCCTAAAATTGGTGGATTATAAGATTTGCAACTTTCTGCTCTCTCTATATATATTTCTTCCTTGACTTTTATTCTAATTACTATTGAAGATTTGGGTTTTTTCCCCCTTAAAATAGAGTGAAAAAAAAAAACCTAAAAAGATCCAACTAACTTTAAGACGTAACCTGCTATTCTCTAAGAGACTTGTTGACAGCTTTGAAAATAGACAAGATTAAAAAATAACCTTGAAACACCATCTGCAAAATTCAGCTCAGCTCCCTATTTGGTGGATTTTCCGACTGTCAGTTTCTTTCTCTTGAGTTTAATATACTACAATGGAAGGAGAGCAGGAAAGGATTTCTTCTACAGAGGAAGTACAGGAAGAAATTCTTTGTATGTTAAAAGCGATGATCCAAACTCTACATATGTAAGCTCTGGATATACAAACTCAAACTATGACTTCAATCAAAGAATTATCTATACAGAATTCTATAGAGAAAGTGAAACAACCAAATGTTATGACAGAAGACTTAGATACTCAACAAATACAGACAATAGAAAACACAAAAAAGGAATTGATAATAGAGAACAAGGAAAGGGCGTTTCTTATAAACCAGAAGGAATTTGAAGATAAACAAGAAAAACAGATGAAAGAGAAGATAAATACTTCGGGACAACTGCATCGAACTGGAAAAATAAAGATACTACCGGCTAAATCAAGTCCTCTTAAGAAAACATCAACTGGACGTTCTTATCAACATCAAACAATAGCCACAACAATACAAGGAGATTTTTTTGATGATTTAAAGGCAAAAATACGAAAAATGACCTGGCAGAGGAAAAAAGCTAGAATAAGATTGAAAAATATTGGGGTTCTGATCTATATATGAGATCTAAAATAGAATATATCTAAATAGATAGAATATGTATTCTGAACACAAGACATTGTAACGATTTGAGATAAAGAAAATTTTGGTCATATAAAATCTTGAAATAAGAATATTAGATTGCCATTAGATGGGTAAGATAGAGGGTAGAAGTTATATATAAGGTGTGTATTTTAAATATTAGAATGCATGAGCAATTGGGATAAAGGAATTGTGTTAATTAAAATTTGGAAAAATTAAATATTAAATGTAATCTGAATGCCTACAAATAATTAAGATTTTAATTTAAGATATTGTTATGAGTTGAGACAAAGGTTAATAAAACTTAAAAGTATAAGTACTAATAATTAAATTTGCATATGGGTTTGTGGTATAAATGTTGGTGGTTTATTTTCAATTTTTTTTTCTCTTTCTGGAAAGGAAGAAAGGAAGGAAGTGAAAGGAAGAAAAAAAAATTATTAGCTCCAAATGTGAGATAGGAGACTTAGAAATTGGGATCATTTAAAACCTGGAAATGATAAAGATTAAACATTAAACTTAAATATCTATGGCAAATTAAGGTTAAGAAAAACTTACTAGGTTATTGTCTAAAAGGTGGAATGTCAAATTAATTAAGATATGTATAGACTGAAGATTATTGATGAATATTAGAAAGGTATTTTTTGTTTGATTAATAGAATAAGAACTGTATTGGTTTGAACATGACAGTAGATATCATGGGGGAAAGAGAGGGAATTAGTTTGTTGTAATAATTTGAGATTTGTACTGATGATATTCAAATGTAACAGAATTACTGTGCTCAGCTGCCATGCTACTTTTCAAATATGTAAATGTAATATTGTAAAATTAATAAAAAACTTGAAACTGAAAAATAATAATAATAATAATTTAGTCAATTTGTCAAAGAATGAAATAAGAATTGTTTGGCATCATCTGTTTTAGACAAACCCATGTTGGCTTCTCGTTAAAAGCAGTCTTCCATTCATCTCCCTTCTTGATCCTCACACAATAATACACCTCTCTTAAATCCAACTTAGTGAACACTTTCCCTTTGGACAGGTGCCCCAGCATGTCTTTCATGAGGGGGAGGGGGTACATATTTTCCATGCACACACCATTTATCCCATGAAAATCCATGCATAATCTCAGCAATCCATATTTTTTCTCCGTAAAGAGCACTGATGCAGCCATCTTGGATTTAGCTGGCTGGATGAAGACCCTGGCTAAGATCTTGTCCACAAAGGCTCAGAGTTTCTCCATCTCCCCTGGGGTCATGGAGTACATTTTTGGCTTAGGGAGTTTTGCCCCCGGTAGCACTTCAAAAGCACAGTCTGTTTGGTGATGAGGAGGGAGCACATATGACTCCTGCTCACTAAAGACTTTTATCAGGTCCCTTTGGAATGCTTGGCTCTACTGGGCTGCTCTCAGCTAATGTGTTGATTGCCTCTGCTTTCACTTTCACAGCTGATTGTGCTCACCTAGCTTTAGGCAGCTTCTCCACTCCCAGTCCTTTCTCATCTCTAACCCTCAGCCGCCACTTGCTGCTCTCCCAAACAAGTGATGGGTTCCATTTTTTCAGCCACGACAACCCCAATTTCATTGCCTCTACCATATTTGGGGCTACAATAAACTGGATAGTCTCTTCGTGGCTCCCTATTGTTAGGATCACTGACTCAGTGAGGATGGTTGCAGGCGACCCCCCTCTCCCGTGAGTGAGCCGTCTACCTGCTCAAACTTCATGGGTTGCTTCAGTCTCTTAAGCCTTAGTCACAATGAATCCATCGCTTTCGGGCTGATTAAGCAATGTGTCATGGTTCCGACTAATGAAACACTTCAAAGAACTTCCATGCATTTTATCCTAAAAAAGTCTTTTTATTTATGTGACAAAATGTCTGCACAGGCATGAAGAAAGGCAATGCTAAGATCTGAATTCCCCACCCACCGAGCAGTTATTTTTGCTAGCATTTCCACTCCCTATTTTGCTGTCATGATTTACGTTCTCCAATTAGTGTGAAGGGCAAAGGTTCCCTTCCTTTCTCTTTCGTGGGCTTTTCCCTCCTCCCTCCTTCTCCCCTGCATTAACTCAAAAAATACCAGACACTTCTGCATATTTTGTCAAAGCAAGAATATACAATATTAGCAGTGTTGACATCCGGCCCCCCTTACAAGAAGGACTGATCCTGTAATGTAAACAAAAGCATATGTTAATGACTAGTTTTCAATTTGTTGGAGTGTTTCACATGAAACCTTTTGACCAATCTGTCAGCTTTCACTTCATTGGATTTCACCCAGGTGGCTTCAGACAACAGGTATCCCTTCCATTGTACTAGGTACTGCAATTTCCCTTTAAAGATTCTAGAGTCAAGAATACGTTTCACTTCATAGTGGGTATGTCCCGCAACTACGAGGGGCCCAGGTGCCTTCTTCAGGGGAGGTCTTAAAGTGGAGTCCCAATAAGGTTTCAACAAGCTGCAATGGAAGACTGGGTGAATTCTCCCTAAAAGTCTAGGGAGTTTTAGTTCTACGGTGACCGGATTGATGATCCTTACTATGGGGAAAGGCCCCAAGAATTTTGGTCCCAATTTCTTGCTGGGCAATTTGAGGCGTAGATATTTAGTTAACAAATAAACCTTTTCCCCAACTTGGAATGTTCTTTGGGGAGCCCTCTTTTTATCAGCCTGCTTTTTATAGGGTTCAAAAGTCTTTTTAAAGCAGTTTTTGTGTTTCTCCAAACTTCATCCCACCCCCTCACCCACTGGTCACGTGTCTGGGAAGCGGAGGGCACCTGAGGATATTCAGGTATTGGGCTGAACTCTTTTCCTGTGGCCACTCTGAAAGGCATGTAGCCAGTGCTGCTGTGCACAGAATTATTGTACGCCACCTCCGCAAAGGGGAGGAGATCAGTCCAGTTCATCTGTTGGTAAGAAACGTAGCATCTAAGATATTGCTCCACCATTTTGTTAGCGGCTTCTGCGGCCCCATTGGTGGCCGGATGAAAAGCAGATGATAAACCTTGAGATGATCCAATTAATGTAAGGAAACTTCTCCAAAACTTTGCTGTGAACTGCACCCCCCTGTCTGAAATTATTCGCTTAGGGGCGCCATGCAGCCGGTAGATATGTTTCAGGAACAATTTGGTCAGTCGTTGGGCAGATGGGATTCCTTTGCAGGCGATGAAATGAGCCTGCTTCAAAAACAGGTCTATCACAGTCCAGATGACAGTATTTCCTCTACTTTCAGGTAGGTCTACTATAAAGTCCATAGCTATTTCTTCCCATGGTTGAGAAGGGTCTGCCACGGGTTGCAGTAACCCAGGCGTTTTCCCTGGAATTCTTTTCATTGTGGCGCATACAGTACAACTTTTTACATAGTTTTCCACATCCTTTTTCAGCCCCAGCCACCAAAATTGCCGGCGGGTAAGGTGTAGGGTTTTCAAATATCCAAAATGTCCAGCCTGTTTTACATCATGGCTGTGTTTGAGAGCATTAAGATGGAGGGCTTCTGGCAAATAGTTTCCCCCCTTTGTAAGCCAAGCCATCCCTGCACGTCAGGGAGGGTTGATTATCTTTGAACCATTGGTCGGTGAGGAGCTCTCGTTTTATTTTCTTTACTCCAGGGTCATCAGGATTGGGGACCCTGCAAGGTGTAAGTTGAGCGGCAGTTTGTGGATTGGGGATAATTGCCTTGTTAACCTCCTCCTGTTCGCTTTTGTATTGGGGTAACCGGGATAGCGCATCAGCTAGGAAGTTCTTTCCTCCTGGTATGTACTTTAGAGTGAAGTTGAAGCTGTTAAAGTACTGTGCCCACCGCACTTGCTTTGGCGACAATTTGCGTGGAGTTTTCAGTGTTTCTAGATTTTTGTGATCTGTCCATACCTCAAATGGCACCTTCTAGTGTCGCCAGTTTAATAGTGCCCATATAATTACGAAGGCCTCTTTCTCCCAGATTGCCCATCTCCGCTCACTCTCAGTAAATTTCTTAGAGGTGTAGGCACAGGGTTGCAGGATCTCACTTTTGTTCTTTTGCAGTAACACAGCTCCAACTGCCACATCGCTGGCGTCGGCTTGAATCACAAAGGGTTCCCCTGGACAGGGGTGCTTTAGGACCGGTTCAGCAGCAAATAGTCTCTTTAAATTCTCAAACGCTGTTTGACAGCCCATCGTCCATGCTAGGGGTTGGCCCGGTTGTGGCCTCCCCCGTACTTTGCCTGTTTTGAGTAGTTCTGTAAGGGGTAGGGCAATCTCGGCAAAAGAGGGGATGAATTGACGATAAAAGTTGGCAAAACCCAGAAAGCTCTGGAGCTGTTTGCGAGTCTTTGGGGGCTGCCATTCGATTATAGCCGGCGGGTCGAACATCTGGTACCATTCGTGCAGCTGATCAGGTATGGCTTGATAGATGCATGCCTGAGAGAGGTGATCATCTAATCCCTCAATGAAGTGTTGGATCAGGGATTGTTCGGGCCACCCCTCTATTCGGCCTGCTATCTTGCGAAATTCCCACACGTACTCCAGGGCAGGCCTGCCGGCTTGTTTTATTTTGTGGATCTGTTCTCTTGCTTTAAGACCAATAGATGGGTCCTCAAATCTTTCCCTCAGCCCTAGGAGGAAGAGTTGGGGGTCTTCCAATTCGGGGGCTTGCTCATTACATAAATAATTCAGCCATTCGGATGCTTCTCCCTCTTGGTTGGACGCAATGACATCGACCATGGCCCCCGGGTCCGGGTAGAGATAGGCCCAGCAATTCAAATAAGAGCGCACTTGGTTGAGGAAAAAAACCAGCTTCTCTGGGTTCCCATTGAAGGTTGCTCTGAAAGGTGGTGCAATCATAGGCTGTTGCAGCCCCCACTGGGGCTGTTGCTGCTGGCCCCACCGTGGCTGCTGGTGCAACAGCTGCTGGGCTCCCCTCTGCACCTGTGGCTTTCCCCATTGCTGTTGGACTGCAGGGGCTGGTGGTATCCTCTGCTTCTGCAGACCTCTCAATGGTTGCTGGATGGGTGGGGGTTGTTGCTGAACCTCCCTCATCTGTGGGCCCATCAGCTGTTGCTCTCTTGGCTTCTGCACCACCCCAAGCTGTTGCAAGGCCTCTATTAGCTGTGGTATGCTCAGCTGCTGCTGATCATCTACTTGTGGGGGGGTGCCTATGTGCTCATTGCTGCAGAGGCCTCAGTCTGGGATTCCCTCCTCCTTCAGGACTGCAGTCCCTGGTTGGGGAACCCAGGGTCTGATCTACGAGGGAGGGGCTGCAGGCTTCTCTCTGCAGGAATCGATTTCTGCTTTTCACATCTGGGGTTTGAAATCTTTCCAGTGACTCACCCGAATCTCCAGTCGCAGGTGGCCTGGCAGCTCTCCACCTATTTGTATTTGTCTGCCAAGATTCATCTTCCCACAGCATGCTGTCTGTTGCTTCCCACTCTGGGTTATCAGCCGCTGTTGGGTCTTGAAGCAAACTCACTTGTTTCATGATAGATTTTTCTTCCCTGAATCTTTACCAGCTTCTCTCAGGCCTAGAGACAGCGGATGGAGATCAGGACCCCAGGTCATTTGAAAAGGATTGAGATCTTAGCATGTTGTCATGGTTCTGACTAATGAAACACTTCAAAGAACTTCCAGGCATTTTATCCTAAAAAAGTATTTTTATTTATGTGACAAAATGTCTGCACTGGCATGAAGAAAGGCAATGCTAAGATCTGAATTCCCCACCCACCGAGCAGTTATTTTTGCTTGCATTTCCACTCCCTATTTTGCTGTCATGATTTACGTTCTCCAATTAGTGTGAAGGGCAAAGGTTCCCTTCCTTTCTCTTTTGTGGGCTTTTCCCTCCTCCCTCCTTCTCCTCTGCATTAACTCAAAAAATACCAGACAGTTCTGCATATTTTGTCAAAGCAAGAATATACAATATTAGCAGCGTTGACACAATGGGTGCACCTCAAGTCTAGCAGGGCTGTGAAGGCCCCCCTTGCTCCTGACTGGGGAACTACCACCTCCACCTGGGCAGTCAGTGGGGTGATGGCACACTTGGGTCAGTGCTGCCGGTTGAGATGTGGGAGGGAGCAAAGCCACAGCTGGGGCTGTCTTCAGCGCTGCTCCTTGCTTGGGGATTTTGCGTGCTCCGCTCTTCATACCTCCACTCCCAATGCAGCTGCCTGGGCAGGGGATTTCGCCCATTCTACTCCTCGCATGTCCAGTTCTTCAAACTTTTCTCACAACTGCTCTACTCAGGTGCTGAGGGAGGTGGTTAAGAGCTTCCATCCCACTGATTCCTCCCAGTCTGCAGCCCTCTTGGCCTTCCACTCACTTCCCTGGGTTAAAGCAACCCCTGGTGGGACTAAAGGGAATTCCAATTCAGCTGCTTTCCTCATGCCGCCCATCAGTTGGGACTTCTTTCCAGTGTAGAGGGATCCCGCCACAGCCCCCTCCTCACACAATTACGGCTGCCCCAGCTTCTCTGCTTTCACCTTGGACCATGTTACCACCCCCAAGTCTAGATGGGCTGCTGCTGGTGCCTCACGAGGAAGGTTTGGCTGTGGTCTCAATCTTCTTTTCCCCTCCCAATGTCATTATGTTACAGTCCTCTCAGAAGCCTCCGAGTAGGTTGCACTCATAACTTATGAGAGTTGATTTAATGTCAACTGTCCAGCTGGTGAATTCAACATTGAAGAAACTCTATGGCCTTGAGGTGCCATAAGAGATAATCTTTATTGAATACACATCCCGGCACTGAAGAAGTAAAATCAACTGTAGTTTTCCCACGTGAAAATCTGGGCAGTTAACATTAGCTTTTCATAACACCCACCCACCATGTGTTCACGTTGCCCAATCACATTCTGTTTGTTATGGGAACAGTCCACTTCTCTGTCAGACACCTGCTTTTGATAACCTTGGGTCTCACGGTCCCTGGACGGCTTCTTGAAACTCCTGTTTCTTTCCCAGGCTTTCCCTCCCCCGTTTCTATGGCAAGTTGAGCAGTGACAGAGGTTAGCAACCATCTTAGCAATTCAACCTTGACACCACTAATGGAAGAGGATGTCCAGGAAGTGACAGGAAGCAGGGAGAAAGCAGAGCTGCTTAATTCTTTCTTAGCATCTGTCTTCGCACAAAAGGAAAAAATAGCCCAACCAATCAAAAACAGAACCGTAAAAGACAGACTAGGAATTCAAATTAAAATAAGTAAGAATATGGTAAGAGAACACCTGTCCACTCTAGACAAGTTCACATCAGCAGGACCTGATGGATTATATCCCAGAGTTCTGAAGGAGCTGTCAGACATGATCTCGGAACCATTGAACCAATATCTCTGAGTTAGTGTTCCAATATCTCAGCGGTTGCCACAAAGAAGAGGGAGTCGAGCTATTCTCCAAAGCACCTGAAGGCAAGACAAGAAGCAATGGATGGAAAATAATCAAAGAGAGAAGCAACCTAGAACTAAGGAGAAATTTTCTGACAGTTAGAACAATTAATCAGTGGAACAACCTGCCTCCAGAAGCTGTGAATGCTCCAACACTGGAAGTTTTTAAGAAGAGACTGGACAGCCATTTGTCTGAAATGGTATAGGGTTTCCTGCCTGAGCAGGGTGTTGGACTAGATGACCTCCAAGGTCCCTTCCAACATTATTATTATTATTATTATTATTATTATTATTATTATTATTATTATTATTATTATTATTACTGGAGTGGTGAGTGCTTTTAGCATGGGGCCAGAGAGAGAGAGAAGAGAGGTGAAGAAGAGCCAAACAGCCCATCCGACCATCACCCCTACCTTTCTGGGAGGGACCAGTGTGGATTGGCAGCCAGGGATTCTAGGCTGATCTCTCTTCTAATTCTTAATTCTCTAAGATCTTACAACTAATATTTGGATTTGAATCAGCTAAAAGGAGAGTGAAATGAAATGGATCTGATCTACCAAGATAGCTGGAATATGTGGACAGTTTTGTGGAGATGGTGAAGGAGGTAAAACAAAATATTTTGGAACATCAGTCAAACAGAGGGAAGGAAAGCAAGGACTTGCTGGCACAGGGATGAACTGCAGGGAGAAGCCGAGGAGAAAGCAAATATATCTGTTTATACTGATGAAGATTCAGGAAACTAAGGTGTACCTTACAAAGTCAGTCATTATATCACTGTCCCAAAACACCTTTGGATCTGTTACATTCCTTGAGAAGCAGGCCTTCATCCCTCGGAGGGACAACTGCATCCAGTAAACCAGCATCCAGTAAACCAAGAGCAGTAAATTTAAAGCAGCAGCAACAACTTACAACTTGCAGCCGAAGAGCAGCAGAGCAACTTACAGCCGAAAGGCAGCAGCAGCAGCCGGACCAGTGAACCAGCATCCAGTAAACCAGCATCCAGTAAACCAACAGCCAGCAATCAGCAGCCTGCAACCTGCAACCGGCAGCCTGCGGCTAGCAACCGGCGACCAGCGGCCAGTGACCAGCGACTGGCGACTGGCGACTGGCGACCAGCAAGTCCAGGGGGGCTTGGAGCCGGCTCGCCTGTCGGAGGTGTCCATCTCGTCCTTCGCTGGCTCGCCCCGCTTCTGCCATTGCTGTCTGGCTTTATGTGGCTTTTTGGTGAGAGAAGTTGGCCGGGTTACCTTCGGCGGGGGTCCTGCCGGGCTGTCGGCTGCCCCCCCCCTCGAGCTGGTGAGAGGAGTGGGGGGGGGAGGGGGGCTGACGGAGCCTGGCTGTTGCCTGAGATCTGAGCCGATGCTGGCTGGTGGCGGTAGCTGTCGAGGAGGATTTGAGACCTTTCCTTTTTCTCCATCATTGCCGTCCTGGATTGTGAGGTGGCGCTTGAGCTTGTTAGGCCTTGTGGAACTTATGCTGACTCATTGCAATGATATTCGGCTACTTCGTCTCTTGTTTGTCCCCAGTGGCTTCCCGTCTTCCTCCCCCTTCCTCCCCCTCCATTTAACCCCCCCTCCTCTTCCTCCTTGCACTGGGATTGCACTTAGGAACTGAACCTGTTTGAGAACTTGGAACTTATGCCCAGGACTGTTTAGACTCTTTTAGCATTTCTCTGTTTTTTATATTAGCCCTGCCTAAGTCCAGTTTGATAGGATTAAATTGATAAATTGATATTTTAATTGATTGTTTTTAAATGTAATCAAATTGAGTTAAATTAAGCAAATTATTTTTTAATTGTAACTGATTGATTATTGAATTTTAATATTTTAAATTGATCATTATATTGAAATTTAATTATATTTTAAATCGAGGGGGTGGAAATTAATTAGTGGATTGGTGAATGGTGTGACTGTTACTGTTTGAAGGTTGGATTACTAGAATGTGGGGAGGGGATTTTTGTGATGATAGTGGGAGGTGGGGGGGGGAGTTCTATTCTTATAATGAATATGGAATGATGAATGGATATGGTTGTATAAATGGTGCCAGTCTGCCAGACGAATGGGAGGCCGCGGAGTGGGGGGGTGCTAGACCCGGGGTGGCAGAGGGTGGGCCTATACCGGTCGTATGGGGGAGAGGCAGATATGGCGGGAACAGAGGGGTAGGCCGCTCTCGGGGAACTGGGATTCGCTGCCTTACAGCGATTCCCTGTTCTGGCCCCTCTATAACAACTGGTTCAACCTGCAGTACTGGTGACGAACGAAATCCGGACCCTGGTCTCAGACTGTTGCTGCTTAATGCCAGGTCAGTTCAAAATAAAGCTCCCCTCATCCGGGAATTAATCTGTGATGAGGAGGCCGACCTGGCATGTATCACCGAGACCTGGCTGGGCACGGAGGGGGGTGTTCCCCTCTCGGAAATGTGCCCAGCTGGGTTTCGGGTGTGGCACCAGCCGCGACCCCAGGGAAGGGGGGGAGGAGTGGCTATAATAGCCCGGGAGACCGTCGGCTTGCGCAGGCTCACTGTTTCCGAGATTTCGGGCTGTGAGTCCCTCCTGGTGAAGTTGGACCTAGGAGTTCAGGTGGGCTTGTTGCTTACGTACCTGCCTCCCAGCTGCGTGGCATCAGCCCTGCCTGCGTTGCTCGAGGAAGTGGCTGGGCTGGCAGTTGAACTCCCGAGGCTGATAGTCCTGGGAGACCTCAACTTGCCTTCGCTTGGCCGGGCCTCTGGGTTGGCGCAGGAGTTCATGGCTTCCATGGCAACCATGGACCTGACTCAAGTAGTTCAGGGTCCGACCCACCAGGGGGGGCATTCGCCCGATATGATCTTTCTCTCGGAACAGCTGAGTGATGGTTTGGTGTTAAGGGGTTTAGTCACGGTACCCTTGTCATGGTCAGACCATTTCCTGCTGCGGCTTGACTTTGGGGCTCCAATCCTCCCCCGCAGGGAGGCGGAACCGATTAGGTGGTTCCGCCCCAGACACCTGATGGATCCAATGGGTTTCCAGACGGAGCTTGGGGAATTACCAGATTCGCTCGTACACGGTTCGGCAGAGTCCCTTGTGGCGGCCTGGAATATAGCTGCTGCGGGGGCTTTGGATCGGATCGCGCCTATGCGGCCTCTCCATGGTTTCGGACCCAGGAAGTCTCCTTGGTTTACTGAGGAGCTCAGGGGGATGAAACGTCTTAGGAGACGTCTAGAGAAGCGTTGGAGAAGATCGAAGGCTGAATCTGATCGAACCAGGTTGAGATCACACATTAGATCCTACCTGAGAGCGATTAAAGCGGCAAAATCCCGGTATTTTTCCGCTTTAATCGCGTCTGCGGAATCGCGCCCGGCTGCCCTGTTTAGGGTGACTCGGTCTCTCCTTGGTACGGGGAGGTCCGGGGGACCCTTGCAGGGAAGTGCCGAGGATTTTAACAACTTTTTCGCAGACAAAGTCGCTCAGATCCGGGCGGACCTTGACTCCAACATTGTAGCAGTGGCGACTGATAATGATTCAGTCGAGGTGACTGGGGCTCGTCTTAGTCAGTTTATTTGGGATGAGTTTGAAGCTGTTACACCTGATGAAGTGGACAAGGCCATTGGAGCTGTTAGTAATGCCACCTGCTTGTTGGACCCGTGTCCCTCCTGGCTGGTTTCGGCCAGCAGGGAGGTATCACGGAGCTGGATCCAGGAGATAGTCATCGCTTCTTTGAGGGATGGGTCCTTTCCGGCTCCTTTAAAGGAGGCACTTGTGCGCCCACTCCTCAAGAAGCCTTCCCTAGATTCAGCCATTCTTTCGAACTATCGTCCTGTCTCCAACCTTCCCTATGTGGGGAAGGTTGTTGAGAAGGTGGTGGCACTTCAACTCCAACGGGCCTTGGAGGAAACCGATTATCTGGGTCCCTTGCAGTCGGGATTCAGACCCGGTTACTCTACGGAAACTGCTTTGGTTGCGCTGATGGATGATCTCTGGCGGGCCCGGGATAGGGGTTTATCTTCTATCCTGGTGCTTCTTGACCTCTCAGCGGCTTTCGATACCATTGACCATGGTATCCTTCTGCGCCGACTGGAGGGGTTGGGGGTGGGAGGCACTGTTCTCCAGTGGTTCTCCTCCTACCTTTCTGGCCGGTCGCAGTCGGTGTTGGTAGGGGATCAAAGATCGACCTCTAGGCTCCTCCCTTGTGGGGTGCCGCAGGGGTCGGTTCTTTCGCCCCTGCTGTTTAATATTTACATGAGGCCGCTGGGTGAGATCATCCATAGACACGGGGTGAGTTACCATCAGTACGCTGATGATACCCAGTTGTACGTTTCCACCCCGTGCCAAGTCAGCGAAGCAGCAGAAGTGATGTGCCGGTGTTTGGAGGCTGTGAGGGCCTGGATGGGTGAGAACAGACTAAAGCTTAATCCCGACAAGACGGAGTGGCTGTGGGTTCTCCCTCCCAAGGACAAGACCAACTGTCCGTCCATTACTCTGGGGGGGGGAAACTTTGAACCCCTCGGAGAAGGTTCGTAACTTGGGTGTTCTCCTCGATCCACAGCTGCACTTAGACCAACATTTGGCGGCTGTGACGAGGGGAGCATTTGCCCAGGTTCGCCTGGTGCACCAGTTGCGACCTTATCTGGACAGGGAGGCCTTGCTCACAGTCGCTCATGCCCTTATCACCTCGAGGATCGACTACTGCAATGCTCTCTACATGGGGCTACCCTTGAAGAGTGTTCGGAGACTTCAATTAGTCCAGAATGCAGCCGCGCGAGCAATCGTGGGCTTACCTCGGTATGCCCACATTTCACCAACGCTCCGCGAGCTGCACTGGCTACCTATTAGTCTCCGCTCGCAATTCAAAGTGTTGGTTATTACCTATAAAGCCCTACATGGCCTAGGACCAGGTTACTTGCAGGACCGTCTTTTGCCTCATACCTCATCACGACCGGTCAGAGAGCACAGAGTTGGTCTTCTCCGGGTCCCGTCGACCAGTCAATGTAGGCTGGCGGGCCCCAGGAGAAGGGCCTTCTCTGTTGCGGCCCCTACCCTTTGGAATCAGCTCCCTCCGGGGATTCGGACCGCTCCCACTCTTCTGGCCTTCCGAAAAGAATTAAAAACTTATTTGTGTCGGCAGATCTGGGAATGATTGGTGCTGAATGTTGGATGAATGTTTTTTTTATTAAAAATTTGGGGTATTGTTTTTACTTTATGATCATTTTAATTTAATTTATATTAGACTTTAATGCGATTGTTATTATCTATGTTGTAAGCCGCTCTGGGTCCCCTGGAGAAGAGCGGCTTATAAGTCTAATAAATAAATAAATAAATAAATAAATAAATAAATAATGACAGACTACAGGGGGAAGTGCCTGGTTGGCTGGAAAAGAGGGGAACCTGGACTCCAGCGACCCTTTCGGGAGCACTGCTACACATGTATTTCAGTAAGCCATTTGACAAAATAGGCCACAAACTACTTCTTGGTAAGCTAGAAAAATGTGGGACTGACAGCATCACCACCAAATGGATTTGTAACTGTCTGACAAACCGCACTCAATGCATAATCCTTAATGGAACTAAATCTACATGGAGGGAAGTAAGCAGTGGGGTACCACAATGTTCCATCATCAGCCCAGTACTCTTCAATATCTTCATAAACAATTTAGATGAGGGAATAGATGGAGAACTCATCAAATTATCTGGGCCCTCTGCAGTCGGGGTTCAGGCCCGGCTACTCCACCAAAACTGCTTTGGTCGCTCTGATGGATGATCTCTGGCGGGCCCGGGATAGAGGCCAGTCCTCTTTCCTGGTGCTCCTTGACCTCTCAGCGGCGTTCGATACCATCGACCACGGTATCCTTCTGCGCCGGCTGGAGGGATTGGGAGTGGGGGGCACCGTGTTACGGTGGTTCTCCTCCTATCTCACTGGTCGGTTGCAGTCGGTGTTTGTGGGGGGTCAGAGGTCCACCTCTAGGTTACTCCCGTGTGGGGTGCCTCAGGGGTCGGTTCTCTCCCCCCTACTTTTTAACATCTACATGAAGCCACTGGGTGAGATCATCCATCGGCACGGAGTGAGATACCATCAGTACGCTGATGATACTTGTTATGTCTGGCCTCTCATAACTCATTAATATCCACGTAAATATATCTTTAAGAGGTTTATTTAATACATTTCAAAAGAATTCGTTTCAAAGCAAGCTGCTGGCATTATGTTGGCCTGAACGGCCAAATAAAATCTATTTACATTTAGATAAACATGCTCTTCTCCTACATCCCAATTAACTTACTTTTCTTCTTTATCACATTGTCCAAGAGCTCATTATCCTTCGGTAGGTTTTCAAAACACCAGAATACTGAGTTCCAAAGCACTGCCAAAGTTTTCAACCCACTCTTTGATCAACGTTGCTCGTGACAAAGGCGTAGTCATTCTTTCCCCTTCTAATATAGTGTCCGATACGTCACTTCCCCAATTACTTCCTTTTTCCAGTTAACTGACACCTTCGCTTATCAAACCTTCGGAACCTCGGATTAATCCATTTATCTTCTTGTTCTAAATCTGACTCATCATTTTGAGAATCTGATTCAGAATGCATACAAAGCTCTTCATTATCTCTCTCAGCTGCCGGGAGGGGAAACCACCCAGAGGGGCCTGGCTGCTGATCCTCGGCTGCCGGGAGGGGAAACCACCCAGAGGGGCCTGGCTGCTGATCCTCGGCTGCCGGGAGGGAAACACATTCAGAGGAACCTGGCTGCTGATCCTCATCCTCTGATACTTCCCAAGCTGGTCCAGGGACACTCACAACAATACTCAGCTGTACATTTCCACTCCTGGCCATATCAGTGAAGCGGTTGAGGTGATGTGCCGGTGTCTGGAGGCTGTGAGGGTTTGGATGGGTGTTAACAGATTAAGACTCAACCCCGATAAGACAGAGTGGCTGTGGGTGATGCCTCTCAAGGACACTTCTATCTGTCCTTCCATTACCCTGGGGGGTGAATCTATAAACCCCTCAGAGAAGGTCCGCAACTTGGGAGTCCTCCTTGATCCACAGCTGACATTGGATCATCATTTGTCGGCTGTGGTGAGGGGGGCATTTGCCCAGGTTCGCCTGGTGCACCAGTTGCGTCCTTACTTGGATCGGGAGTCTCTCCTCACAGTCACACATGCCCTTGTCACCTCGAGGATCGACTACTGCAACGCTCTCTACATGGGGCTACCCTTGAAGAGTGTTCGGAGACTACAATTAGTGCAAAATGCAGCTGCGCGAGTAGTTGTGGGCCTTCCGCGTTGTGCCCACATTTCACCAACTCTCCGCATGCTGCATTGGTTGCCTATTGGTCTCCGAGCCCAATTGAAGGTGTTGGTTATCACCTATAAAGCCCTTCATGGCATGGGACCAGGATACTTACGGGACCACCTTCTGCCACATACTTCTCTACGACCGGTGAGAGCGCACAGGGTCGGCCTCCTCCGGGTCCCGTCAGCGAAACAATGTCGTCTGGCGGGCCCTAGGGGGAGGGCTTTCTCTGTTGTGGCGCCCGCCCTCTGGAACCAACTGCCTCCTGAAGTCCGCGTTTCTCCGACTCTCCCGGCCTTCCGGAAAAATCTAAAAACTCATCTTTGCCGGCAGGCCTGGGGATGATTGTGGTTGATTGTTGAATTGAATGTGTGTTTTATTGTTTTTTTTAGATATCGTTGTTTGGGTTTTTTTATTGTAATTTTATTGTTATATATATGTTGTTAGCCGCTCCGAGTCCCCGGAGAGGAGCGGCATACAAACCCAAATAAATAAATAAATAAATTTATAGACAACACTAAGCTGGCAGGAATAGCCAATGCCCCAGAAGATAGGCTGAAGACCCAGAAGGATCTCAACATACTTGAACACTGGGCCCTATCTAACAAAATGAAATTCAATGTAGAGAAACGTAAGGTTTTACACATAGGCCAGAAAAACAAAATGTACATATACAGATTAGGTGACACTTGGCTCAATAGCAGTAACTGTGAGAAGGATCTTGGAGTCATAGTGGACAATCACTTAAAGATCCACCAAAAAAGCCAATGCAATCCTAGGCTGCATTAACAGAGGGATAGAATCAAGATCACGTGAAGTGTTAGTACCACTTTATAAGGTCTTGGTAAGACCACATTTAGAAGACTGCATCCAGTTTTGGTCACAATATAAAAAAGATGTTGAGACTCTGGAAAAGTACAGAGAAGGGGACTGGAGGCTAAAACAGATGAAGAACGGTTGCAGGAATTGGGTATGTCTACTGTAGTCTAGTGAAAAGAAGGACTAGGGGTGACATGATAGCAGTGTTCCAGTATTTAAGGTGCTGTCACAAAGAAGAGGGGGTCAACCTATTTTCCAAAGAACCAGAAGGCAAGACAAGAAGCAATGGATGGAAACTAATCAAGCAGAGAAGCAACCTAGAACTAAGGAGAAAATTCCTGGCAGTGAGAACAGTAAACTAGTGGAAAGGCTTGCCTTCAGAAGTTGTGGGTACTTCATCACTGGAGGCTTTTAAAAAGAGACTGGACAACCATTTGTCTGAAATGGTATAAGACCTCCGAGGTCCCTTCCAACTCTGTTATTATGTTAACTTCCGACTGGTATAACTTCAACTTCCTCAAACATTTTATCCTCATTAGTAAGAATTAAGTCCAGTATAGCTTTTCCTCTACTTCCCTCCTCTACCTTTTGTATGATTAAGTTGTCAGCTAGACATGTCAGGAATCTGCTTGATCTCCCACTCCTTGCAGAGTTTGTTTCCTAGTTGATGTCAGAGTAGTTAAAGTCACCCAGTATTACAGTGGTGTGTTTCCTACACACCTCAGCTAACCAATTAACAAAGAGTTCATCTATTTTCTCTGGTTGGTTGGGTGGCCTGTAGTACAAACCTATAGCAAAGTCTTTGCTTTTTCCTCTCATATTTATCCAATTACTTTCAGGAAGACTTTCATCCCTAGTATTGTGTACAGGTGGTCCTTGACTTAGAACCACAGTTGAGCCCAGAATGTCTCTTGCTAAGTGATACATTTGTTAATGACTTTTCTTGTCATGGATGTTAAGTGAATCGCTACAGTTGTTAAGTTAGTAACACAGTTGTTAAGTGAATCTGGCTTCCCCATTGACTTTGAAGTCAGAAGTTTGTAAAAGGTGGTCACATGACCCCAGGACACTGCAACTATCATAAATATGAGTCAGTTGCCCAATGTCTGAATTTTGATCACATGACCACAGGGATGCTGCAATGGTCTTCCTCACATTCACTGGCTGATGCTGCACCCTCTTGTTTCATTTTCTTAACAAGTGGTGGGTGGTGGCCTAGTTCCACTTTCACTGCAGCTCTCTCCTCTAGGCTTTTCTGGTAGATCCGTTTTTTTTTCCAGTTAATAGAAGGATTCCACTTTAGTAGCCAAGCGAGACCCAGCACCATAGGGTGGTCCATGCTAGGGGCTACAATAAAACTGATGGTCTCCTCATGGGGCCCCATTTTTTTCTGCACTGGTTCCATTATGAAAGTTGCAGGGGCTCCCCCTGCTAGGGTGTCATCTAGTTGTGAGAATGTTATTGGGGTCTTTAGCTGGCTGATGCACATCCCAAGTTTCTCCACTATGCTGGGACTAACTAGGCCTTTGTACACAGAGTCCAACAGAGTCATTTTTGTGCCCTTGCACCCTGAGGAAGCCACCAATAATTCTACTTGGGCTACCATCGGCATCACAGGGCCACTTACCAGTGGGTTGTTGTCTCTTCCGCGACTGCCTTCTGAGGTCGGCCCCAGGGTTTTGATCGGAGTTCCCTCTCCATCGCTGGATGATGGGGTGAACTCTACAACTTTGATTCCTTTGTGTGCTCCTTCCTTAAGCTTGGGGTCTGCTTTGCCCATCTTTGGTTGTCCCCATGGCATAGCTGGCATTGATTGTGTGTGGGGAGCAGTTGGCTGCATGGTGGCCGTCCTTGCCGCAGTGGTAGCATCCCAATGGTGTTGCCTGGGACTGGAGCCCCTCCTTCCCATTCTTTGAGGCTCTCTTCTCTGGGGCGTAGGGTTGTCGTGATTCCTGCCTGGTGGGTTTGTGGAATGCTGCCAGTACGTACCACTGTCGGAAGGTACTCAGTGACCCCTGTGACAAGCAGGTATAGAGCACTTCATGGTTTAATCCATCTCAGAAATAATCAGAATCTCTTGGGGTTAGTTTACCAGCTGGCCAGCTAAGCTCTGGAATTCCCACATGTACGTGGCCACAGGTCTCCTTCTTTGTTTGATGGTCTTGATCCGGGTTATCATTTTCCACTTTGCCAGGGGATCCTTGAATTGCTAGCTAAGGGCTAGCATGAAGTTGTTGAAGTGGTATAGCTCTTCGGCATCATCATCATTCAGCATTATGAGCCATTCAGCAGCTTCACCCTCTAAGGCAAGGCTTTTCAACCTTTTCACCCATTGCACTACTTTTAGGATATGGCAATATCTGAGTACCACCAGTCGTCTATCAAGGTGTCAAAAACTTGACCAAAAAAAGGAAAAAAATGATAAAGTACAGGTAGTCCTTCACTTACAACAGTTTGCTTAGTGACTGTTCAAAGTTACAATGGCACTGAAAAAAGTGACTTATGACCATTTTTCACACTTATGACCATTTCAGCGTCCCCAGGATCACATGATTTACATTCGGATGCTTGGCAACGGATTCATATTTATGATGGTCACAGTGTCCCAGGGTCATGTGATCCCCTTTTGCAACCTTCTGACAAGCAAAGTCAATGGTGAAACCAGATTCACTTAACAACCTTTTATATCAGGGGTGTCAAACTCAATTTCAATGAGGGCTGCATTAGCATTGTGGTTAGGGTTAGGGTTTTTCCCTCCCTCCTTCTCATTCTCATCTCCTTCCTTCCTTCTGTCGTGGAAAAACCCAATAGAAAAGACAAAAGACAGTAACACAAAGAACAATTCTTACTTTAAGATTCAGAGGTTTATTTTCTAATAATTTGGAACATAGCATAATAACATGGCATTACTTACATCAATAACCCATTGCAATGAGGACCAAGTGGCAATAGCAGATTCCAATAGAACAGCTATAGACCAGTGGCCCTGAGCCAGACTTAAACCAACATTTTTATACTTTTCTTCTACCGACCACCCACTCATAATTCTTACTTTGCAATGACAGTTCCCATCTGAAACTTCTATACATCTGCTACTTTCACTTCCTCTTTTCTCACAGGTAAAATACGTATGTTCCAAATATATATAGAATTACATACTTTGCAATTTATGTTGCACAGAGCTCACCAGATTACAAATAGCACATTCTTATTGTGAACAGCATAAAGTTCAAGTTCAAAGCTTTAAATCACTAATGTGGAGCCTATTCCATGTTTATTCATTCCTATCCTATTATCCATTATAAGGGGCTATATTTCTCATTTCCCACCCTTCCTTCCTTCCTTCCTTCCTTCCTTCCTTCCTTCCTTCCTTCCTTCCTTCCTTCCTTCCGCAGGGCTGTCAGGGCTCAGCAGAAGCGCCAGGATCAGTGCCAGGAAGAAAGATAATTAAATCCACCCACCAAATCATCTTTTCACAGCCTTGGGGCTATGCAAAATGTGGATCTTTGGAAACTCAGCCTCTACAAAAACTTTTATTTTGTTTTGTTTTTACATGTCAGGCACTGTTAAGGCTCTCTGGCAGCTTCATTCTTCAATGCATCTGGCCAATATTTAAGAATACAGCCCCAAACCTCTTATGCAAACACAATGCATCATGTCAGAGAACACTTCCGGCGAGCGAACGGGACAGACGCAAGAGGCTGGGGCTCCAGCCTCCCAGTCTGGTTTCACTTCGTCTAGCGTCTCTTAAAGAGACGGAAAGTTGCCCTGGAGGGGCAACAAAGAAAGAGGGATCTTTCAGGAACTTTCGTGGCGACCAATCTAAGTGTGCTGAATGCCCCCTCTAAAGGGGCGAGAGAAAGGCTGTCAGGAGAGCCGAGACAGCCCAAGTTGTCTGCAGCCAGAAGTGAAGCTATGAAAAAACAGCTGATTTCCAACAACAAGTTATGTCTGGGTGAGCTGAAATCTTTTCCTCCTCCTTGTGCTTTAAAATATTGAGACCCTAAAAAGGAAAATATGAAAGTGTGAAGATCCCCAGAGAGACTTTTGAGCGGCAAACTTAACATTAAGGGGAAATTTTAAATTGTAAATGAATAACAATTAGCGGACTAAAGAGTTGATAAATAAGCCTACGAGGACATCTGCTGGCAGAAAATAAGAACTAAAGAAATTAAAAACACAGTGACCTTGGAAAAGTGTAAGCAAATAAAGTACCGGTGTGAGATTATAAAAGAAAGACTGTTCACAGTTATACTTGTTGATATTGGATAAAGACTAAACAGATACCATTCAAGAAAATAAACAGGAAAAGAGAACATTTCAATATAAGAAGAGACTGGAGGAGGCAATTTTGTCTCACAATAGCGGATTCTTGATTACGTTTGAGACATAAGTTTAAGACTGTGAGCAACAAAATGAGTACATCTAACATCTCCAGACTTGCAAAGAAAACTTCCTCAGCGCCCTCTGTCGGACAAGCCAGCCCGACAACTCAGAGTTCTGTCAGCACACTGTTACAGCGTGAAAAAGCAAGTATGCCACAAGAAGAACAAACCTCTTTAAAATTAATTCATCAATTATTACAGCAAAATCACATTGAGACTCAAAGCAAACTGGACAAAGTAAGCGAAGAAATTATGGATATAAAGGCACAATTCGAAGCTCAAAATCAAAAAATTATGAGAAATGAACAGAAAATCCAGGAAGTGGAACTTAAAGCGCAAGATATTGATAAAAAGGTGGAGACGTTACTGCAAAAGAATGAAAGATTGGAACAATCAAATCAGGAGCTAGAACGTGCCATGGCAATGGTTGAAATGAGAGAAGCGGAATACTACTTGAGGTTTCAAAATATCCCTGAAAATACTGAAGAAAATATAGAAATGGTGATTATTGAGTTGTTGGCAGAACTTCTAAATGCTGATCAAACTGATATCCAGAATGAAATTGATCAAACTTACCGCATGAGCACAGCCTATGTAAGAAAAAAATAAATTACCAAGAGAAGTGCATGTGAGGTTTACAAAGAAATCAACAAGAGATGAAATATTGAGTAAAGTCAGAGAAGAACCCTTACAATATAAAAATAAAGAAATTGTGATCTTAAAACAGATACCCAGGAGAGTGAGAGATACCCGGAGACACTATCATTTCTTAACTACAAAACTGATTGCCAAAGGCATAAATTTTAGATGGCTAATGCCAGAAGGCATTTTAATAAATTGGAACAATACAAGATATCGACTAGATTCAATTTGGAAAGCAGAAGACTTTGAAGAAAGAAATAGAGTAATTTTGGATGAAGGACTGCAGCAACAAGAGGATAAGCAGACAGAAGAAACAACCCAAGGAGCAACGGCACCAGAACAACAGCAGGAGAAAAGTGAACAGACAGGTGAAGGAGAAGGAACTGCTAAAGAACAAAGGATTACAAGATCGACTAGGCCTAAACATAAGTAATGAAAGACAAAATGAAGGAAAAAAACGAGATTTTTTCGGTAAATGTAAATGGACTAAACTCCCCAACAAAAAGAAATAAAATCTTTAGGAAACTTCAGAAATTAAATATAGATATAATTTGTCTGCAAGAGACACAAACAACTGCCTCCTGAAGTCCGCGTTTCTCCAACTCTCCTGGCCTTCCGGAAAAACCTAAAGACTCATCTTTGCCGGCAAGCCTGGGGATGATTGTGGTTGATTGATGTATTGAATGTGTGTTTATTGGTTTTTAGATATTCTGTTTGGGTTTTTTATATTCTATTTTTTGTTATGTATATGTTGTTAGCCGCTCCGAGTCCCCTGGAGAGGAGCGGCATACAAACCCAAATAAAATAAATAAATAAATATGAAAAAACAATATTATAAATTTTTGGAACACCCCAAAATGGGGAAGCTTTATTATACAGCAGCACAACAAAAGAAACGAGGGGTGGCGATATATGTTAAAGAGACAATAGATTCCAAATTAATATATTCAGATGAAGAAGGAAGAATTGTTATGGTTGAAATATATCTGCACCAAAAACAAATATTTTTAGTGGCAATTTATGCTCCAAATGATAGTCAAGGACAATTTTATCAAAGATTACACAGGAAATTAATAGAAATGGAATATCAAAATACCTGCTTAATAGGAGATTTTAATGCGATAGTAGATGGAACAATGGATTATAAGAGGCATTTTTTGATATGGCAGAAGAAATTGGAATTCAAGATGTCTGGAGAGAAATTAATCCTCAAAATCGACAATATACCTTTTATTCAAATAGCCATAAATCCTGGTCAAGAATTGACATGATTTGGATGACTCCTGAATTAAAGATGGATATACAGGGAATTGAGATAGACATAGGCACATGGGCAGATCATAACCCTTTAAAAGTGACATGGAAAGGAATAAAAAAAAAACCAAGATGGATATTAAATCAATCTATATTAAAAGATAAAGAATTTGTAGATTTGGCTAAAAGAGAAATGGAATTTTTCTTTAAAGAAAACAAAGAAGATACATCATTACAAAACGTATGGGATACAGCTAAAGCATATTTTAGAGGCATAGCTGTAATGTATATGGCAAAGAAAAACAAACAGAAAAGACAGCAATATTTGTTATTAAAAGAAGAATTTAGAAAATTAGAAATAGAACTACAAAAAAATCCTCAGAAAAAGAATGGGAAAAGAGAAATGGAAATAATAAAACATAAGCTTAACCTGCTGGACTCAGAAAAAATGGCTGAACAAATAAAAAGAGCAAAACAATTTTTTTTTGAAAATGCCAACAAGCCAGGAAGATGGCTAGCCTATAAGCTTAAAAAGCAGAAACAGAAGAAAATAATACATAACTTAATAGATGGGAAAGGTTGTTTACAATTCAAAAAGGAAGAAATAAAAAAGATAATTAAGAACTATTATATGGAATTGTATGGTAAAGAGGAAGTTGTAAAAGAGAGAATTGTTCAATATTTAGAAGAAAGCAAACTACCAAAGATATCGGAGACATTTAAAGTTATGTTAGAAGAAAGAATAACAACGATGGAGATATTAGAGGCTATAAAACGACAAAAGAACGGGAAAACACCAGGTCCAGATGGGCTACCGGCGGAACTTTATAAAAATCTACAAGATACATTAAGCGAACCATTGAAAAAGGTTTGCAATGGATTACTGTTAGAAGCTAAACTTCCAAATACATGGATAGAAGCAAATATTACTCTGATACTAAAAGAAGATACAGATTTGATATATATTAAGAATTATAGACCGATTTCATTACTTAATGTGGATTATAACATTTTTACTTCAATAATGGCAGAGAGACTGAAAAGATATTTAGTTGAGTTTATACATCCAGATCAAAACGGCTTTTTACCGAAGAGACAGATCAAAAACAATCTAAGGGTGATAATGGGCGTATTAGAATACTATGAACTACACCCAGGGAAACAATTGGCATTAGTGTTTTTGGACGCTCAAAAAGCGTTTGATAATGTTTCTTGGCAATTTATGGTTCAACAATTACAAATAATGGATTTTGGAAAGAACTTTATAAATATGATAAAAACAATATATAGTAATCAGACAGCAAAAGTGATAGTAAATGGAGATTATACTGAGAGCTTTGAGATAAGAAAAGGTACGAGACAAGGGTGTCCACTATCTCCTTTATTATTTATTTTTACTTTGGAAGTATTAAATAGAAGGATAAGGCAAGATATAGAAATTAAAGGATTGAAAATAAAAGATGAAACATATAAATTACAAGCATTTGCCAATGATTTAGTATTTATTTTGGAAGAACCCCTAGAGACGATTCCTAAACTATGGGGAAAGATAGAAGAATATGGAGAAGTGGCAGGATTAAAAATAAATAAAGATAAAACCAAAGTAATAGTAAAGAATCTTACAAACAAAAAAGACAAATATTAGAGAAAACAGAGGTACAAATAGTGAAAAAAGTAAAGTATTTAGGTATCTACCTTTCAGCTAGATGTTCGTCAATAAAAGAAGATAATTACATAAGATTATTAAAGCAAATAAAATTAGATTTAGAAAGATGGGAAAATCTCCAATTATCAATATTAGGAAGAATTGCAACAGTTAAAATGAATGTCTTGCCAAAGGTTTTATTTTTATTTCAAACAATTCCGATAAAACTTGAAAATTTTTTTTTTTCAAAATTTAAATTCATTGGTTTTGAACTTCATTTGGCAGGGGGGAAAAGCTAGAATTAAGATGAAAACATTACAAGATGCTAAGGAAAATGGAGGTTTTGGCCTGCCAGAATGGACATTGTATTATCAAGCCTCGGTGTTAACATGGGTGAAAGAGTGGATAATTCTTAGAAATAAAAGGTTATTGTATTTAGAAGGACATTATTTACAATTGGGCTGGCATGCTTTTTTATGGTATGGGAAAAATAGAGTTCATAAATATTTTCAAAATCATGTTATAAGAAATGCCTTATTAACAGTATGGGAAAAAATTAAAGCCAAAATATATGTTAAGATTCCAGGGTGGTTGTCAACGATGGAGGCATTTATACATCCGAATTTAGTGGACTTTGAGAAAGTATGGACATATAAAGATATCTTAGATATTCATGGGAAATTAAAATCTAAACAAGAATTGGAAAATTTAGGAATTAACTTATCCTGGTGGGTACATTTACAGATATTAAATAGATATGAAAAAGATGTAAAAATGTATGGATTTTATAAGGATCAAACTGTGTTTGATAAGATTTTGTTGACCTCAGATGAGAAATTGATTAAGAAAATGTATAATTTTTTGTTATTTTAGATATGGAAAGTGAACAAGTGAAAGAAACAATGATAAGATGGGCAAAAATTTTTGGTTATAACATAGAATTAGAAAAATGGCAAATGTTATGGGAGAGAAATTATAAATTGACAATGTTAACTTCTTACAAAGAAAATCTGTATAAAATGTTTTATAGATGGCACCTTCCACCAGCAAGATTGGCAAAAATGTTTAAAAATATGTCAGATAAATGTTGGAAATGTAAACATAATGTAGGTACGTATTATCATATTTGGTGGACATGCGGGAAGGCAAAGGTTTATTGGAAAAATATACATATGTGGTTAGAAAAAATATTAGATGAACAAGTGGATTTTAAACCTGAACTTTTTTTATTAGGCATCATGCCTGAAAAGACTAATAAGCAGAAATTATATTTAACTCTACATATTACCACAGCAGCAAGAATAATTTTTGCACAATATTGGAAGAATGAAGCTTTGCCATCAGAGGAAGAAATAATCAGGAAGATTTTGGAATGTGCAGAGATGGACAGATTAACTATGAGGCTGAAAGACAAAGAAGATACAGACTATTATCAAATTTGGAACTTATTTTACATTTGGTTAGAGAAAAGAAGCAAGGATTAGGAATTGAATATGTATTAGTTTAGCAAATTCCAGACAACTTGTTGATTGGAAAAATTTAATATGTATGGGAAAAAAATTAATAAAAAAAAAGATTGAAGAACAATGCATCATGTCAGTTGTAGGACAAATAACATGAGCAAGCATGGATACAATTCCTGCAGCTGCAGAAAAAGCAGCAAAAATAGAAAAAAGAGAGAATGTGCATTTCATTAATGGAGAACAAAGGAACAGTGAGTAACTCAGACTTAAGGGGAAAAATAGACTAAAAATAAATAAAAATAAAAATAAAAAAAGTTGACACTGAGCGAAGCAAGCTGCCAGAAAGTGGATTTTATTACAGAACCCAGACAGAGAAGTGATTCAGCAATAACTTCTGGACTAGCTAGTAAAAATCACCTAAATGCATGGTGCAATTTATACTCTTTTTCCTATTTTAAGTTTTGATGAGATTTGTAAGAAGCTTTTTCTTCTTAATTTCCTAGCTTGGTTTTTTTCCCTGTCAGCAGGATTGATTAATCCTATCACCCAGGGAAGGAAATAACTTCTTGAAGTTTTTGTGTGTGTGTGTTAATCTTGTCATAGGTTCTTGTGTGTGTCTGGGGTTAATCCTGTTATTGGTTTCTATGTGTGTATAGGGCAATCCTGTCAGCTTTCTTTTAGTTTGTTCAAGGCTAGCGCTTATCGCTACATTGTTTCTTTTGCTTTGTGTTTCTTGGCTGTCTGCCCAAGGCTATTAACTGAGCTGGGCAGGGGAGGAAGAGAGAGGAGAGAGAGAAAAACAACAACAACTCTTCTCTGGTACTTTTATTTTTTGGCTTGACTTTTCTAAGAGAAGGGAAATGGATGTTTCTTTTGGAGCAGCCTTTCGTATTTGTAATAGTTTCTGGGGCTGGGTTTTCTACCTCTTTTCCTATTGTTCCTGCCTGTTCAATATTTCCCAAAGATATTTCTTTTTCATGGCTATGTATATGCTAACTTCTAATTATTGATTGAATCAATAATCCATCACAGCCATGGAGCAAGTTTCAAATTGACTCCGGAGTTCAGAGATCTTAAACCAGGGGTGGGGAACCTTGGCTCTTTTATGACTTGTGGACTTCAACTCCCAGAATTCTTGAGCCAGCATGGCTCAGCTTGGAAACCTCTCCCTTTCCCCTCAGCATGGCTGGCTCAGGAATTCTGGGATTTGAAGTCCACAAGTCATAAAAGAGCCAAGGTTTCCCGCCCCTGTCTTAAACGGTTGCTTCGCGGGAATTGCATCCCATGAGGGAAGCCGAGCGAGGGATTTACTAAGGCTTTGGAAATGGGCATTTGTAAGTCTAACCAAACAGGCCAAAGCTGACAGCTGCTCTTTGCTAAACTTTTCTCATAAAAAAAGCAATGTTGCAAAAAAGAGAAACCAGTGAAGGAGCCAAACTTTTTCCTTCGACCTTCTCCAGAGGAAAGAGGAATGCGGCATCTGCCAGGTGTTTTTTTGTCCAAATTGGGCACCCAAAGCAAAGGGAAAAAACTGCTGCGGAGTTTTGAAAAACTGCCAGGGCTGCTGCGCCCCTTCCTGAAACGAAGTGGCCCATGCAGTCCAGCCTCATCCGGCACAGCCGCCGCAACACCTGGTCACTTACTTGTCCAAAATGAAGTACAGGTAAAAGCCCCCATAGCAGGCGGCACCCCCCTCCTCTCGCTGCCCCCCTCGCCTGTCACAGGGGACCGTCAGGGCAGCCAGGAAGAGCCACTGCAAGGCCTGGGGAAGAGGTCTCTGCACTGCACGAGCCATTCCTGAATCCAGGCAGCCCAAGGGGTGAAGGCCCCGGGGCTCTGCTCCTCCCAAGTTCCTTCAGCAGATGGCCAGGCGGTGGCGGCGGCTTCTTAGGGGATCAAATCCTCACGTTCAGAAAGGAGGGGAAAAGGCTGTCCGGAGGTGGGTTTGAGGGTTTTTTTAGGTGGTTTCAGATTTCCCTTCTGCTCTGTTTTCCCTCTGGTCTGTTTTTAGGGGCGCCTCTGCCTTGCGCTTCCAGCACAGTGCAGCCAAGCCCACCACTGTCAGCCAGTCAATTTGCAACTTCTGGTTACTGTTGCTTTGCTTTGCCTCAGATTTGAGGAATGTGGAAGCCTCATCCCCCCTCCCACCCCTTTCCCTGCAAAGGAAAGAGCTGGAATCTGGTGCTGATCCTGGCGCTTCTGCTGAGCCCTGACAGCCCTGCAGCTCCAGCTGTCTCTTGCTCAGGCTTGTGTGGTGCTGCCGCCAGTTCAGCTCATTCCCCTTCCCCGCTACCACTTCTAGGATGGTCGCGTACCACCTGCCAGGTGCCAATGTACCACAGGTGGTATGCGTACCACTGGTTGAAAAGCCCTGACCTAGAGCACTGCTGGAGAAAAACAAAGTATGTCTCTGACCAGACATGACTTAGAGCTGCTATTAAGGCCTAGCTCATGGCAGTAAGAGCAGTGAAACAGCATTATTTCTTTGCTCTTATTGTGTCCATGGCATGTCACCTGGTGGCCATGTTCTGGATCATCTGGTCCTTCCTGGGACAAGGGGGCTCCGGTGATCATCTTCAGGGCCATGCAGAGGAATTTGTTCAACATCTGATGGACAAAGTCACTCGGATTCATTCCCAGTTTGATCCCATGCACGGGGCATGTTCATGTGAGATGCCTGGGGAGATCCCATCTGCTTGGACAATTTTCATCCTGTTTTCAATCTTCCTTTCTTAGGGAAGATAGCAATAGCACTTAGACTTTACTACTTCACAGTGCTTTATAGCCCTCTCTAAGCAGTTTACAAAGTCAGCATACCCAACAATCTGGGTCCTCATTTTACCAACCTCGGAAGGATGGAAGGCTGAGTCAACCTTGAGACTGGTGAGATTCGAATTGAGCAACTGCTGGCAATTGACAGTGAGCAGAATTAGCCTTGAATACTGCATTCTAACCACTGTGCCACCACAGATGCTGAAAAGGTGGTTGCCTGGCAGCTTCAGAAGGTCCTGAATGAAACAGATCATCTGGACCCCTTTCAGTCAGAATTCAGACCCAGTTATGGGACAGAAATGGCATTGGTTGCTCTTATTGATGATCTCTGGTCTGAGCGGGATTAGATTAGTGCCGTGGTGGCGAACCTATGGCACGCGTGCCACAGACGGCACGCAGAGCCATCCCTGTGGGCATGCGCGTCATTGCCCTGGAGGGAGGCGGGGCCAGACTGCTCCCCTCTGCCTCTCCACGTGCGCCTGCACTCTCGGCTCTCTTTCTCTCTGTACTGAGAGCCAGGGAGCAACTGCAAGTTCGCAGGCATCCTAGCAATTCAACCTTGACAGTTACACTGCGGTAAGATCGGTGGCCAATAAATTGGATGGTGTAGTGTTGGCTATCTTGCTTAGCATGCTCCAAGCCACACAATCTACCTATTCTGTGGGGCAAGAAATTCTTTTAAGAGGAAAATGATTTGAAAGTGTAAATACAACACCAATTATCCCAAGTTACAACCCTCACAATCTGCCACACCCAATCTTCTGCAAGCATTCCCTGTTTTATTTGATGGGGTTTGCTAAGGTCTTGTTTGCCCATATATGTGTCGTGGATATACAGTACATCAACAATAAGTGCACCTAGAACATAGAACATAGAATAATAGAGTTGGAAGAGACTGTTGCTAAAACAGTTCAATGCTGTTTAGTTTTCAGTTCCTTGGAAAACTCTCAGAAACCATTCTTTCCCTGGGGGGGTGGGGAATCTATTTCATTTCTTTTTCATTTCTTTCTGAGGGTTCTGCCATTCTCCTGAGTGGGAGGGGGAAAGGCTCTGTGGTATGTGTCTCTGCTTTGCTACAATGTATCCTTTCCGTTCTTTCTACAAACTTACTCTTTGAACTGTCTCTCCCTTGATGTTACCTTGGGGTGAGAAAGGAATGTTCCTCTGGCCATCTGGCTTATCTCTCGCTGCAGAAGGGAAGGTCCAAAGACCCAACATCTTCACAAGCATGGGAACAGACCCCATTATCAGCTCCTTTCCCACAGCGGACTTAACAGCTGGCCCATTCAAACTGACCAGATAAACTATTGGGATGGGGTTTGCTTGGGACTCTTTTCACCTCAGATCCTGCCTATTATGCCTGCTATCAGCTTCTCCTAATAAAAGTTCCTTTTGGAATGAAACTGTTCCAAGAGTCCTGCTTTCTTGGGATGAGGTTTTGAAGTGGGCCCTGACATTAGGCAGGATCTGCAGTAATAGTCAGCCCGGAAGGAAGAACCTTGCCAGGGGGCTAAGTAAACAATGTCCAATATCAGAACGGAAAGGGAAGAACCTACCATGGGAGGGGAGCTCACCCACCAAGCAGAGGCCAGCCAATACAGTTCTCAATCCTCGAGCTCGTCGGACAAGGTGGTGGCTGTGGAACGCCACCACAAACCCAGGTGGTCGATGGGTGTCAGGAAGAAGGAGGACTGGGAGAAGAGATCCAGGAAAGTGACGCTCAGATGCATCAGTCACCAGCCGGGTTGGAAAGTCAAGATGGAGAGGTCGCTTCACCTTAGGGAAGTCAAGGACGACCGACCGCCCCATTCCAGTCAGTTCCTGGAGCAGGTCATCGACACGTTGAGAGTCATCTTTGATTCCATGAAGTAGGATAAAGCCGACCCATGCCAGGGAACCGCCAACCCAGGTTTAGCTGAAGGAACAGATGAAGGGGGGAGAACCAGCAGTCCCAGGCCCTTCCACCAGCACCCTGGAAGCAGCAGCCATCGCTACAGCCGCCACCACCCCTGGGCGAGCCGCACTGGCCAACGGAGATGGCCACTGACACAGGCGAAAGAAGGGGCATCGGTCCATCTGACAGTTCCCACTGCTAGGAGTGAAGTACTGCGGGGAGCCACGCCAACTGGGGTTTTTCCTGACCCAAGTGTTGAACTACATGGAGGAATATGGCTGTGACATACCAAGTGATCGCGGCCGAATATGGATTGTGCAAGCAGCCCTAGATGGCACAACAGCAGACTGGGTGGTGGATCTCCATGATACCGATGCCCCAGAACTGCAGAATTTCAATCAGTTCATGGCAGCCCTCAAATGCAGATTTGAAGACCCGTTGGCTGATCGGAAAGTGCGGGAACGCATCAAAACTGTCAGGCAAGGGTGGCGACCCATGGCAGAATATACCCAAGAATTCTGAGCCCTGGCCAGCAAGCTGAACAGGCTGGAAGATATCTTGATCGGGCATTTCAAAGATGGCCTGAACTATGACCTGTATGATGCCTGCATCCCTCGAGGAGACCCGGACCAGCTCCAAGACTGGTACATCCTGGCTGAGGAAGCAGAGATCGATCGAGCCAGAAGACAATGACGCGGAGGGAGATCTTGGGGGAAATCGCCAGCAGAGCCACCTCATGAACCAATGAAGCAAGCACCAACTACCCCGAGGGCAACAAGATGTTTCAAATGCAGAAAGGAAGGACACCACGCTGCCAAGTGCCACATGGACCCCCGTCTGGAAGCCTGACCAAGTCCTGGTCAGGAAGCCTGGGAAGGCCCCGATGAAACTGAAGGAGACGGCCATAAAAAGCGTGGAGGTCATCGAGTTCCCAACTCCATCAAAGCAGGGGAAGGGAACTCCGACACCACCGGGACAGCCACCCAACTCGTCAGATGACAACTCGGAGGATGAACCCTTGGTAAGTGGACCCATCGCGCCACTCACCAGGACCGTAGAACTGTTTAGCCCCAGAATACCCGAAAGGGTTGCATTCAGAGCACTAATAGACTCCGGCTGCACCTGTTGCCTCATAAGAATTCCGGTGAGGAGGCTGAAGAAACCGATCTCATTTGGTCAATTAGATTGGTCCATTGCAGGAGGGACACCAGCTACTCTCGCCACTGTCATGGTTCTGAAAGAAGAAGTTCTTCAAAGAACTTTGGGGCATTGTTTACCTTAAAGAATCTTTAATTGCAACATAGCTTCGGCATGTACATAGAGAAGCCAAAATCTGGATTCTCCACCCCCAAACACACAGTATCTAAGCATAACTCACTCCTTCATTTAACAGCCATTAATCACATTCTCCAATTAGTTTGAAGTGTGAACTTTCCCTCCCGTTATCTCCTCTTATTACAACCAACCTTGAAGAATACTCAACTGAGATATTGTTATGGCTAACTAGTCCCCAAGCACATTCTTCCCTCTCCCCTCCAGCATCATCAAATTTTTACTCTAAAAGTAATACACAGCTTAAATAGAAAATGTCTGCATCTTCATATATTGTCAAGCAAGAACATCCGATATTAGCAGCATTGACAGCCACATTGCCCGTCCAACTCATCATAGGTGATCACATAGAGACTATAATGTTTGTAGTGACCCCTGGCATGGAATGCCCCTTATCCTGGGCATGGCATGGCTAACCAAGTGGAACCCACAGGTGGACTGGAGGATGGGAGAACTCAGATTCCCAGATGGAGAGGCAGTAACAACCCCAACTTGACCCCAAAATGGGGAGAGACCCTCCGAAAGCACAGTGGCGGTGGGGAAAAAGCAGTTACAGGACATACCAGAGGAATACCAGGACCTAGCTAAAGTATTCACCAAGGAGAAATCTGACAAACTGGCCCCACCCCACTAACCCACAAACGGCTCCATCAAAATCCTCCCAGGGGTAAAATTACCCAAGCCAAAACTGTATTCCATGAGCCCACAGGAGCTGCAAAAGTTCATAGACAAAAACCTGGAATGGGGGTTTATCCAACTGGCAAAGCCCAAGACCACAGCCCCCGTACTATTTCAAGAAAAGAAGGATGGGACTCTTCGCCTCTGTGTGGACTATAGGTCTCTGAATGCAGTGAGCGAGAGTAACCTATATCCCCTCCCTCTCATGAAAGACATGCTAGCACACCTATCGAAAGGAAATATCTTTTTGAAACTGGACTTAAGGGAGGCATATTACAGGATTAGAATTAAAAAGGGAGACGAATGGAAAACAGCTTTCAATTGCCCCTTAGGATGTTACCAGTTCAGGGTTCTACCCTTCGGCCTTCAAGGGGCACCTGCAGTGTTCATGCAATTAATAAATGACATGCTCCAAGAGCACCTGTATAAACGTTGCTTGTTTACCTGGATGATATCCTGATATTCACTGAAACAAAGGAGGAGCATGTGAAGTTAGTCAGAGCTGTACTGAAAAAACTCCAGGCAACTCACCTGTATGCCAAACTGTCTAAGTGTGAATTTCACAAGGAAAAAATTGACTACCTGGGGTATCGCATCTCGCCAGATGGCATAGACATGGACCCTGAGAAAGTCTGAGCTGTACTAGAATGAGCTCCGCCCTCCACTAGGAAGCAATTGCAAAGTTTCCTTGGATTTGCTAATTTTTACCGGCAATTCATCCCCTCCTTTGCGCAGATTGCACTACCAATTACTAACTTGCTAAAGACCAAAGGGGAGGGAAAACCGAAGCCAAGTCAGCCATTGAAATGGACGGTAGAATGTCAAACCGCATTTGAAAGGTTAAAAAGACTATTTTCTGCAGAACCAGTTTTAAGGCACCCTGACACTGAAAAACCTTTCGTGATTCAGGCTGATGCTAGTGATGTAGCTGTGGGGGCAGTACTATTACAGGAAAACGATGAAGGGAAATTGCAGCCTTGTGCATACACATCAAGGAAACTCACAGAGACAGAGCAAAGGTGGGCAGTTTGGGAGAAGGAGGCTTACGCGGTCCAATGGGCCCTTCTAACCTGGCGGCACTTCCTTTCCAGGTGTGGACCGACCACAAGAACCTGGAAGCACTAAAAACGCCCAGGAAACTGACCCCCAAACAAGCGAGATGGTCACAGCATTTCCACCGGTTTAACTTCACTCTAAAACACTTACCGGGAGGAAAGAATTTCTTAGCGGACGCATTGTCCAGACTGCCTCAGTACAATAGCAACAGAACAGAGATAACAGACTCACTTATGCCATCAAAGCAATTATTAGCACAAGTCACCACCCGAGCACAAGCCAAACTCCATAAGCCCCTAGCGAGCCAAGCAGGGATTGAATTCAAAAAAGTGCTAGAAACTGACAAATGTTTCCTAAGCCCCCAGAACCTATGCACCATGACCGATGGTTTACCATGGGTGGGAGAAAAGCTGTACATCCCAAAAAGCCAGAGACTGACATTTATGCAGCTATGCCATGACTCAAAATCAGCTGGTCATTTCAGATTTGTAAAAACTTTACACCTGGTGAAAAGGCAGTTTCGGTGGCCGTCAATAAAAAAGGACATTGAAAGTTACGTGGCCAGTTGTCCAATCTGTGCTGCAGCTAAGAGAAGGCAAGGAAAGACCTCAGGCTTGTTGAAACCAGTAGCAACCCCATCAGCGCCTTGGAGCCAAATTTCTATGGACTTTATTATGGAATTACCAGAAAGTGGGGGGAACACAGTCATTTGGGTCATGACGGATTTGTTCTCTAAAAAAGTACATTTTAATTTATCCCATGCCAAAAAATCCCCAACGCAAAGACACTTGCAAAGCTCTTCGTCCAGCATATTTATTGACTTCATGGAGCCCCACAACGAATCATATCAGATAGAGGGGTACAGTTCACATCAGAGTTTTGGAAAGCATTCCTAGGACTGTTGGGGACCACACAGGGGCTGTCATCTAGTCATCATCTGCAGACAAATGGTGGGACTGAACAGTCGAACTCAGTACTGGAGCAGTACCTAAGATGTTTCATTAACTAC
The DNA here is from genome assembly GCA_034064705.1 of Bothrops alternatus. Lineage (NCBI taxonomy): Eukaryota > Metazoa > Chordata > Lepidosauria > Squamata > Viperidae > Bothrops > Bothrops alternatus. The sequence continues at coordinate 2,519,084 of JARGCV010000105.1, forward strand.
CAGCAGGAAAATTGGACTGACCTACTCAGAAGTCGCTTATAACAACACAGTACATTCTAGCATGGTCTAGACTCCTTTCCAGGTGGCAATGGGACAAAGTTTTAACCCGATGCCTGAACTCCCATCACGTGACCCAACCATCCCTTCCCTGAAGCAATGGATTGCACAATTGCAAAATACCTGGCCAGTCGTGAGAAAGACATTGGACGAAGCTAGGGAAGCATATAAATTCCAAGCAGATAAGAAGTGAAGCGAACCCAAACCATTTCAAGTAGGAGAGAAAGTTAACCTGTCAACAAAATACCTAAAATCCCTGCAGCCCTCAAAAAAGTTAGGATCAAAATTTGTGGGACCATTTCCCATTAAAAGGATAATCAATCCTGTCATAGTAGAATTGGAGCACCCAAAGACACTCAGACAGGTTCACCCAATTTTCCACTGCAGCCTTTTAAAACGTGAACTGCAATCGCCCTTAAGGCCAGCTGCAGCTCCTTCCCCTCCTCCAATCATGGTAGAAGGTGAACAGCATTTTGAAATAAAAGAAATCCTAGATTCCAGAAAGCATCATGGTTCCACCCAATACCTACTAGCGTGGAAACACCTGCTGCCTTCCCAAAACAAGTGGGTTCAGAAACGTCATATTAGCCGCCCCCCAACTACTTATTAAGTTTTACACTGCATACCCAGATAAACCAGACTAATCCTTGTCTTCCTTTTTTGTATTTTATTTTTTACAGGTGGATCTCTCTTTTTCTAAGGGGGGCAGGGTGTCAGAACCCATTCTTTCCCGGGGGGGATCTATTTTATTTCTTCTTCATTTCTTTCTGAGGGTTCTGCCATTCTCCTGAGGGGGAGGGGGGAAGGCTCTGTGGTATGTGTCTCTGCTTTGCTACAATGTATCCTTTCTGCTGTTTCTACAAACTTACTCTTTGAACTGTCTCTCCCTTGATGTTACCTTTGGGTGAGAAAGGAATGTGCCTCTGGCCATCTGGATTATCTCTTGCTGCGTAAGGGAAGGTGCGAAGACCCAACAACATCTTCACAAGCATGGGAACGGACCCCGTTATCAGATCCTTTCCCACAGTGGACTTAAACCTGAGGATTGGCCCATTCAAACTGACCAGATGAACTGTTGGGGTGGGGTTTGCTTGGGACTCTTTTAACCTATTGATCTGAGTGGGAAACCCTCAGATCCTGCCTATTATGCCTGCTATCAGCTTCTCCTAATAAAATTTCCTTTTGGAAAGAAACTGTTCCAAGAGTCCTGCTTTCTTCGGATGAGGTTTTGAAGTGGGCCCTGACACTCTTCCTGAAGTGACTGCAGTTTCTCCTGATAGGTTCCTATTAAAGTCTACTGAATCAAAAGACAGTTATTAGCCATTATTGTGGGGGAGCCAGAGTTTTATTAACACTCACCATATGTCTATACCCAGTAGTGCCAAGTCTGTTACTGAGTGCCCATTCAGGTTCCACATTGATGTAATTGGGAATTTTCCAGGTCTGATCGTGTAGCTCTCTCAGTTGTGTCCACCAGCAGGAAAGCAGGTTCTTGTTTCCACATGTGGCATTTGCAAACCTTCTCTCCTGTGGGTTTCTGTTGCATAGACTAGGTGAAGCGAGTGGCTTCTCTTCCTTGAATGATCTGTGGCCAGACAGGAGAAAGATTAGCTGTTAAAGTGACTTTAAAAGCAACGAATGGTATAACTGGCTTGGGCTGTTTCCATCTTCAGAATCTGGTAAGTCACCTGGCTTGGATATCATAGAAGACATAGGGCTGGAAGGGATCTTGGAGGTATTCTAGTCGAACCCCCTGCTCAAGGCAGGAGACCTTATATTTTGCCATAATTCCACATATTTCTTTTTCCCTGTTGGTAAAGTACAGTACCTGTGAATGGTTCAATGCCAAAGTCCAGACAGATTCCCAAAAGGTGAATTTACAATGTAAAGGATGGAAAAGTTTCCAGATTTAGTTTTAAACTAGCCACAGCTGGTTTTTATTTATTTTTATTTATTATTAAATTTATTTGCCGCCCATCTCATTTCAAAGTGACTTGACTTCAAATGTACTTGAGCCTTATTAGGATTAATTACATAATCATATGATGCTAGGCTGAATTTTACTACCCTAGAGCAGGGCTTTCCAACCAGTGGTATGCGTACCACCGGTGGTACATTGGCACCTGGCAGGTGGTACGTGACCCTGCCTAGCCTAGACAAGTATAGTGGGGGGAGGGAATGAGCTAAAGCAGCGCAGCACAGGACTTGCCATAAGAGAGTCATCAGGAGCTGCAGGGCTGCTGGGGCGAGACAAAGGCCCCAGGATCGGCACTTCCAGCACACCTGGAAGAGAAAAGAGGAGGAGGGTAGAGACAGGAGAGGATATAAAAGGAGGCAGTTTTGGTGGGAAAGGGAGAGAAAAAAAAGATGCTGGAGAAAGTCAGAAGAGAAAAGGCTTTTGTCAGAGAAGTGGTAAGGAGAAAGAGAGAGAGGAAAGGCTTTTTGGGAGAAGTGTATGTGAGAGAGAGGAAAGGCTTTTTGGGAGAAGTGTGTGTGTGACAGAGAGGAAAGGCTTTTTGGGAGAAGTGTGTGTATCTGAGAGAGGAAAGGCTTTTGGGGAGAGAAGCAGTGAGGAGAAAGAGAAGAAGAAGAAAACTTTATTGATTAAGTCAATTGACTGTATCAAATATACTCATACAGAAATGCAAATAGATAAAGAAAAGAAAACTTCATAATAGATCATCACCCCTACAGTTAGAATAGAATAGAGCTGGAATGGACCTTGGAGGTCTTCTAGTCCAGCCCCCCGCTCAAGCAGGAGAACCTATACCATCTCACACAAGTGACTGCCTATCTTCTTAAAAATCTCCAGTGATGGAGCGCCCACAGTTTCTGAAGGCAAGCTGTTCCACTGGTTAATTTTCCTCACTGTTAGGAAGTTTCTCCTTAATTCCAGGTTGCTTCTCTCTTTGGTCAGTTTCCAACCATTGTTTATTGTCTTGCTCTCTGGTGCTTTGGAGAATAGTTTGATGCCCTCTTCTTTGTGGCAGCCCCTCAAATACTGGAATACTGCTATCATGTCACCCCTATTTCTTATTTTCTTTAGACTAGCCAAACCCAAGTCCTGCAGCCATTATTTGTATCTTTTAGTCTCCAGGCCTTTGATCATCTTAGTTGCTCTTCTCTGAACTTTTTCCAAAGTTTCAACATCTTTTTTGTTGTAGTATTCCAGGTGTGGTCTTACTAGGGTTTTATAAAGCAGTACTAATACTTTGCGTGATCTTGATTCCATGCCTCTGTTTATACAACCCAGGATTGTATTAGCTTTTTTGGCTGCTGCTGCACACTGCTGGCTCATAGTCAAGTGATCGTCCACTAGGACTCCAAGGTCCCTCTCACAGTTGCTGTTTTTGAGCCAGGTCTTGCCTAATCTGTACATGTTGGCGTTGAGGAAAGATTGAAACTCTCCTGCCATGAATTGTGCCCCGTTGTCGGACACGAATACATCTGGCAGACCATGTGTGGCGAACAGCCAGCACAACTCTTGGATGACCCTGGTTGTTGTCATCGATGAGACTGGTGCCACTTCCAACCACTTGGAATAACTGTCTACTACAATTAGGAACACTTGCCCTTGGAAGGGGCCTGCAAAGTCAATGTGCACGCTAGACCATGGGGCGTGCGTGGTCTCCCAGCGGTGCACTGGTGCTTGTGGCATCTCCGATCAGGTTTCTTGGCAGGCCTGGTAACTCCTTACTTGATTCTCAATGTCCTTGTCCAGGCCTGGCCACCACAAGTAGCTCCTGGCTAGAGCCTTCATTAGAACAATTCCTGGGTGCCCCTTGTGTAAGGAATCCAGCACCCTGGAGCGAAGACTGGGTGGAATGATGACCCTGCTGCCCCACAGCACACATCCCTTGTGGGCCAACAGTTCATTTTTCCGTGAAGCGTAGTGATGGAACTCAGGGCCTGGTCAGGTCTCTGGCCATCCCCTTAACACCCAGTTGAGAACGCGGCTAAGCGTTCTGTCCGTGGTGGCTTCAGCTGCAATGTCCCCTGCATTTAGAGGTGCTTCAGGCAGGTCCTGGATTGCCAGGATACGACAAGGGTCCAGATCAGTCTGCGGTAGAGGCAGACGGCTGAGAGCATCGGCGTGACCCATTTCCTTACCCAGCTTGTGGACTAGCTGGTACGAGTATGCAGCCATGAAAATGGACCATCGTAGCATTCACGGCAATAGGATCTGCGGTGTCTGTTTGTCTGCTGTGAAGAGACCAAGCAGAGGTTTGTGGTCTGTAAAGATGGTGAAGGTTCATCCATATAAGAAGTCGTGGAACTTCTTAATGCCAGCCACTATGGCGAGGGCTTCCTTGTCTATCTGGGCATAGTTTCTTTCAGCTGATGATAACATTCTAGAATAGTATGCGATGGGGGCCTCTCTACCATCTGGCATCCTGTAGCTTAGTACTGCCCCAATGCCGTATGGCAAAGCATCACAGGCTAGTGTTAGTGGTAGGTTTTCATTGAAATAAGGTAGGACGGAGTCTGAGGATAACAATGATTTTACCTCCTTGAACGCTTTGTCTTGGGTGCACGACCAGACCCAGGACATTTTTTTTTGTCCAGTAGGCAGTGTAGCGGTTCTGTCAGGGCAGCCTTATGCGGTAAGAAGGAGTGGCTCCCCCTTGGATTTTGGTGTGGGGGCTTGCTGAATTGCCTTTAGCTTTGCAGATGGGTGGATTCCAGCAGCATCAATGCAGAAACCCAAGAATTCTGTGGATTCCACGCCGATCTGGCACTTTTCCTTCTTGAGTTTTAGGCCTGCCTCGTGGAAATGTTGGAGTACTGCACGGAGATGTTCCGCTAGGACTTCTGCTGATTCCCCCACGATTAGGACGTCATCAAAATATAGGCAGACGCTGGGAATGTTCTTCAGTGTTCGTTCCATAATACTTTGGAACAACCCTGGTGCTACGCTTACCCCAAACTGCAAGCGGCGCACTCGGAATGCACCTCTGTGTGTGACAATTGTTTGTGCTTCTGCAGTAGCATCGTCTACCGGTAGCTGCTGGTAAGCCTGGGCGAGGTCTAACTTAGCGAAGATGTGGCCTCCCTGGAGCGAAGTGAGGATGTGGCTCACTACTGGTACAGGGTAAGCATGTTGCTGTAGTGCCTTGTTTATGGTGCACTTGTAGTCTGAGCAGATGCAGACGTCCCCGTTAGGCTTAACTGGGGTCACTATTGGAGTCTCCCACTGGCTACAGTCCACCGGTTGGAGCACTCCCTGCTGTACCAGCTTGTCTAGTTCCGCATCAATTTTGGGCTTCAATGCAAAAGGAATCCTGTGCGTTTTTAATCGGATTGGAGTTACTGCTGGATCGAGGTTGAGTGAAATGGGTGCCCCTTTGTATTGTCCCAACTCTGTGCTGAATACGTCAGCATATTGTTGGCATACTGCTGCTAGGTCAGCTATTTGTGTTCGATGGATGCCCATCACCCTGATGCCCAGGGCCTCAAACCAGTCCAGTCCTATGAGGTTGATGTGCAGTCCCTCTACGACCACTACACTGAGGGGACCCTAGAACTCTCTGAATTGTACTCTAATAGTAGCTTCCCCCCTTCCGGGAACACGGCAATTCTGGAAGTCTGTTAGCACTAAGCTCGATGATTTGAGCGGGACCTGCCATCGGCTACATTTGCAAATGTGGTCGAAAGTCCTGGAGGAGATAATGGACAGAGCCAATCCAGTATCTAGCTCCATGGAGCATGGGACCCCTTGCAGTCTTGGAGTCTTATCTTTTCTTTGATGGAATGCTGGGCCCCTGTGCGTTGGATGCTATGCCTTCCTGAGCAGTATTCAACTCTGTTCTGTCCTGGGGGCCATTTCCCCTTGTGCTGCTGTGTCGCAGGTTTCGTTTCCCACTGACGACCTCTGCAAATTCTGGCAAAGTGCCCTTGCTTTCCACAGGCATGGCATACTGCTGTGCAGAATCTGCACTCTGCTCTTTCATGCTGTCCCCCGCAGCTTGCGCAGCTCTGTGGGGAAGTTGCTTGCTCTGTGGAGCGTGGCCATCTGGGTGGCTCTCTCTGCAAATGATCGATTTCTTCACTCTCACTGGCCTCCCCCAAGCCTTCTGCAGTCTCTTGGTGGATCGCTGTGGGGCTGGTGTGTGTTTTAGGTGGCTGGAGAGTCTTCATTGTCCATCCGGCAGCCTCTTCTGCCATGACTTCTTTCAATGCGTCATGGAAAGCCAGTTTCTCCATGGTGAATAGGTGCTGCTGTAATTTTCTATTATGCAGGCAGCAAACGAGCCTGTCTCTGAGATGGTCTTCCAGGTCAGGGAACTCACATTGGCGCGAAGCTTGGCAAAGGGCTGCCACAAACTCTGCTGCAGATTCCCCAGATCTCTGCTCATGTTGCTCGAATGCATGGCGCCGGGCGATTACTGAGAGTTTCAGCTCAAAATGTTCCCTTAATTTTTTCTTGAGGTCTGCGTAGGCCACAGTCTCTATACTTGCTGGTGCTATCAGGTTTTCAGCGATATCAAACATGGCTTGTCCGCAGACACATAGTAAGGTTGCCGCCTTCAGGCCATCGTCTGTGATCTGGTTAGCCCGGAGATAGTTGTCTACTCGGGAGACGTATGAGCCCCACTCTTCCAGATGAGTAATATCGAACTCGTTGAGCCTTCCCAATTTAGCCATTTTGGGGAGGCCCCTGTGGTGCTGGTTAATGCCTGTACTGCTGCAGTTGGAGCTGTGCTGCACTGTGGGATCCTGGGGACAGATCCCTCAGGTATATCTGTGCCTCCAGTGTGTCTTACTGGCAGGCAGGGCAGGGAGCGTGGTCCCACCAGGGCTCTTTACCTGGTCTGACACCCAGTGATTTCAGCGTGCCTCCAGTGTGGCTTACTGGTAGGCAGGGGGTGAGAACTAGGCCTGCTGGGGCTCTTTACCCAGCCTATCACCCAGTGATTTCAGTCTCTTGATTAGCAGCAGCTCTCTCCTCTGCAGCATCCCACCTTTGTTGCCACTATTGTGTAGTGGGCTTCAATAGGCAAGGAGCAGACCAGCATAGTTACAACATTATTTATTGACTCAAACTAGAACTGGAGAACTGCAGGCAATTGCCTGTAATTTATACTCTAAGCCCACAGGGCCTTAACCAATCACAATACTTGAAAAACCCACCCAAATATGAATGTTCAAAGATTCCCTCCAAAACAGTTGGAGTTAACAGTCAGGGTCATCTAAAGGTTAGTTTCATTTTAGCTTCATAAGCAGTTGGAGTTAACTTAGTTTCACTTTAGCAGGGATTAAGAGAACTTCATATATATTCAATACATAACACCTATTTCTTCTTTTCTTTAGACTAGCCAAACCCAAGTCCTACAGCCGTTCTTTATATCTTTTATTCTCCAGGCCTTTGATCATCTTAGTTGCTCTTCTCTGAATTTTTTCCCGACTCTCAACATCTTTTTTGTGATATGGTGACCAAAATTGGCTTCAGTATTCCAGGTGTGGTCTTACTAGGGTTTTATAAAGCGGTACTAGTACTTGATTCTATGCCGCTGTTTATACAACCCAGGATTGTATTAGCTTTTTTGGTTGCTGATGCACACTGCTGGCTCACAGTCAAGTGATCGTCCACTAGGACTCCAAGGTCCCTCTCACAGTTACTGTTTTTAAGCAAGGTCTCGCCTAATCTGTACTTGTACCTTTGATTTTTTCCTGCCTAAATGTAAAACTTTGCTTTTCTCCACATTGAAACTCATTTTGTTGGATAGGGTCCATTGTTCACGTTTGTCAAGATCTTTTTGGATCCTGAGTTTGTCTTCTGGGGTGTTGGCTACTCCTGCCAGTTTGGTGTCATCTTCAAATCTGATGAGTTCCCCTTCAATTCTCTCATCTAAGTCATTAATGAAGATATTGAAGAGTACTGAGCCTAAGATGGAACCTTGTGGTACCCCACTGCTTACTTCTCTCCATGTGGTTGTAGTGCCATTGAGGACTACTCATTGAGTATGGTTTGCCAGCCAACTACAAATACATCTGTTGGTGATGTTGTCTATTCCACCTTTTTCTAGCTTACCAAGGAGTAGGTTGTGGTCTACTTTATCAAATGCCTTACTGAAATCTAAGTATATTACATCCACAGCATTTCACTGGTCTGCTACTTTAGTGACTTTATCAAAGAATGAGATAAGATTGGTTTGGCATGATCTGTTTTTAACAAACCCATGCTGGCTACTAGTTATAACTTTGTTTGCTTCTAGTTGTTTGCAGATCTGTTTTTTTTATTGTCTTTACTAGGATCTTCCCAGGTATTGATGTTAAACTGATTGGTGTGTAGTTTCCTGGGTCCGTTTTTCCCCCCTTTCTTGAAGATGGGAACCACATCAGCCCTTTTCCAATCCTCAGGTAATTCCACGGTGCTCCAGGTTTTATGAAAGATATGGTGCAATGGTTCTGAGATAACATCTGCCAGTTCCTTCAGAACTCTGGGATGTAATCTGTCGGGTCCCAGAGATTTATATTCATCAAGGTCGGATAGGTGTTCTCTTACTATTTTCTTGCTTATTTTAATTTTTGTTTCTAGTTTGTCTTTTGCAGTAGGGTTTTTTTTTGGTATGTTGGGCTATAATTTCTTTTTGTGTGAAGACTGATGCAAAGAATGAGTTAAGCAGCTCTGCTTTCTCCCTGTTGCCTATTTCCTTACCATCTTCTCTCTTTAGTGGACTTACAGGTTCCTTGACTTTTTTCTTGTTGTTAATATGTTGGAAGAAACTTTTTTTTATTATCCTTGATTTCTCTTGCAAGTCTTTGTTTGTTCTGAGCCTTTGCTTTCCTGACTTCATATTTACATTTTCTGGCTGTCTGCTGATGATCGTCTTTAGTTATATGCCCCTCTTTCCATTTTTTGTATTTGTCCTTTTTGCCTTTCAGTTTGTCAGAGAGATCTTTGTGCAGCCATGCTGGTTTCTTCTTGAACCTCTTGTTTTTCTTTTTCAGTAGTATTGTGCTGGTATGGGCTTTTATGATCGCATTTTTCAAAGTTTCCCACATTTCTTGGGTTGTTTTTTCCTTTAGGATTTTCATCCATGGGATCATTCCTAGGTTCTCTCTGAGTTTGTTAAAGTTAGCTCTTTTGAAGTTTAAGACGCTGATTGGATTGTTTTCTATTGCTAGTGTTTGCCTTATATTAAATTCCAGTATGACGTGGTCGCTTTCACCCAAGGTTCCGGCAACTTCAACTCCCTCTATCACTTCTTCTCTATTAGTAAGAATTAGGTCCAGTATAGCTTTACTTCTAGTTCCCTCCTCCACCTTTTGGATGACAAAGTTGTCAGCTAGGTTGGTTAGGAATCTGTTTGATCTCCCACTTGCTGTAGAGTTTGTCTTCCAGTTGATATCTGGATAGTTGAAGTCTCCCATTACTTCTGTGGTATGCTTCCTACATACATTTGTTAACTGGTTGGCAAAGAGTCCATCTATTTCTTCTGATTGCTTGGGTGGTACCATATACACCCATGGTAATGTCACTCTTTCTTCTGCATTCTGGAGGGATTTTATCTTTGATCACATGCATTTCTGTAGATATGTAGTGTTCTCTTATATATAGTGCAACCCCCCCTCCTCTTTTTGTAGACCTGTTTCTTTTGAACAATTTGTATCCATCCATCAGTCCATTCCATTCATGGGTTTTGTCCCACCAGGTTTCTGTAATGTCAACTATGTCATACCCTCCCTCATGTACTATTGCTTCTAGTTCACCCTGTTTGTTCCCCAAGCTTTGAGCATTTGTATATAAGCATTTAAGACTTTTATGCCTGTCCGTGGGTATGTTTCCTGTATCTCCTGATTGTTGTTTGGGTTTTTCTTTTTTCTCATCAATCCCTACCTCATTGTTTGATTTGTTTTCTTGGGATTTATGATTGGTTTTGGGTTCTAGAGATTCTAAAGATTGGTCACTCTTCCCCCTCAATTTTAGTTTAAAGCCCTCCTGATGAGATGGGCCAATCTTTTTATGAGTACATTTTCCCCTGTTTTTGTGAGGTGCAGCCCATTGCCAAGAGTCCTTCGCATAGGAAATGCAGTCCATGATTCAGGTAAGCAATGTTTTCTTGGCGACGCCAACCCTTTAGCCAGTGGTTTATTTCTAGAATTCTTTTTCCCCTCAATGGGTGTTGGCCTTTCATTGGGAGTACTGATGAGAACACTACTTGTGCTCCTAGCTTCTTAACTTTATTGCCTAGTTGTTTATAATCTCTCACTATTGTACTCAGGTTCTTTGTTGTGTCATTCATCCCAGTGTGGAGGAGGAGGAAAGGGTAGTAATCTGTAGGCCTAATTATTTTGATTAGGTTCTCAGCCACATATTTGTGGGTCTGCGTGTTTCCATCTAAGGCAGACATGTCAAACTCACATCGTCACGTGATGTCGCAAAACATATCGGAGCTTTTTCCCCATTGCTGGCAATGAGGTGGGCGCGGTTTCTTTGTGACGCGTCCAGCCCACAGGCCGGCAGTTTGACACCCCTGATCTAACGGGAGAAATTGATTGCTCAGTTTTAATGGGGCTGCTTCTGGTTGGGTTGGATTGGGCAGAAGGGGTTTGTTAGTTGTATGCTGCTTCTTTCTTTGATTATTGTGTTTCCTTCTATGTGTGACATACCTCCATTTGACTTCCTGCAAGGGTTTATCAGTAGGGTCAAATCCTCTGGGAATTATTTGTTCATTATTTGGTTCAGTTTGGGTAGAGCTTTCTTTTGTACATTGGGATTTGGCTAGAGTTGCCTCTAAGTTCCTTACTTTTTCCTGTGGTAGTTCACATAGTTTACATCTAATACATGTATAGTTTGGGTGTTCTTTGGGCATAAGCACATACACGGAACATGTATTGCATACCACAATACTATGAGTCACCTGTTCCATGAGTTTGTTGTTTGAAAATCCCTTTTTGGTTGGTGGATGTGCTTTGCTGTTAGCCTTATGTCAGAACCCATTTCTATTTCATTTCTCTTCTTTTTTTAATAATATTTTATTGATTTTCCAGTTTTACATTTAAGTATTTGGAATGCAACGTGGTGGTTGGGTGAATCAATAGTTCAATAACAAAATCTTTAGTACATATCTCAGGTTACATCATCAAATATTTCTTCTCTGTTTCCCTTAACATTTGCTATATCGTATTTAAGCTAATAGATTTCTAATTATGTCAAATTCAGTAAACACTTCATTATCACATTTATCAATACATTTTTTGCTTATACATATCTTAATAAATCTTCATAAACAATACTTATACATATCCATGTCCTGTTTTTAAGTTTTACCTAATTTTTAGTTTTTAATTACAGTACTCCAATTTAACCTTTAATATCCAAAGTATTTAAGTTTCGGATAACCCAAATTTCCTTTGTCTCACTACATAAAAATTATAATATCTAAAATGCACATATTACTTACTTAAATATATTTTAATTTTATTTCATAAACATTTTCTATTTCTCGCCCTAATACATCATCACCTTAATAGTGGAGTGTCCTTTGTATCTAAACAGATTAATCCCTTATTTTTTAGTATTTTCCAACTATTTTAATCTAATAATCAAATTTCCCACTATCTCAGAATCTCCCTTTAGCCCAATAGTTAGCAATTTAAGATCCTCTCTAATAGACCAAAAGACCCCCTTTTTTCAGTCTAACTCTAGCTTTCTTTTTATGCCAACCAGGTTTCCATACCAATGCTTCTAACTCATCAGATAGATCTCCTTTCATTCCTGCACATATTACTTGAATCAAAGGAGACCATCTAATTGTCAGTTTTCTAGAAAGATTGACCCATTTATAATCAAGTTGTCGCCCTGGTGGCCCATCTCCCCATGCTTGCTCTAATATAATTGTCTTCAATTTGATCTGGTCTTCTTCTTCCTCAGGTTTCTTCTGATTTGTGTAGAAGGTCATGTCCAGTTTTATAGTTGTTATTTGGTTGTCTAAATTTTCAGTAAGCTGTACTTGTTGATTTTTAAAGTCCTCCGTCTTGGTATTAATTTCTTCCGCTTCTGTTGTTTTTTGGATTGTAGGTTCTTCAGTTGCAATCAGGGTTTTGCTTTGTAAATTTAAGCTGGCACTTTTGTCTTTCATTCTAGATTTAATTATCTCAGTGGCTTCAAGAATTTTTTCAAGTATAAGTTTATACATAGCTGAAATCTTTTGCTGTTCCTCCTCCATTTCTGACATGGTTGTAAGTGATCTTCTAGTGGAGGCTATTTGTTAAAGAAAAGTCAGTAACTGTTCACCTCCACAGTTTTTGAAAACCAGTTTCACTGCCCAGCTGCTCTCTCAGCTTTTAAATCTCTTTTAGATAATACCAAGGGCAGATCTGGGCTATGAACAAGTCTCTTTGTCAATAATATTCACTTGCTGTACCAAGCTTCACCACAAGATGTCCCCGATAGCATTTAAAGTCTTTTTCAAATCCCGGGCTAGGTTTTTATCCAATTTAAGTTCTTTTTCGTCTTTTTTACGAGTAAATAAAATAGCAGTAAATAAAGTAACAGGTCCCCATGAGAGTAGGAATTTTTTGGGTCCCCAAATGTCAAGAAGATGCAAATCCAATTATTTGGTTGTTCTTTTCAAAGCTTTATTTCCCCTAGGTAGTCAGACACTGCCATTTTATTTTATTTTTTAAAAATATTTTATTAGATTCTTTATGGGTAGGGAAAAGGTAGGGTCGCTGCGGGTACAGGAAAATTGGGACAAAAGGGACAGGGTGTGGATAACTACAGTAAATACGTAATTCAGTGAACAAGCTGTCGTCCGGGTCTTCATATTAAGTATTATTGTTTATATAATACTAGACATTTCTAAAAATAAATCGATATAGTTACAACTGACATTTGGTAAAAGACTAATATTCCTTTAAATAATTAACATAGTTAATAGCATAACAACTATTTCCAATCATCAACCATCAATATTTACTTAATATAGTAAAACTCTAAAATCTCTTCTTATTCTAACGTGTTTCAACCCACTGATAAAAATTTCCCCAGGTTTTATAAAAGATTGAATCTTCTTTCTCCTTCATCTCTAATGTTAATCTGTCCATTTCTGCACAATCTAGGATTTTCAAAATTATAATCTGGTCTGATGGTAGGTTTTCATTTTTCCAAAATTGGGCAAATACTATTCTTGCAGCTGTTAATACATGTAATATTAAATAATCATTTTCTTTGCCATAGTTAGGTCTTAATATACCTAACAGGAACAGTTCTGGTTTAAATTCTATCTGGATTTTCATCATCTTTTCTAACCATCTATGAATCTTAGACCAATATTTTTTTGCAATAGAACATGTCCACCAGGCATGATAATAAGTACCCGGTTTTTGCTTACATTTCCAGCATGTATCCAATACGTTTTTAAACATTTTCGCTAAGCGAACTGAGACACCGCCATTTTAGATGGTAGGGAAAAGAAGTTCCCTTCCCTCTCTCCTCACAGGGGGAAGAAGTTTCAAGAAGCTTTTTACAGGAAAATACTTAGGGTACAGAGAAGGTAGGATCTCACCCAATTCCTCCGCTGTGCTTTCAAAGTGCTTGTTAGTGATTTTCGCCTCAGCTGGTAGCAGCTTAGTGATGGGCCATGTTGATGGCCAATCTTTTCCCCGTCAGTTCAAAGAGCTGCCCCGGATCAAACAGGAGGGCTGCCGCCCTTCCGCAATCACTCGGGGGTCCTCTTCATGCTCGTTGCCCCTCCAGGGCGACTTCCGACCCTTTTCAGGGTCTCCCGGCAGGAGAAAACCAGACGGCGGAGAGAGCGATTGCCAGGAATGTCTGCCTGCACCGCGATCGCAAACCAGAACCCAGAACCCAGTTTTATTTCATTTCTATCTATCCCCTCTGACTTAAAACCAAATCTCACCTTTCCCTGGGTTCTGCCATACTCCCAAGAGGGAGTGGGGATGTGCCTGTGGGATTATTGCTTTTGCTTCCTCTATTCGCTACAATGTAACCTTTTGCTTTGTTTATTGCTTCTGTGTCCACTGCCCACTACAATGTAACAAATTGCTTCCTGCGCTATGTCTTTCTCTGAACTTTATCTTCCTAAACTGTCAGTTAAAACAAGGGGGAAAATAAGGAATGTAACCCAGTGCCTGGTTTATTTCTACGCTCTCAGAGAAAGGTGTGAAGAAGCCGCTGTCCATGGCTGCATGAACTGGAGACGGGCCGATGTTATCTCCCCTTTCCCACGATGGACTTAACACCTGGGGATCTGAGACGTCATACTCCTCAGAAGAACTGGTGGAAATGCACAACCACAAACCTCAGTGGTCGATGGGCATTGGCAAGAAAGACGAGTGGGAAAAGAAATCAAGGAAGGTGACCCTGAGGCGGGGCAGTCACCAACCCGGATGGAAGCAAGAGATGGAGAAATCCCTGCACCTTAGCGAAGAGGAAGGAGGTCGTGCGCAGCACTCGAACTGGATACTAGAGAAAGCTATTGACCTGATGAAAACAACCCTCGGCTCTCTAGGGGAGGAGAAAACTGAACCCCACAGCTGCACCAATACCTTGGGCTGCAACCGGAGAGACACTGAGGGGGAATCAGAAACTGTAGCCCCTGGGACGTCTGCTGAGACAGCAGCTACCGCTTCGGCAGCCCCCACTCCCAGCCCACCCGCAGATGGTGATCAGGATGGGAGACAACACTGTTGGCGGCAAAGGCACCAATACATCCAAAGATTCCCACCGCTAGATGAGAAATTCAGGGGGGAGTCACAACGCTTGGGGTTCTTCCTAACCCAAGTCCTTAGCTACATTGAAGAATACGGGCGAGAAATCCCCAGCGACAAAGCCCGTATCCGTATCATGCAATCCGCTCTGGATGGGGCAGCCACAGACTGGATGGTGAACCTGCATGATTCCAATGCTCCAGAGCTCTACGACTTGAACCACTTCATGTCCTCTTTGAGAAGGAGATTCGAGGACCCCCTGGCTGATCGAAAGGCCTGTGAGAGAATCAAAATGGTGAGGCAGGGCAGACACCCGGTAGCCAAATATACACAAGAATTCTGGGGCATCGCCAACAAACTGAACTGGCTGGAAGACATCCTCCTTAGCCACTTCAAAGTCGGTCTAATCTATGACCTGTATGATGTTTGCCTGCCTTGAGGGGATCCACGCCGACTCGACGAATGGTACATCCTGGCAGAGGAAACAGAGATCAACGTACTGAAGAGGCACCGCCAAGGAAAACCATGGGGCCACTCACCTCCTGAGCTGACACGCGAGCCAGCAAAACTGGCCATCGCCAAGAAGTCAACAGGCTGTTTCAAATGCGGGAGAGAGGTGCATCGCACCATAGAGTGCTGCTCGAAAGCCCCTCAGCACAACCCAGACCGATCACGGGCCAGGAAATCAGGGAAGTCCCCAGCCAAGCCACAAGAACCTGCCATGAGGGCGACAGAGGCTGTGGAGTCCCCACCCTCTGCCAAGCGTGGGGAGGGAACTCTGGCCTACACCGCAGGGGCGGTGGATACCTCGGATGACAGCTCGGAGAGCGAACCCCTGGTAAGTGGACCCATTGCACCCACCCTCAAGACAGTGACTATATTAGCCCCCACCATGCCCAAAGCTATCAAAGTGAAAGCCTTAATAGACTCTGGCTGCACCCGCTGCCTCATTAGCCCAACTCAAGTGGGGAACGTGGGCATCCCGGTGAGGAGGCTGAAACAACCAATCTTGTTTGGCCAGTTAGATGGATCCATAGCAGGGGGGTGCCAGGTACCCTAGCCACTTTACCAATCCACCTAGCCCTGGGGAACCACGAGGAAGACATAACATTTATAGTGACCCCAGGCATGGAATGCCCGGTGATCCTAGGGCTGGAGTGGCTAAAGAAATGGAACCCCTGCATAAATTGGAGGATGGCAGAACTCAATTTCCCGAAGGGGGATCGTGCGAACCTAACACCCCAAGGAGCCCTATCAAGCCCAAGAGCGGAGAAAGCATCGGTGGGAGAGGAAAAGGGGTTACCCAAAATACCGGAGGAATACCGAGACCTTGCTGAAGTCTTCAGTGAGGAATGACCAGATGAGCTCCCCCCTCACCGACCCACGGATTGTGCCATAGAATTCAAACCCTGGACAAAACTCCCGAAGCACAGACTATACTCCATGAGCCCTAAAGAGAAGGAGGAGATGGAAAGATTCATAAATAAAAACCTAGAAAGGGGATTTATCGAACCTGCCAAGCCTAAAGTAGCCGCCCCGGTCCTCTTTAGAGAGAAGGATGGCACTTTGCGCTTGTGCCTGGATTACCGTGCCCTGAATGCAATCAGTGAAAGAAACCTATACCCCCTACCCCTCATGAATGACATGTTATCCCACCTATCGAAAGGAAGAATTTTCACTAAACTATACCTAAGGGAAGCGTATTACTGCATTAGGATTAAGGAAGGGGACAAATGAAAAACCACATTTAATTGCCCAATGGGGTTCTACCAATTCAAAGTTTTGCCATTTGGACTACAAGGGACCACCGCAGTATTTATGCAATTAATCAACAAGGTACTAAGGGAGCACCTATTTAAGGGTTTGTGGTTTACTTAGACGACATCCTTATCTTCACCAAATCCAAAGAGGAGCATGTCAACCTAGTCAGAGCGGTTTTAAAGAAACTGCGAGCTGCCCACCTATATGCCAAACTATCGAAATGTGAATTCCACCAGGAAGGAATAGACTACCTGGGTTATCGTATATCCCCACGGGGCATCGAAATGGACCCCAAGAAGGTCAGGGCAGTACTAGAATGGGCACCACCTTGCACAAAGAAGCAGTTGCAAAGTTTCCTGGGTTTTGCAAACTTTTACTGCCAGTTCATCCCTTCGTTCGTCCGAATAGCCCTGCCTCTCCGAACTTACTAAAAATGAAGGAAGAATCCTCAGTGAAACCCAGCCATCCACTGAAAAGGACAATGGAATGCCAAGCGGTGTTTGAGATGTTAAAGAGACTTTTTTCTGCCGAACCCATAGTGAGGCACCCGGATAAACACTTCGTAATACAGGCGGACGCAAGTGATGTGGCAGTGGGATCTGTACTATTATAAGAAAATGACAAAGGGGTGTTGCAACCGTGTGCGTACACGTCCAGGAAACTCACTGAGAAAGAACAGTACTGGGCTATGTGGGAAAAGGACGCATACGCTGTGAGATGGTTGTTACTTACGTGGCACCATTTCCTTAAAGGTGCCTGGTGCACCAGTTGCGGCCCTATTTGGACCTGGAGTCTCTTCTCACAGTCACTCATGCCCTTATCACCTCGAGGCTCGACTACTGCAATGCTCTCTACATGGGGCTACCTTTGAAAAACGTTCGGAGACTTCAGGTAATGCAGAATGCAGCCGCGCGAGCAGTGTTGGGCTTGCCCAGAAATGCCCACATTTCGGCATCACTCCGCGAGCTGCATTGGCTGCCAATTGGTCTCCGAACCCAATTCAAAGTGTTGGTTATGACCTATAAAGCCCTACATGGCATCGGACCAGGTTACTTACGGGACCGTCTGCTGCCCCATGAATCCCAGCGGCCAGTTAGGGCCCACAGAGTCGGCCTTCTCCAGGTCCCGTCAGCCAGACAGTGTCGCCTGGCGGGGCCTAGGGGAAGAGCCTTCTCTGTTGCGGCCCCAGCCCTCTGGAACCAACTTCCCCCGGAGATCCATGTCGCCCCCACCCTCTCCGCCTTTCGTAAATTACTCAAAACACACCTCTGCCGGCAGGCCTGGGGTAGTTAACATCTTGCCCCAAGCCAGTGTATGTCTGTGTGTATGCTGAATGATTGTTTTTTTTTAAAAAATTAAGAGGTTTTATATTTACATGTATTTTTATATGTTGATTTCTACTGTGTTGTGAGCCGCCCTGAGTTCTTCGGAATAGGGCGGCATAGAAATCGAATTACTACTACTACTACTACTACTACTACTACTACTACTACTACTACTACTACTACTAATAATAATAATAATAATAATAATAATAATAATAATAATAATAATAATATCCCTTTTCAGGTCTGGATGGACCACAAAAACTTGGAAGCATTAAAAACACCCAGGAAGCTCACTCCCAAGCAAGCCCGCTGGTCCCAGCATTTTCACCAATTCCATTTTACGTTCAAACACTTGCCGGGGGGAAAGAACTTCCTGGCAGATGCACTGTCTCGCATGCCTCAATATACCGTAACAGCACGCGAGCCACCGGTTCTAAACCACTCATGCCTGAACCACAACTGGCAGCACCAGTAACCACCAGAGCCCAAGCTAAAATAAAGCCGCAGCTGCGTAGCCAAACTGGAATCGAATTCCGGAAAACTTTAGAAACAGATGAATGGTTCCAGGAAAATAGACACATGTGCACAATCAAGGACGGACTGCCATGGGTGGGGGAGACGTTATATATACCAGCCACCCAGAGGGTCACTTTCATGCAACTTTGCCATGATACAAAATCAGCAGGGCATTTTGGATTTGTAAAAACATTACATATAATTAAAAGGCAATTTTGGTGGCCGTCCATGAAAAAGGACATAGAAAGTTACGTGGCCAGCTGCCGAACTTGCGCAGCTGCTAAGAGGTTGTAAGGGAAATTGCCCGGACTGCTACAACCAGTGGCGAATCCCTCAGCCCCCTGGAAAGAAATATCAATGGATTTTATAGTGGAATTACCAGAAAGCAATGGAAACACTGTCATCTGGGTGGTTATGGTCCTGTTTTCCAAACAAGTGCATTTTATCCCTTGCCAAAAGATTCCCATCGCAAAAACCTTAGCAAAACTATTCGTGCAGCACATCTACAGACTGATAGGGGAGTGCAATTTACATCAGAATTTTGGAAGGAATTCTTATCCCTCTTCGGAACCACTCAGGGGCTGTCATCTAGTCATCATCCTCAATGCAATGGACAGATGGAACATTCAAACTCAGTACTTGTACAATACTTAAGATGCTTTATTCATTTCCAGCAAACGAATTGGACGGACCTACTTCCTTTTGCAGAAGTTGCTTACAATAATGTAGTCCACTCCGGCACAGGCTACACTCCCTTTCAAGTAGCCACCAGTCAGAGTTTCAACCATATGCCACAACTAACCCCAAACGAACCAGCAATCCCATCGCTGAAAGAATGGATATTACAATTACAAAACACCTGGCCAGTGGTTAGACGAAGCTAGGTAAGCATACAAAGCACAAGTGGATTAAAAAAGAGTCAAACCTATACCATTCACTGTAGGAGAAATGGTATATTTGTCTACAAAATACCTAAAATCCCTACAGCCCTGTAAAAAACTTGGTCCAAAATATATAGGACCTTTTCCAATTAAAAGAATCATAAGCCCAGTAACAGTAGAATTAGAACTACCCCAAAACCTCAGGCAAATACATCCAATTTTTCACTGCAGCTTGCTGAAAGGAGAACAACAGTCACCCTTATGGCCAACCTCCCCCCCACCTGCAATCATGGTTGAAGGAGAACAACACTTCGAGATAAAAGAAATCCTAGATTCTAGGAAGTATCATGGGGCAACTCAATACCTAGTAGCATGGAAACACCTTCCCTCCTCACAAAATGAGTGGGTCCATAAACGTCACGTCAGAGCACCTAAATTACTAAAGATGTTTCATACAGAATATCCCAACAAACCAGACTGACCTCTATACCTGTTTTGTTTTCTCTACAGGTGGATTTCTCCTATTTCTAAGGGGGGCAGGATGTCAGAACCCATTTCTATTTCATTTCTATCTATCCCCTCTGACTTAAAACCAAATTTCACCTTTCCCTGGGTTCTGCCATACTCCCAAGGGGGAGGGGGGATGTGCCTGTGGGGTTATTGCTTTTGCTTCCTCTATTCACTACAATGTGAAGAAGCCGCTGACCGTCACTGTGTGAACTGGAGATGGGCCGATATTAACTCCCCTTTTCCCATGATGGACTTAACACCTGGGGATTGGCCATCCTATACCGGACGGGCGGACTATGGGATGGGGTGTAAGTTGGGGATACCTTAATCTATCACTCTGTGCGGGAAATCTCAGATCCTGTCTATTATGCCTGCTATCAACTACTCTTAACAAAAGTTCCTGTTGGAAGAAATTGTCTCCAAGAGCTCTGCTTTCTTAAGTTGTGGGTTTGAAGTGGGTCCTTACACCTTGTTTCTCGCTTCTCTGGTCTAGGTAATTATGCCTATTTTTCCTATCCTTTTTTCTGCCTGTTTGTGCTTGTTTTTCTGCCTTGTTATTTAGGTATAGATAAAAGTATGTGGTACTATGCCCTTTGGTTTTAAAAGAAAAAAATTGCAGTTTATATTGAAGTTAATGTTAGGATAGGGCTATTTAACGAAGGGGAGGGTTGCTTTCTCCTCAACAAGGAATTTGCTTTTAGCTTTCTGCTCTCTGCCTAAAAATTCATCCCTATCCTTCTTTTTCTTAATTTGCTCCTTACTTATCTCTATCCTCTCTGCCTTGCTTTTTTGACTGCCTTTCTGTGCTCAGCCGGTCTTTCTAGTTGCCCGCAGTTGCCTCTAGCCATTGCTCCTCTGAGGTCTCTTCTATGTTCAGCCAGTTTTTCTGTGCTGAGCTGGTCTAATAGCCGGTCTTTCTGAGCTGGGCAGGTTTGCTAGTTGGTTTTTCTCTGCTGGGTAGGTTTAATAGCCATGTTTTTTCTGTTGGGCCTTCCCACCAACTGCCTCCATCCGCCATTCCACCGCTCCATCTCCAGCCATTGTTCTGTCTCCGACATTCAGCCAGGTACTCTCGAGCTGCTGGTTGGGTCCTCCACTGCTCTGCCACCTCTGTCATGCTGTCTCGCTGCCGCCTGCAGGCCTCCCAGTCTGCTGCCACTGCCCGCCACCTCTGCACTGCCCCCAGCTGCCTTACCAGTCTGCTGCTCCGCGCTGCCACCGGCCACCTCCTCTCCACCACTTGAGCTGCCGGCGTGCCGTGTTGCCTGGTTTGCTATGCCAGTCTCCGCTTCGTTGGGCCAGGTTGGGTTGCTGGGCCACTGGGCCTTTCAGGTAGGCCCCCGTTGGCCTAGAAATCCTCCAACATCCCCTTTATGATCCTGCGTGGCTGCTCTGTCACATGGGGGGGGTGCTCCAGTTCCTCTTCAATGGGCCTCTTGGGTAGGCCTCTCAGGTGCAGCTGGGCCTCTTTCAGCAGGCAAGTTCACTGTAGGCCGCTGCCCTTGTTGGTGTCTTCCTCCTAACTTCTTGAATCTTTCCTCTCCTTTTCCCTTCTCCAGTCTTTTTTCTTTTTCAATGACCTATCTTTTCTTCTCAACCTCTCCTACCATTTTGTCTTGCTTTAATAACAACTTTTCTCCCCGCAATGTAACCATATTGAGAGATGACATTTGAAAGATGGGTGGCCCAAGTAGGAGGTTGCTTGTTGTGTAACTGCTCTTCGAAGCACAGCTTGGGTAATTTATCTGGGTCCATGGTTAAGATCTTCAGCCAGTAATTGAATACTTTAATCACTAAATGGTTTTGTATAAGGGGTATGTGTTATGACCCAGGTCATATAGGCAGATGCAGGCTTCAATAAAGTCCTTTATTACACTGCTATCCTACAACAAATGGCCCTACAACAGCCAGTAAAGTTCCACCCTCATAGGATTAAGTGAATGGTCTTCAAAATTTAATATTGAAAGAAAAATTTAAAATTGAATCTGCTGTGCAATGGAAACTTACTGAGTAGACAAACAAGCCTTTCAAAGAAACTACACTGGAGAACCAGGAAAGGGTAGTATAAAGGGAGCATGTAAGATAAACATGTAGGCAAAAATTATCTGGGTCTTCATAGTGGGAAAGTGGAAAACTCAAGCTGTAAAAAAAACCCATTGCAAGAGGAAAAGGCTAGCCAGGGAAAACTGACTGAATGAGATAACAGAAAGGAAGATTAAACTGAAAAACAGTTCTAAGAAATCAATAAAAAAGGGGGCCCAGAACTCAAAACAGACAACCGAGCATGTGTAATTAGCTGATTAATATTAACTGACACACCTAGCATAAATTATCTCCTAGTTTTAATGTACATGTGATGCATGATTTAGTATGTAGAAGGAAATATGTAGGAGGACTTCCGGTGACGTTTGCAGCACTGAATTGTACCCACTGGGGGGTCCAAAAGGATTGAAAGCTGCCCCGTAGAGGCGATGGGCCAAAGGGTGAATCTTTGTAGATCGTGGGTTAGTAGTAGCTGACCCGCTTGATCCAAGGAAGCCCTCAGGACTGGCAAGAAGAAAGGCTGACTGCACCCATGCTGTCAGCCAGAAGCTGCTGATCGCTGGAAGAAAACGATTACAATCAAGCAGAAAGCAAAACAGCTGATCTGGGTGAGACTATTTTCCTTATCTCTCTACAGGTGAAAATACCAGTTCTGGAAAAAAGCTCCCGAAAAGCAAGAAATCCCCAAAGCTATGGGGGGGTACTTTTCCTTTACTCCTCCCACCTGAAATATATGTGGCGGTTTAAGCTTGGGGAAAATTAAAGAGACTTACAACAATATTATGAAGATAATTAAGTGGGACAGAAGAAGAATATTTTGGGAAGCTTTAAAATACATAAACTTTTCTTTTTATTCTTTGTTTGGAAACCATCAGACTATAACTTTGCAAACTTTGTAAAGCCTAGCTGAGGAAACATAAAATGGACATCTAATGACATCTAGTGGCAAAACTAAGAACTACACTTGGCCTTGTTTTTTTTCTTTATGAAGCTTTTGTGGTTGGAGTGAGAATTTGGCTTTGATGTCCTTGGAATTTATAGTCCTAGAGATTGTGGCTGGAAAAGAGAAGAATTTCTTTGGGTTGCTTTTCTCTACAGGATGGATTATAATTAAAAACATAAATTGTTTTGAAGTCATCGGACTTCCTTGGATTACAAATATAGCTTGATCTGGAATAGTATAAGCTGTTTTGAGACAGAGTAACTGGCAAGAAATTACTATTAGTAAAATACTTTGGATTATAATTTTGAAAGATTGACAACACAGAACCTTGGGATAAATTTTATACTTTTTTCCTCTCTTTCTTTTTCCCTTTATCCTTTTTCTACCCACCTCTTCTATCTGTTAGGAGCTTATTGGATTATAAATTTTAAATTATTTGGTGGATCACAAAGTATGATTAAAAGATTAAGATGAGTGTCCCAAATCTATCAAAAGCTGGCAAAAAAGTACCTTCTGCCCCCTTCTCTGCCTCTGCAAGTCCAGTCTACCAGAGATCTATTGACACAATGCTCCAACAAGAAAAGGCTAATAACTTCCAGAAAGAGACACAAACGACACTGCAAGCAATCCAAGAGGCAATTGCTACACATATGGCAGCTACAACGAGAAATCATGAAGAGATGAAAGATTATCTTGATAAAATGAATCCAAAAATTAGTAATATGGACTCTATATTGAAAGAAAAAGAAGTTATACAACTAGTGACAAACAAAATGGACTTCTTTTTTAAAATAAATAAGAAAGAAGAGACGTCGCTTCAAAATGTGTGGGACACAGCTAAAGCATATTTCAGAGGGCTGGCTATAACCTATACTGCTAAAAAGAACAAAGAAGACAACAACAGTTAAAGTTGAAGGAAGAATTTAGAAAATTAGAAGTAGAACTACAAATAGACCCACAAAAGAAAATAATTAAAAATAAATGGAGATAATAAAACATAAACTAAACCTAGTAGAGACGGAAATAATGGCTCAACAGATTAAAAGGGCTAAACAGAATTTTTTGGAAATGCCAATAAACCGGGGAGATGGTTAGCATATAGACTGAAAAAAGAAAAAGAGAAAAAACTGATAAATAAGTTACAAGACCTAAAAGGTGAATTACAGTTTCAAAATGACACAATTTAAAAAATAACAAGACTTTTACGAGACATTTTACAATACAGAGGAAATTTCAAAAGAAAAAATACAGCAGTACCTAAAAAAAAGCAGACTTACCAAAAATTCCAGAGAATATTCAAAACATATTGAATGGAAAAATATTAATGATGGAGATTATAGAGGCCATAAAAAGGCAAAAATATGATAAGACCCCGGGCCCAGATGGATTACCTGCAGAGCTCTACAAATCATCACAAGATATACTAAGCCCAATATTGAAAGAACTGTGTAATGAAATACTTCTGGAGGCTAAAATACCAAATACATGGACTGAAGCTAACATTACCTTAATACCGAAAGAAGACTCTGACTTGACGCAAATAAAAAATTACAGACCAATAACGTTGTTAAATGTAGACTACAGATTTTTCACCTCAATAATAGCAGAAAGACTAAAGAAATTTCTGGCTGAATTTATACATACAGACCAAAATGGCTTTTTACCTAAAAGACAGATAAAAAATAACGTAAGAGTGATCCTAGATGTTTTAGAGTACTATGAAATTCATCCAGGGAAACAGATGGCTTTAATATTTCTAGATGCACAGAAAGCGTTCGACAATGTAAACTGGCAATTTATGTTCCAGCAATTAGAGGAAATGGATTTTGGAGAAAACTTTATAAATGTAATCAAAACAATTTATTATAAACAAACAGCCAAACTAATTGTAAATGGAGATTTTACAGAAAACTTCGACATTAAAAAAGGCACAAGAAAGGGATGTCCACTATCTCCACTATTATTTATATTAACACTGGAAGTATTGAATAGAAACATCAGGCAAGACATAGAAATTAAAGGACTGGAGATAAAAGATGAAAAATACAAAGTACAAGCATTTGCAGATGATTTGGTTTTTATATTGGAAGAACCGCTTGAAACAAGCGCTAAGCTTATGGAGAAAATAGAAGAATTTGGAGAAGTGGCAAGGTTGAAAATAAATAGAGAAAAGACTAAAGTGTTAACTAAAAACTTAACAGAAAAATAAAAAAACCAACTAGCAAAAAACCAAACCTTCAAATAGTCAAAAAAGTTAAATACTTGGGAATTTATTTAACAGCAAGATGTGCAACAATAAAAGAAGACAGCTATGCAAGATTGTTAAAACAAATAAAATTGGATCTGGAAAAGTGAGAAAACGTACAACTTTCAATGCTGGGGAGAATAGCAACAGTGAAAATGAATATCTTACCAAAAATACTGTTTTTATTTCAAACGATACCTATAAGACTGGGAAAAACCTTTTTTGATGAACTTAATATTCACAACAATACTGAAATTTATCTGGCAAGGGAAAAAAGCCAGAATTAGATTGCAACTGTTACAAGAAGCGAAAGAAAGTGGAGGATTTGGGCTGCTGGATTGGACGCTATACTACCAAGCAACTATATTAACATGGCTAAAAGAGTGGATAATGCTTAGAGATAAAAGACTATTATACCTAGAGGGGCATGAACTACAACTTGGATGGCATGCCTTTCTGTGGTATGGGAAGAATAAAATGCATAGATACTTTCAAAACCACTTTATAAGAAACACGCTTCTTTTAGAATGGGAAAAAATAAAAGCGAAAATCTATATTAAAATACCTGCATGGCTTTCAACAATAGAAGCATTTGCTTACCCAAACTTAATCAATTACAAGAAAGTTGTGACCTATAAAGATATTTTAGACAATGAAGGGAAACTGAAAGACAAACAAGATTTACAAGAACAAGGTATTGAACTATCATGGTGGCCATACTTGCAAATTCAAACAAGGTATGAAAAAGATGCTAAAAGAATGGGATTTTATAAAGAACAGAGAGAATTTGATCAGATACTGTTAAAAACAGAAGAAAAATTGATTAAGAAACTCTACAAATATTTGTTAAGCTTAAAGATGGAAGAGGAAGGACGAGGGGGGACATGATAGCAGTGTTCCAATATCTCAGGGGCTGCCACAAAGAAGAGGGTGTCAAGCTATTTTCCAAGGCGCCTGAAGGCAGGACAAGAAGCAACGGGTGGAAACTAAGCAAGGAGAGAAGCAACCTAGAACTAAGGAGAAACTTCCTGACAGTTAGAACAATTAACCAGTGGAACAACCTGCCTCCAGAAGCAGTGAATGCTCCAACACTGGAGGTTTTTAAGAAGAGACTGGACAGCCATTTGTCCGAAATGGTATAGGGTTTCCTGCCTGAGCAGGGGGTTGGACTAGATGACCTCCAAGGTCCCTTCCAACTTTACTATTATTATTATTATTATAACAAGTAAAAGAAACAATGCTAAGATGGGCAAAAAACCTTGGACATAATATAAAATTAGAAAACTGGCAAAGTTTATGGGAAAGAAACGCTAAATTAACGAGAGTGGTGGCTTATAAAGAAAACTTATACAAAATGTTCTACAAATGGCATTTAACACCAGTGAGATTAGTCAAAATGTTCAAAAATACGTCAAACAAGTGTTGGAAATGTAAACAAAAACTAGGTACTTATTACTATATCTGGTGGACATGCCCTAAAGCTAAAAGATTTTGGTCAAAAATACACATATGGTTGGAAAAAATGACTAAAAAACATATAGATTTCAAACCAGAACTGTTTCTGTTAGGAATAATAGGAGGAAACTATGAGAAAAATTGTATATACTTAATTTTACATTTATTACCACAGTAAGAATTGTATTTGCCCAATATTGGAAAAATGAAAACTTACCAACGGAAGAAGAACTAATTAAGAAAATATTAGATTGTGCAGAAATGGACAGATTGACACTAAAGATAAATAATTAATTTCTATATTATCATAATCAATATGTTAGTTAATCGCTCAATAGTCTTCTTCTTACTAATATATGTTCAATGTTACATAGTACATATCATGTTCCTTTCTCTCTAACTTGTATTTATAGCCATTTTTAGTTTCCCATTAATATTTAAATTTAACATTTCTTATTTATAATTCCCAAGTTTTAAGTAACCCCAATTCCCTTTATTACAATTCATCACAAGATCTAATGTTCAGGATACACATCTTATCTATTTGAATTCTCACCATCTTACATCAACTAATTAATAATACAGTATAACATTCTTATTTTCTGTTAATTTCCAAATATCTTAAGTTTAGTAACCAAAATTTTGCTTATTTCAACGTTTAATACTTTCTCTCCTTTTCTCTTGATATCTACTATCTCATATTTAAGCTAATAGTTTTTATTATTACAGCTAAGTAAAAACGTATTTATTACATTCATCAATAGATTTTTAGCTTATATATATCTTTTTTTAAAAAAATATTTTATTGAGTTTATATGCATAAGGAAAAAATAGGAACAATACGGGTATGGTAAGGGAAGGGGATGGGGGGAAGGGAATAGGGGATTTAGGATAAAATAAGGATAGGTACAATCACATATTTTAACAAACAAACTACTGTCCGGATCATAATAATGAGTAAGTATCATACTCAACCATTTTTAAAATAAGCTTAACTATAGCCATATTGCTAACAATTAATAAACAAATAAATTCATCTATTTAAATAAACATGAATAATAAAATCTCAACGAGTCATGACTATCAACATTAATGGATAAAAATCACTAAATCACTAAAAATAAAGATGTTATCAACCTATAAATTATAACTCGGTTAAAAATCAATCATCTATTCTAAAATATTAAGTCCTTTTCAGATTCTAACGCGTCTCTAACCATTAATAAAAATTTTCCCAAGTTTTAAAATAAACTGAGTCATCTTTTTCTTTCATCTCCAATGTTAATCTACCCATTTCTGCACACTCTAAGATTTTAGTAATTATAGCCTGGTCAGATGGTAGATTCTCATTTTTCCAAAATTGGGCAAATACTATCCTTGCAGCTGTTAAAACATGCAGTATCAAATAATCATTCTCTTTACCATAATTAGGTCTTAATATTCCTAACAAAAACAATTCCGGTTTAAATTCTATCTGTATTTTCATAATCTTTTCCAACCATCTATGAATCTTAGACCAGTATTTCTTAGCATTAGGGCATATCCACCAGGCATGATAATAGGTGCCTGGCTGTTGTTTACATTTCCAGCAAGTATCCGAGACATTTTTAAACATTTTCGCTAAGCGAACTGGTGTCATATGCCAACTGTAAAACATCTTATATAAGTTTTCTTTATATGCTACCGCTTTTGTAAGCTTGATATTTTTATCCCAAAGTTTTTGCCAGTCTTCCAAATCTATAGAATGTCCAAAGTTCTTTGCCCACACTATCATTGTTTCTTTCACTTGTTCTTCTTCCATCTTCCAGTTTAAAAGAAATTTATAGAGTTTCTTAATCAAATTCTCATCTGTTTTTAACAGAATTTTATCTAATGGAGTCTGTTCTTTATAAAATCCTGTTGATTTTATATCTTTTTCGTATCTTGTTTGAATTTGCAAATAGGACCACCATGTCAGGTCAATACCTTGTTGTTGAAGAGTTTGCCTGTCCTTAAGTTTTCTCTCTTTGTCCAAAATATCTTTATAACTAACCAGTTTATCATAGTTAATCAGATTTGGATAAGCAAATGCTTCCATTGTTGAAAGCCACTCAGGTATTTTCATATATATTTTATGTTTGATTTTTTCCCATTCTGAAAGTAGTAAGTTTCTTATGGCATGATTTTGCCAAAGCAGAATAGCTGCTTGATAATAAAGTCTCCAATCTGGAAGTCCAAAGCCCCCTCTATCTTTAGATTCTTGTAACAATTTACATTTGATTCTAGCTTTCTTTCTTTGCCATATAAATCTTAAAATCATTGCATTTAGATCATCAAAAAAATTCTTAGTAAGTTTAACAGGAACTGTTTGGAATAAAAAAAATTAGCTTTGGTAAAATGTTCATCTTAACTGTCGCTATTCTTCCTAAGAGTGATAATTGAAGATTTTCCCACCTTTCCAGGTCTATTTTTATTTGTTTCATTAATCTCTCATAATTATCTTATTTTAATGTGGTATATTTTGCAGTTAAATAAATGCCCAAATATTTGACTTTTTTAACTATTTGAAGGTTTGTCATTTTAGCGAGTTGAATTTTCTGTTTATCTGTTAGATTTTTTGTTAATACTTTAGTCTTTTCCCTATTTATTTTCAGTCCAGCCACTTCTCCAAATTTCTCAATTTTCTGCAAGAGTTTATTGGCTGTTTCCAATGGCTCCTCTAAAATAAAAACCAAGTCATCCGCAAAGGGCTGTAGTTTATATTTCTAGTCTTTAATCTCCAGACCTTTAATTTCTGTATCTTGTCTAATATTTTTTGCCAGTACCTCTAATGTAAGAATAAATAACAGGGGAGACAGTGGACATCCCTGTCTGGTGCCTTTTAAAATCTCAAATCCATCTGTATAATCTCCATTTAAAAGTATTTTTGCTGTTTGTTTCTTATAAATTGCTTGAATTGCTTTATTAAAATTCTCACCAAAGTCCATTTCTTGGAGTTGTTGAAACATAAATTGCCAATTTAAATTATCAAAGGCTTTTTGTGCATCAAGAAATATAAGTGCCATCTGGTTCCCTGGATGAATTTCATAATATTCCAAGACGTTTAAAATAATCCTCAAGTTGTTCTTTATCTGTCTTTTTGGTAGGAAACCATTTTGGTCTGAGTGAATAAATTCAGTCAAAAAGTTTTTCATTCTTTCTGCCATTATTGCAGCAAAGATTTTATAATCCACATTTAGTAGCGATATTGGTCTATAATTTTTAATTAGTGTATGATCAGTATCTTCTTTAGGTATCAAACTGATATTAGCTTCAGTCCATGAGTCCGGTATTTTTGTCTGTATGAGGACTTCATTACATAAGTCTTTCAAAGTTGGAGTTATAATATCTTGTAGTGCTACATAAAATTCTGCAGGAAGTCCGTCAGGTCCTGGTGTTTTATCTTTCTTCTGCTTTTTTATTGCCTCTGTAATCTCCATCATTGATATATTCTCATTTAGCCTCTGGCGCATATTCTCAGGAACCTTTGGGAGGTTTGCTTCTTTTAAGTAAGCCTGGATTGCCTCTTTAGAAACCGTCTCCGCCTTATAAAGTGTCTCATAGTAAGCCTCCGTAATTTTTTTCATTGAATCATTATGGCAATGTAGCTCACCCTCTGAGTCCCGTAGCTTACTTATTAATCTTTTTTCTCTTTCTTTTTTTAATCTATGTGCAAGCCATCTCCCTGGTTTATTAGCATTTTTAAAGAAATTCTGTTTAGATCGTTTAATCTGTTGTGCCATTATATTTGTCTCAAGTAAATTTAATTTGTGTTTTAATAATTCCATTTGTATTTTCAGCTTTTTCTTTTGTGGGTCTAATTGTAACTCAGATTCCAGAATACTAAGTTGTTCTTTCAATCTATGTTAAATATGTTTCTTTTCCTTATTCTTTTTGGCAAGATAAGTTATGGTCAAACCTCTAAAGTATGCTTTTGCCATGTCCCATACAATCTGAGTAGAGGTTTCTTCTTTTTTGTTAACTTTTAAAAACATTCCATTTCTTTTGTAGCAAATTGTAGAAATTCCTTTTCCTTCAATATTGATTTATTCAAGGACCATCTCGATCTTTTCTTAAATCCTTTCCAAATCATTTTAATTGGATTATGATCTGCCCAGATGTTCGATTCTATTTCAATTTCTTGTATCATGGTCTTTAAATCAAGAGAAGTCCATATGTCAATTCTTGACCACAATTTGTGTCTGTTAGAGTAAAAAGTATATTGTGCTTTTTCCGGATTCATCTCTCTCCAAGTATCCTGTATACAGAGTTAGAGTTCATCTTTCATTTTTAGAAAGGGTTTAGGTAAGATATTACTTCCTTTTTTCCATTGTTTGTAACTTTTATAGTCCCGTACTGGATCAACAATTGCATTGAAGTCTCCAAATATACACAAGCTATGATAATTTAAGTCCACAAGTTTATCATATAATTGCTGAAAAAATTGGTCTTGTTTCTCATTGGGAGCATATATCGCAGTCATCAGTATTTGTTTTTGGTTCCATGTGATCTCTACCATTAATATTCTTCCCTCTTCGTCAACATAAATTTGTTTTGGGTTCATCTTTTCTTATATATATAGAGCTATCCCTCTTTTCTTTTGTGATGACAAAGAGAAATAAAGTTTACCTAGTTTTGATTGTTCAGGGATTCTGGAATGTTGTATCTTAATGTGTGTCTCTTGGAGACAAATTATGTCCATTTTTAGCTTTTGTAATCTGTGAAATATTTTACTCTTTTTTGATGGGGAGTTAAGACCATTTATATTTATTGAAAGAATTCCAATTTCCTCCATGGTTTCAATTATGTCGAGATCTCAATTTTCTAGGAGAGCTTATCTGTCTCTGATCTTTAGGTCTAACATCTTCCTCTGATTGAGTCTTTTTGGGCACTTATTCCTCCATTTGTTTTGATGTTCCTGTAGCCATTTCCTCTGATTTCTTAGGTTCCGCCTCGCCTTTCTCCAAGAAGGCTCTATGATTGTTAAAAAAAATCCTCTGCTTGTTGTGGAGTGCTCAATCTATACCTTTTTGAGTCCCAAAAAATTAGTAATCCTTCTGGAATCAACCATCTGAAATCCACTCCTCTACTAATCAATTTCCTTGTTAAGAACTGATATTCTCTTCAGGCTTCTCTAATTCTTCTTGGAATCTGTTTGAGAACTACCAATTCTTTATCTTTATATTTATATTTCAGTGGTTGATCCCTCACTAGTCTCAGGATCTCATCCCGTACTGCTCTTTTACTAAATCTAACATGAACCTCCCTAGGCACTCTATTTCTTCTTGCATAATTTGAATTCATTCTACAAACTTGATCGACTTCTCTTTTGATTTGATCCATTTCCATTCTGAGCAAGTCCGCCAATAATTCACTCATCAATAGTAACAAGTTCTCATCACTCTCTTCTATCATATTTTGAAATCTTAGAAAGTATGATGCCCTTTCCATCTCCATCATTGCCATACTGTCTTCCAGCTCTGCATTAGATTGCGCCAATCTCTGATTTTCATCTTGGAGAGCTTCTAATTTCTGATCCACTACTACTGACTTGTCTTCAATATTTTGCATTCTTTGTTGAGTATCTGACATCGCCTGTTGAAAGGTTTCCATTTTTTCGCTTATATATATCTTAATTACCTTTACATTTAACCTTTATAAGCAAATCAATATTCAAATTTAACTTTTAATATTTATAGTCCCAAGTTTTAAATGACCAAAGTTTTCTTTATCTCAACTCATAACAATATCTAGTATTCACAGTACACATCTTATCTATTTGAGTATATTCTATTTTAATTCTCACTGATAGGTCAAAAACCCCATTTTCTTCAGTCTTATTCTAGCTTTCTTTCTTTTCCAAGTTGTCTTCCATGTCCGTGCTTTTAAGTCATCAAATAAATCTCCCTGTGTTGTTATGTATGTTGCTTGGAGTAGAAAAAGCCACCCAGTCACCATTTTTTTGAAAGGACTAACAAATTGTCTCTCTATTTTTCCATCTTGATGTAGTTGTCCTAAACTGTTTATCTTCTCTTCAGTCTGTTCTTCTTCTTGATCCTCACGTTCCTTCTGATTTATATAGGAAGTCTTTTCCATGATGTCAGTCCCTTTTCTGGGTTTTCCATTAACTGTGTTTGTTGATCAGTTGCATCTTCTGTCATAGTATTTAATTGTTCCACTTTTTCTATTATGTTCTGTGTAGGCGATTTTTTAGTTGTAATCAAAGTTTGAGTTCGTATATCTGGGCTGACATCTTGTTCTTTTCTGTAACTTCTTATTTCATCAGTAGCTGTAAGAATAGTTTCATAAAGTGCTTTCAACATAAAGAGAATCTGTTCCTGATCTTCATCCATGTTCTCTTAATAGTATATAAAGTTAAAAGCTTCACAATCATAGAATGTAGAAAAGATTTTTGTCACTGAGTATAGAACACAGCTGGGCTTCTCAGCTGATATCTGTAAAGGTTACAAATGTTTTATCTATAGTCTGGGCTACAGGCCAAGTCTCTTTTAAGCTGTAATATCAGGTTTAGCCACAAGATGTCACCCATACCATTTAGAATTTTCTTTTAAGTCCAAAATTTTGATAATCTTTTCAATTTTACTGCTTTTCTATAAGTAAAAAACCAGATTTTCAGTAAGAGTAAAAAATCTTTTAGTCCACAAGCTTTAAAAAGGTAAAAATCCAATTAGGATCAAGTTATTCTTACAACAATTTAAATTCCCCTGGATAGTCAGTCGCCGCTGTTTTTAGAGGGAGGGATAGAATCTCCTTTCCCTCTCCACAGGGGGAAAAGTACTTTGAGCAGCTTATGCAGGTAGAAAAAATAGTTAGGATTTAAGAGAGGTAAATCTCACCCAGTCTCATCCGCGCTGCTTTATAGTTGCCTGATGGTAAATGTGACTTCAGCTGTCTGCAGCCTAGTGACGAGCCATATTTCTATGGCTGGTCTTTTGTCCGCCGGTTTGGAGGGCTGCCCCGGATCAAATGGAAGGGCTACCGCCCTCCTGCGATCAAGCGGGGATCCCCTCCTTGCTGGTCGCCCCTACAGGGCAACTTTCAACCCTTTCCAGGGTCCCCCAGCAATGCAAAATCAGAGGTGGAAGACGGAGCTCGCCTTCCAAACATCTGTGGCAACCGCGTTGGCAAACCGGAAGTCAAGAAATGCTATTTTAATTCTAAATCATATCTTTCATTATAGAAGTCTAATTATATCTAAGGATCATCCGTTCTTTTAACCATATTCAAAAAAGTACTTAAACATATGATGCCCCCTCTAACAGGTCAAATCTATTTTTTAAATCTAACTCTCACTTTCTTTCTTTCTTTGCCAAGTAGCTTTCCAAGGCAAGGCAATTAAATTGCCCAGGAATTTTCTTTATATTTTTATGAAAGTTGCTTGGCATGAGGAAGACAATTTAGGTAAGGTATTTTTGAGGGGGAATTCCACCCTTTTCTCTTCCTTAAACAACTCCCACCTTCCTTTTCCCTCAATTTCTCCCCTCATCTTTTGTCTCCCAAATTGTAACATTTCCCCTGACAGCTCTATGTTCCATTCCCCAAAATCCTCTTCCTTGTCATCAGGTGCATCTTGCAGGCTTAAAGGGTGAAGGGTCTTTTGCAATTTCATTGTTATAGGTAAGTCTTGTAGTATTTTATTTGTGTATGGTAGTTTATAGTTCCCTTCTCTCATCTCTTCTGTCTCTAGGTCCATTTCCTCTGCTTCATCTTCCGATCTCTGGTTTATTTGTTCATACTTTGTAGTTGTCTAGGAACTTTCTAATTTTAGATTTAATTTGGAGATTTGCTCATTTATATTATATACATTATTTTTAGTCTCATTGTGGTTTCTTTTTATGTCCTTTTTGTATGCAACAATTGTTTGGTGAATTAGTTGTAGCATAGAGTATATTTCCTTCTGAAAGGTATTTGGTTTTTCTTGAGGCATCATTCCTGGAGATCCTAATATCACCAGTCTCAGTAAGAGTAGAACAAAGTTTCCTCTAGCTTTCTGGTCTTTATATGTAGCTGTCAGAGCCCACTTCAAAACCTCATCCTAAGAAAGCAGGACTCTTGGAGCAGTTTCTTCCAAAAGGAACTTTTATTAGGAGAAGCTGATAGCAGGCATAATAGGCAGGATCTGAGGGTTTCCCACTCAGATCAATAGGTTAAAAGAGTCCCAAGCAAACCCCACCCCAATAGCTCATCCAGTCAGTTTGAATGGGCCAATCCTCAGGTGTTAAGTCCACTGTGGGAAAGGAGCTGATAGCGGAGTTTGTTCCCATGCTTGTGATGATGTTGTTAGATCTTTGTACCTTCCCTTCAGCAGCGAGAGATAAGCCAGATGGCTGGAGGCACATTCTTTTCTCACCCCAAGGTAACATCAAGGGAGAGACAGTTCAAAGAGCAAGTATGTAGGAATAGCGGCAAGGATACATTGCAGCAAAGCAGACACACATACCACTGAGCATTCCCCCCTCCCCCTCAGGAGAATGGCAGAACCCTGAGTAAGAAATAGAAAGATTTGAAATAGTTTTCCTCTCCCCCCCCCAGTATAAGAATGGGTTCTGATAGCAGCCTTTATAATCCAATAGATTTTAGAATACAGATCCAGTCCCAAAAGCAATATTTTATAGTGATCCTTTGTCTCAGGCATCCAAAAATTGTCACCCAGGCAAGGTTATAATCCACAATGTTCAAAGTGTTCAACCTCCTTGAAAACAGCTCAAAAGTCTTTTCCAGCCAGACATAATCAAAGGTCAAGTTTTTCTTTCTCTTCCACTAGCTCTTGAGATTAAAAGTCCAAGCTCAGTGGGTATTTATAGTCCAACAAGGTCAAGGTGATAAGTATGCTAAAATATTTTCCTTTATTGCCAGCTGTTCTCCCTTAGGCTAGGAATCACCAAGCAGGCAGGAAGCTAGTTATAGTGCTGTACTCAGATCCACCACTAGATGTCATTCAAAATCCATTTTCCACTCTTAAAACAAAGGATTGATTTCTTATGTTTCACCTCAATTTCTTTTCAAAGACAACATCTTAACAATGATCTCAGTTTTCAAATTTCAAAACTGTAGCTTTATGTTACTTTCACTTCAATATTGTGTATTTCTGTCCCCATAAAAATAAAAGCGCCGCTTCTGTTCACATTCGGAAGTTTTTAGCTTCTTGGGGGCCTTTTCCAGGAAATTCAGTTGTAAATTAGTAAAGAAAGGATCAATATTATCATCCAGTTCCAAACATGCTGTTTACGATGTGTTAATTGGTGCTTTTCTTCTTCAGTTGTCAGGAGTTAATGGCTGGCCATAGGAATGTAGCCAGTCTTTTCCCTGCCGGTTTGGAGGGCTTTTCTCAGATCAAACGGAAAGACCACCATCTCTCCATGATCAACGAGACACCCCTCCTTCTTCATTGCCTTTTTGGGGCAAGTTTAGGCCCTTTTTAGAGCCCCCAGCAGGGTGAAATCGAGCGTGGAAGGCAAAGCCCTTCCTTCCTGTGCCCGTCTCACCGCGATGCAAAACCGGAAGTCTAAGATTTTTTTCTCCATTATTCCATTGGGGAAATATAATATTCTGCCTTTTTTAGTATTCCCAAAAATATTTCCTTCTCTAGGAGGGTGGGTGGGTGCCCCCTTTTGGGCCATATACCATGTTTTCCCAAAAATAAGCCTTACCCCAAAAATAAGCCCTAGCTTGATTTTAGGGGCAGGCCTAATATAAGCCCTACCCCAAAAATAAGCCCTAGTTTTGGGGTGAGTCGCAGCCTAAAAATCAAGCTAGGACAGGGGTGGGGCAGTGTAACTGCCCCACGCACGCCACAACCACTTACCATTGCAGCCAGGCCTCCCATGCCCTGACACCTGCCTCGCCGGCCCACTTCTGTGACTGCTTGCTGCCACTCAGACACATCGCCCCCGGCCTCCATTTTGCTGTCAGAGTTCTTCAGGAAATGCCTCTGCAAATGAGAATGGAGCTCCGGATTGATGCATGCGGTGCCCCCCGGCCTCCATTTCACCGTCAGAGGTCTTCAGGAAAGGCCTCTGACAGCGAAATAAAGGATGGGGGGGTGCTGTGCATGTCAATCCGGAACTCCATTCTCAGCTGCTGAGGCATTTCCTGAAGGCCCCTGACGGCGAAATGGAGGCCGGGGGCGATGCTTCCACGTGAGCGGTGGCGAGCAGCTGCAGAAGAAGTGGGCTGGCTGGGCGTGGCTGTCGGTGCTTCTGCCATGAGGTGAGACCATGGAAAAGACATTCCCTGAAAATAAGACCTGGTGGCAAAAAAAAAAGACCGGGTCCTATTTTCGGGGAAATACGGTAAGTGTGGGTGACACACTTTTACTGGCCCAAGATTCAGAATTGATCTGATCAGGGAGACTTGATGGGTGCTTCTATGGGGGGGGGTCCAGGATGTGAGGAAACAAGCTTTTAAACTGTTAATGCAAAGGGGAAGGCCCTGATAGAGGCAGGAGAAAAAGATCCCTGCAGTGGCTCCCATGAAGGTCTAGAAGCCAGGGAAAAAGCTCTGTTGGGTGGAAAAGAAATTTATAGTGTCCAATATTCTGTGCCAATTCTTTTAGATGTTTGATGTCACTTCCTGTGAGCTTTCAGTCAGGTTTGCACATGCCCCAAAATTCTTCACAGCCATGTTTTGCCTCATTAAATAATTACAGGCTTCCCATTTTCAAGGGTTGCTTCCTGAACCTGCCTTAGCTCTTAGTTTAGTGCATCCAGGGTTCGTGATGTCAAATTGAGGTTAGCCAGTGTGCTAGGCAGGCTATTAATATTTCTTAAATTGCACACAGTGAGCACTAGGACTCCCACTATGAGATCACCAGTGCATCATATTCAGGGCTTGAGTTTGGAGAGCTCTTTTCTGCTACCTTTTCAGTGAGGGCATATGAATTGCAAATCTCCTGACGGGGCATGGTTCCCTCTCCCATACAATTTTCAGGAAGGTATGCATGCAAAGGCCTTAGTGCCAGAGAGCAAGAACCAGCCCAAGGAGCTTTACTTGGCAGTAGGTAAAGGGGATAGACTCAGTGTGATTCTGAATGGTGTGTGTGTACTTTATGTGTGTGTGTGCAGCTACTTCTACAAGACAGGTAATACAAACACCCTGGACAAATTTGCCTCTCACCAGACAGATGTCCAAGGTGTTCAGGACTTGCTGTGCCAACCATTCCCAAGTGCCATCCCTCCATGAATCCATTTAACTGACTAATTACAACATAAATGAGGCAAGAAAGAAAACCTTACAATGAGTTTCCTCCCTCCCCCCATAGTCTTTCCAGTTGTCTTCTGAGGCTTTACGTGGGGGCCAATGGATCTAGGAGTCCTTCCTTTCTCTGCAGCTTTCACTGGCATCTGAGTGATGTAGGACTTGGGAAGATCTGTTCCACTTTGGTTGCATGGTGACTTTCTAGTGGATGGCTGGATCCAAACCCAATTCCCTGTCTCAAATGAATGGAGGCAGAGTCTGGGTCAGTGTGCTCTGCTTCCAAGGTTGAGGAGTTGTCTGTGCAGGGCTGACAGATATGAGAACAGGGTCCCCTCCCCCCTTTGTGGGTGACTCTCCCAGGAGAGGCATTGTTGGTCAGACATAGGCATGGAAAACAGAGGATAAGAAATGGAATGGGGGGGTGGATAGCTTGCAGGCAGGGTTTGAAAAGACATTAAGGCTAACTTTACAGATGTTAAATAGACAGATGAAACCCACTTAAACACATACAGTAAATGCAAGAATGAAACTTTTCCTGTAAATGAACTTAAAACATTCCCTCCTGATAACCTTGGGCTGTTTTTTTAAAGTACAGAGAGGGGGAAAAGGAACACAGTTCTCTTCACCCTGTTTTGCTGGCCAGGAAAACTAGGGTGAAGGTATTTTCTTTTCATTGCTTTGTGGGAAGTCAGCCCCCCAGAGAAGGAAATATTAAAAGGACAGGAAAATATATTTTCTCAAAGAATCTTAAAGAGACAGAAAAGCATGCCCAGTTTTTCTTAATAGCCCCAAGTCTGCCTCCCCCAAGCAGAAACCAGCTCTGTACAAATGCAGATGTAAACCATCAGGAAAGTTGGAGCTAGGAGATTAGGAAGACAAAGACTTAAAATCTGCATACCCCACCTGGGACAGGACATGGTAGGATTAACTCACAAAGGCCAAAGGGCACACCCAAACTCAGGTCAGAATACATGACACAACAAATAGCCTCAAAACAGGAACAGGAAATAACTCCAAACAAAAGGCTTCAGGGGGTATAAAAACCTACTCCCTACATGTGTTCAGCCCTTTTTTCACTTCTCTTGCTGCCAGAACCATCTTCCTGTCTGGCTCTCCTCTCCAATAAACTACAACCTTCTTCCCAAAGCAGTTGCCATGTTTATTCCCAGCTTGGATGAACCATGATGAAGACTTTTCTTCCAACAGCTTATTTTAACAGTATTTTCTAACAAAATTTAAAATTATGGTATCTTTGGATTAGAGACATTTAACAGTTACATTTACCAAACACACAAAGACTTTGACACACATACACAAAGACAAGGGAAAGAGAACAGCAATGGGAAACAGAACTCTTAGATTGTCATATCCTGGTCATTCCCATCACAAATCTCAAATTAGGGAAGGCAAAAATCTTAACAAACATATCACATGGTTGCATAGAAGAGAGGGAAGAAATCAACATTATTATATTTTATTTTTATTTTCCTTTTAAGTACCTTTATTTAGCCAAATTGGTTCCCCAGCTTTGTCCCTGAGCAAAGCCCATTCTTTACATATCTCCCTTGCTTGTTTCACCTTCATACTGGCTAGGACGGGCACTCACCTCTCATCCCAAACCACGAGCAAGTCTCCTAGAGGGGATCCTGTTATGACCCTTGAGCTACTGCTTCCCATGTTCCCCTTCCAATGTGGGGTTCAATTGGCTTAGCCGGGTCTTTCCTTGTGGCCAAAACCTACCACTCCGCCTGTCAGTTTTTAGACCAAAAAGGGATCCGGGAGGACCTGCTGCCCCCTATGCAGCATGTACAGGCACCTCCTAACACCGCCTGTCAGTTTTCAGACCCAGGAGAGTCCAGGAGGACCTGCTGCTTCTTCCAAGCAGTGAGTACAGACACCTCCTAATGTGGGCTTTATAGGACCTTACCGGGGCTTCCTATTGACTCCAAACACCCTCCTTCATTTGTCACCAAGAGCACATACTGTAACAACCCCAAACTTTCCCAAAGGCAGCCACCCACAGTGAGTGTAACCCAGTCCCACAAACTAAATCTAATAATTACCAGAGCTGATTCACAAGGCAAGGAGGAAGTCTGTAGTCCATAAACAATGTTCAAAGTCCACAAGGCAAGGTCCATAGTCAACAAACAAGGTTCAGAGTCCACAGGGCAGAAACATGAAAAAGGGAAAAAAGTGGATCCAGGAAACTACAGAGCTATCAGCCTAACCTCAATACCTGGGAAGATTCTAGAAAAGATAATCAAGCAATGAATCAGCGAACACCTGGAGGCAAACAAAGTCATTACCAAAAGCCAACATGGGTTTGTCAAAAACAGATTGTCATGTGTCTGATTAACGAAACACTTCAAAGAACTTTCAGGTATTTTTTTTTAACCTAAAAAGCCTTTATTAGTGTTACAGAGATGTCAGCACGGCATGATGGATGCCAAGATCTGAATTTCCCTTCCTTTGCACATAACATTCCAGGCATTTCCCCTCCCCTATTTTGGGGTCATGATTCACATCTTCCAATTAACTTGGAGGGCAAAGATTTACTTCCGTTTCTTTTTCCTGGGCTTTCTTTATATTCTCCTCCCCTTTCACTGTCACCTGATTTAACTCTAAAAATACCAGACAGTTCTGCATATATTGTCAAAGCAAGAATATTCAATATTAGCAGTGTTGACATCGATCATGCCAGACAAATCTTATTGCATTCTTTGACCAGGTGACAAAATTAGTGGACCAGAGGAATGCTGTGGATATAATTTACTTGGACTTCAATAAGGCATTTGATAACATAGACCACAACCTACTACTTGATAAGATAGAAAAATGTGGGTTAGACAGCATCACCACCAGATGGATCCGTAGCTGGCTGACCGGCCGTACTCAGCATGTGGTCCTCAATGGAACTGCATCTACAGGGAGGGAAGTGTACAGTTGGGTGCCCCAGGGCTCTGTTTTGGGCCCAGTGCTCTTCAAAAACTTCAGCAATCATGGGGAATTCATCAAATTTGCAGACGGCACCAAGCTGATAGGAATAGCCAAAACTCCAGAAGATAGGCTTAAGATACAGAAGGATCTTGACAGACTTGAATATTGGGCGCTATTTAAAAAAATGAAATTCAGTGGTGAAAAAAGTAAGGTTCTACATTTATGCAAGAAAAAACAAATGCATAGGTATAGTATAGGTGGTACCTTGCTCAATAGTACCAACTGTGAGAGGGATCTCGGAGTCCTAGTGAACAATCACTTAAATATGAGCCAGCAGTGTGCTGCAGCTGCCAACAAGGCCAACTCAGTCTAGGCTGCATTAAGAGAGGGATAGAATCAAGATCATGTGAAGTGTTAATACCACTTTGCAATGCCTTGGTAAGGCCACACTTGGAATACTGCATCCAGTTTTGGTCACCACAATGTAAAAAAGATGTTGAGACTCTAGAACGAGTACAGAGAAAAGCAACAAAGATGATAAGGAGACTGGAGGTTAAAACATATAAAGAACGGTTGCTGGAATTGGTTATGTCTAGTTTAATGAAGAGAAGGATGAGGGGTGACATGATAGCAGTGTTCCAATATCTCAGGGGTTGCCACAAAGAAGAGGGAGTCAAGTTATTCTCCAAAGCACCTGAAGGCAGGACAAGAAGCAATGGATGGAAAATAATCAAAGAGAGAAGCAACCTAGAACTAAGGAGAAATTTCCTGACAGTTAGAACAATTAATCAGTGGAAAAACCTGCTTCCAGAAATTGTGAATGCTCCAAAACTTGAAGTTTTAAAGAAGATACTGGACAGCCATTTGTCTGAAATGGTATAGGGCAGTGGTGGTGAAACTTTTAGAGACCGAGTGCCCAAACTGCAACTCAAAACCCATTTATGTATCACCGGGTGCCAGGTGGGTGTGGCCTACTGGGTGGGCATGGCCTGCTGGGTGGGCATGGCTATGGTGGAAATAGCAGACTGGGTGGGAGTGGCCAGGGTGAGTGTGGTCACCTCGATGTTGCTCTGGCGGGTGGGGCAGTGGGAAGGAGGGCATCTTGCTCAGCGGGTGGGGGGGCAAGGAGGGAGGCTCCTGCGCACGGGGATGCACATAGGGCTCCTGCCTCGCTTTCCGTGCCGTGCTGTGACTGGGCTGGACTGGGTGCGGAGCCTCCTCGCGGCTTCTTCCCCTGTGGACATCAGGAACATCCACCCCACCTACCGCTCATCCCGGGGCAGCTGCCATCATCCTGTGCTCTCCAGCCCATCACTGGCCAGCCGGGCATGCCCTGTGCCCATCCCCAGCCAGGCCTGCTCCTCCATCCTTCTGCTCCTTCTGCGTGTGGACCGCGGCTTACCAAGCTGGGCACACCTCTCCCCGCACACATCCTCAGGTGGAGGAGCCAGGCAGCCATGGCTCTCGCTCCCCTCTGGCGTCCGTCTGCCAAGGCCCAAGCTCGGCGTGCCCGGCTCGCCAGTGATGGGCTGGAGAGCAGAGAATGGAGGCACGTGCCCTGGGACAAGCGGTAGGTGGGGTGGGCTCTCCCGATGTCCATGGGGGAAGAAGCTGCGAGGAGGCTCTGCGCCCAGTGCAGCCCAGCCCCGGCACGGACCCAACTATTGCAGAGCGCCCTTCTCCCGCCACCCCGACCCGGTTCCTTACCTCCGCCCAGCTTGTTCTGCAGCCTCATGGCAGCGGCATTAGGCAGGAGGCGGCAAATGGGGCTTGCTCAGGATCAAGCCCCATTTGCCGCCATCGCCCTTGGAGCCAGTGATCAGCAGGGCCCCATCATGAGAGGACTTCCAGTTTGCCACGGCCTCCATGGACATCTGGGAGATGAGCTTCATCTCCCCTGTCCAGTTTCGCATCACTTGGGGGCCATGAAAAGGGTCGAAAGTCACCCCGTACAGGCCACCAGCAAGGAGGGGAGAGCTACTGCGAATCCCTCCAAACCGGTGGACGAAAGACTGGTCATAGAAGTATGGCTCGTCACTAGGCTGCAGACAGCCGAAGTCACACTCACCATCTGGCAACTTTAAAGCAGTGTGGAAAGAACTGGGTGAGATCTACCTCTCTTAAATCCTAATTGCTTTTTTCCCCTATTCAAGCTGCTAAAGCAATTTCCCCCCTGTGGAGAGGGAAGGGGGATTTTAGCCCTCCCTCCAGAAACAGCAGCGATTGAATATACAGGGGAGTTTTGAAAACGTTGAAAAAATAATTGGATCCCAATTGGAACTTTATTTCCTAAAGCTTGTGGATTAAAATATTTTTGATTATCTACTTTTTACTTTCTATTTTTATTTGAAAGTCTGGGTTTTTCCTCTTAAAATAGAAGAAAAAACCCGAAAGGATTAAAATAACTTTGAGATTTAAAGGAATTCCTTAAACAGTGGGGTGACATTGTGTGGCTAAACCTGAAATTAATTGCAAATTGTTATTCTTAAAGCAGGGCCCCATCACGGGAGGACTTGGGGGCGCCAGGGACAAGCCTTATGAAGCCCACCTTCTTCTTCTTTTTTTTTAATATAAAAATTCCTTTATTAAAACATTCAGCATTGTACATAAAATCTTTGTATGCATCAAACATCATACCGGTAGCATCTGGTATACAACACTACGTATTATTCTTTGTAAACGTCTGGTTTGGTAAACATTTTTCACTCCTCACTTCAATCCTCTATTATACACCTGTTACATTTTTTATTCTCTATGATCCCTAACAATAGGTCCTGAGGTAGTAGTTAAACATTAAATATAAGATCATATTAATAATCAATCATCATAGAACACAGCATATAACACTAGGTATTAATCTTTGTAAACGTTTGGTTTGGTACATATTCTTTACTCCTCACTTCCAGCCTCAACTATATGTCTATTGTATTTTATCTTTTATGATCCCTAGCAAAAGATCCTGAGGTAGAGATTCAATAACCTGGGGTAAAAATTCAGTCTGCTTTTTCATTATTAAAGTAGTCAACATTAAGCATAAGATCATATTAAGAAGCAATCATATTAAGAAGCTATCATCGTAGAACATAACATACAACAATAGGTAGACATTCTTCACTCTTCACTTCAAGCCTCTACTATACACCTGTTACATTTTTTAACCTGTATGGTCCCTCACAGTAGGTCCTGAGGTAGTAATTCAATAACCTGAGGTAGAAATTCAGTCAGCTTTTTCAATGTTAAAATGTTCAACATTAACCATAAGATCATATTAATAAGCAATCATCATAGAACACCACATATAACACTAAGTATTAATCTTTGTAAACGTCTGGTTCAGTAAATATTAGTACATATACATTCAACATTAGGTGTTAGTTTTTGTAAACATTTGATTTGTTATACATTCTTCCCTCCTCACGTCGA
This sequence comes from Bothrops alternatus, assembly GCA_034064705.1. NCBI lineage: Eukaryota > Metazoa > Chordata > Lepidosauria > Squamata > Viperidae > Bothrops > Bothrops alternatus. The sequence continues at coordinate 2,563,097 of JARGCV010000105.1, forward strand.
GCCTTAGCTAAACGCCAGATGCATTTTGTTTGATTGGTGTTTCTCTTGGATATAGTCTATCCATTGTTTCCAGTCTGTCAAATATTGTTCATTGGAGTATGCTGATATTTTCGCCATTTCCGCCAGGTTTGTTACTTTCACAGTCCATTCTTCCATAGGCGGTATTTCTGGGTTCTTCCAGTATTGTCCCACCAACAATCTCGCTGCTGTAATCAAGTTCAGAAATAAGTTTGTCTCTGAGGTAGTGATATCCTTTGTAATCCCTAACAAAAAAACCTGAGGTAGAAATTCTATGCGCTTTGTGAAAATGGTTTGGAGTGTCCACCATATCTTCCTCCAGAAGGCTTTGATTTTTCTGCATGTCCACCATACATGAAAGTAGGTAGCTTCCCCGTCTCCACACCTCCAGCATTTGGGCTGGGAGTCTGGGTAGATGAGCGATAGTTTTTTCGGGTCGAGGTGCCACCTATAGAACATCTTGTAGAAGTTTTCCCTTAAGTGTTGCGATTTCGTGAATTCTACGTTCCTCACCCAGATTTTCTCCCACGTGTCCATGGCGATAGAGTGTCCAAAGTCTTGTGCCCACCTCACCATACAGTTCTTGACTAGCTCGGTTTCAGAGTCCATTTCTATCAGAATGTTGTACACTCGTTTGATGTGCATGATCCCCTGATCTCTAATCTGCTCAATTAGTTTCTCGTCGGTTCGGGAGAAGCCCTTCTTCTTATCTTTACGCCACCTGGATTGCAGTTGTACATATGATAGCCAGGTACCTCCTATTCCTCTGTTTGCTAGCGTTGCTTGGGGTATCAAGAGGAACCCATTTTCTTCTCCCAGTATAAGTTTACCGTATGGCACCACTTCTTGCCCTTGGGATGTGTTTGTATCCCCTATTGCGTGTCCGGGGATCGTCCAGATGGGAATCTTGTCATGTAGGAGGTGTTTATATTTCTTCCAGACCCATAACAATGGGATCCGTAGTGGGTTCTCCTTGAAGTTCCTGTCTGCCTTTTTGTCGTATACTAAGTATGCGTGCCAGCCAAATAGTAGACCATGCCCTTCAACATTCAGTATTCTATCATTTGTCATATTGATCCAGTCACTCACCGCCACCAACGTCGCTGCATAATAGTATAGCTTTAGATTATGCATTTTTAGTCCCCCTCTCTTCCTTATGTCCTGGATAATTTTTAGTTTCACCCTCGGTCTCTTGTCATCCCAAATAAATTTGGTGATGCCCCTCTGCCAATTGTCCAAGTCCTCGTCCTTTTTGAGTATGGGTAGCGTTTGGAAGAGAAATAGAAATCTTGGCAGGACGTTCATCTTTACTGATGCTATCCTGCCCAGCAGGGATAGTCGTAGTGTTTTCCACCTTTCCAGATCTTCTTGTATCTTGTTCCACAGCACCTCGTAGTTATTTTTGTATAATTTCGCATTCGTTGTTTCTATCTCTACTCCCAGGTACTTAACTTTCTTAACTATTTCACAACCCGTTATTCTTTCCAAGTCCTGTTTTGCTTTGCTGTCTAGATTTTTAACTAGCATCTTCGTTTTTGATATATTAACTTTAAAACCTGATACCTTGCCATAGTCTTTCATTATCTCCATCAGACTCCTTGTTGATTGTACTGGTTGCGATACTGTCACCAGTAGGTCGTCAGCAAAGGCACACAGCCTGTAGTCCTGTTTTCCAATCTGTATGCCCTTTATGTCCTCTGCTGCTCTTATCTTGTTCAGCAGAATCTCCATCGTTAAGACAAATAGCAGTGGTGACAGCGGGCAGCCCTGTCTCGTGCCTCTTTCTATATTGAATGGGTCTGTTAGTTCGCCATTCACTATGATCTGGCCCGTTTGTTTCTGGTAGATTGCTGTTATGGAGTTGAGGAACTGCTTTCCCATTTTCATCCCCCGGGCTAGGTTCATCAGGAATGGCCAATTCAGTCTGTCAAAGGCTTTTTCTGCGTCCACAAACATGAGGGTTGCAGGTACCTGGTTGTGTCCTTCCAAGTACTCTATTATGTTCAGCAGCTGTCTCACGTTGGTTTTCATCTGACGTCCTTGTATAAACCCCGTTTGGTCCGGGTGGATTATTTTTTGTAGTACAGTCATTAGTCTGTTGGCCAGAACCTTTGTAAAGATTTTGTAGTCTGTATTCAATAGTGAGATGGGCCTATAGTTCGCCGGTTGTGCATTATCTTTTCCCTCTTTGGGAATTAGAGAGATGTATGCTGTTTTCCAGGAGGGTGGGACTTGGCCGCCTTCTTGTATGTTGACAAAAAGTTCTCTGAGGGGTTCTATCATTTCCTCTTGGAGATGCTTGTAATAGATAGCCGTTATCCCATCCGTCCCGGGTGACTTTCCTGTTTTCAGTTGTTGGATTGCTGAGTGTATTTCCTCCTTTGTGATTGGGGCATTCAGGGCATCTCGTTGTGTATCGGTGAGTACCATTAAGTTTTCGTTTTGTAGAAACTTTTCTATCTCTTTGTCCTGTATCTTCTCCTCGGCGTATAGTTTTGAGTAGAACTCGGTGAAGGCTTTCTTGATGATTTCATGTTTGAATTCTTCCTTGCCTTTGTACTCTATCTTTTCAATTATGCGGGCTTTCTGTTTCTTTCTTAAGGTATAAGCCAGCCACCTCCCCGGTTTGTTAGCGCTGCAGAATGTCTTATGTTTTGCATATTGTATATTCCTTGCTACTTGATCCGCCATCAGCAGGTCGAATTGTTTTCTTAGTATCTTAATTCCTTCTTTTGTGGCTTTGTCCTCTGGTCTTTTTATTAATAATATCTCCTGTTTCTTTATCTCCTCCTCTAGCTCCTTTCTTTTTTGTTCTTGTGTACGACGGTGCCTGGCGTTCATGTTCATGAGGATCCCGCGCATATATGCCTTGCTAGCGTCCCAAATCATTTCAATGGGTGTTTCATTGTTCATATTTATACTGAAGAATTCTTTCATGGCACTTTTGCATTCAGCCACCCTTTTCTCGTGTCTAAGCAGGTTTTCATTGATCCTCCAGGATCTCCTCGATTTCCGATCTTGTCTTAATTCCATCCTTACTGGGTTATGGTCTGTTAGTACTTTGGGTAGGATTGACACAGCGTTTAGGCGAATTAGCAAGTCACTAGATGTCAGGATGAAATCAATTCTGGACAACAACTGATGCCTGTCGGAAAAAAAGGTGAATTCTTGCTCTTTGCCGTGCTGTTCCCTCCAGATGTCTGTCAGTACAAGGTCTTCCTTCATGTCGTAGAAAGATTTAGGCAACTTGGAGTGCTTTTGTGGTTTAGGTTTTGTCTTCTTCTTGTCCAAGGCTATCTCTATGACCCCGTTCCAATCTCCCAGTATAATACATGATCTGTAGTTAAATTGTGTTAACTTCTTGTGTATCTTTTTGTAGAATTTTCCTTGTTGTTGATGTGGGGCATATATGCCCATCACTAGAATTTTCTTGTCGTCCTGTGTCACTTCGATTGCTAGGTATCTACCCTGGGGATCCGACTCTATTAGCTTGGCTATTACATGTTTCTTCACGTATATGACAATCCCGTTCTTCTTTTGTGGCGCCGCTGCGACAAAATGTGTACCTAGTCTGTTGTTGATTAAGTATTTCTGGTCCGTTGCTCTGATGTGTGTTTCTTGTAGGCAAATTATGTCGTTTCCTCCTTGAAACAGATAATGAAATATCTTCCTCCTTTTCTGTGGGGAATTTAGTCCGTTGACGTTCCATGTCAAGTATTTAGTTGTCATTGTCGGTTTCAGGATACTCTTCCGAGACCGCTTCCGTTCTATCTCTTGTGGTCTTCTTTGGTCTCGCTCCCATGGTATCCAAGTTTGTGTTCGAGTTGCATAGAGGGATCGTGTCGTGTTGCTCCATGCGTTTGGTGGTGGATCTTGTTATCCTGCCCTCTGCAGTCTGTCCTGTTCCCTTGTTGTTGTTGTTGCTTCCTGTTCTCTGTGTCTTCGTGTCTCGAGTTGGTCCTTTCCTTTCTCGTGTTCCTGCATCGGTCTGTCGGTCTGGTGGTCTTTCTGCGTCTTCTCTCGTGGTGTATTGGTGTCCCTCCGGCGTCAGTTCCTTTTCCAGGAATTCTCTGGCTTGTTGGACCGAATTCAGGTGGTGTCTTTTACTTTTATAGAAAAGTGTCATTCCCGTGGGGGTTTCCCATCTGTATCGCAGAGCACGTGATCTCAGTTCGTCGACCAGGAACTTGTATTCCTTTCTGTCTTGCAGCATCGTCTGGGGGATCTCTTTCAGTACTTTCACTTCTTGCCCCTTTATGTAGAAACTCTTGTTGTAAGATGTGGCTGAGATGAGGTTCCGGAATCCCTGCGTTGCAAAGTGGATGACCACGTCCCTTGGTTGGTGCCTGTTAGTTGTCGTCCGTGCACCCACTCTGTAGATCCTGTCAAATTGCCATTCGATAGCTGGGATTGGCTTTCCCAGAAATGCTGCCAGGGCCTCTATAAAGGTTCCGAGCAGGCCCCCGTGGGTTTCGTCTGGTGTCTCTTTCAAACCTCTAAACCTGATTGCAGATGCCAGTTGCCAGTATTGTATCGTGGAGGATTGGTCTTGGGCCACCCCTTTCATCTCTGCTATCTGGCCTTCTACTTGATTCTCCACTTTCTCCATCCGCTTGTCCACCTTCTCCCTGATTTCCTGGAAGATTTTCTCCATTTCCTCCCCTATTTCCTTGTAGTGTGTTTGCATTGCCTCCTTCATTTGCTCCAAATCTGCAGCCATCGCCTTGCGTTGCTCCTCCCATTTTCTCTCTAGCTCTCTACCTTGTTCTTGCAGCATTTGTTTTATATCGTTGTATCTTTTCTCCATCTTTTTTTCTGCCTCTACACACCTCCTCTCCATCTCTCTACCTTGTTCTTGCAGCATTTGTTTTATATCGTTGTATCTTTTCTCCATCTTTTGTTCTGCCTCTACACACCTCCTCTCCATCTTTGTGTCCCTTTCCACCAACCTTTTATCCATTCCATCCATCCTTTCAACCAGCATTTCTATTACCTCTTGTAATTTTTGTATCATGTGTGGTGTTGGGCTGGCCTGTGGAGGTGTATGGGTCTGGGTGCCTGTATTTGGATGGGTGGGTGTGGGGATGGGTAGAGTAGTTCCTGGTGGCTTAGTACGCTGGGCTGGGGAGGATACAACTCCCTTCGTTTGTGTGAGTGTGGTCTGTTTGGAGGCCATTCTGAAGTTATCCTCCTGTTGTCCTGGCACTGTTTTGGGTTCCAATTTGGACCAAATTGGGCACTAGGTCGTGATCTGATGATGACCCAATAGTCTAGCCTTTCAAGGGGGGAGGCTTCAGGGTTTAGGCAGTGTAGGGGTAGGAGCCTATATTCTGGCAGTTCTATGTTCAGGGAGCCAGTTCAGTGCTTTTGCCTTGGTTTCCTCTTCACTCCCCTCTGCCAATCTATTTCTTCTCTTTATTCCTTTCTGGCTCTTTCTTTCCCCTCTTTCTCTGCCTTCTAGCCCAGGTCACTTCCTCCTGTCAGCCTGTGTTTGCTGCTCCCCTCTACTTTTCCCTTATTGCTCACCGTGTTGCTTTCCAGCTTTCTTCTTCCCTGCCGCCCATTGTGGGGGGGGAGGGGGGCTGTGTCTCTGCAAGGTTTTTCCCCCTCTCTTCTTTCCCCCTTCGCTTCGTAGCCTCCTCTCACCCGGGCTGTCCTCTCCTGCTCCGCCCGCCCGGCTCCTTGCCGCCCCCGGTGTCTTATTTGGGGGCCTGGGGGTCTTTTAATGGTTCTGTGGGGGCCTCCTCCTCCCGCTGCTGGCCTCCCTCTCCGTTCGGCTTCCTGCTGCGCGTGGTTCCACCCCCGCCGGTCTCACCTTTCCCTGCGTCGGCTGGCTCTCCTCAACTGCGGCTGGGCGGCTTCGCGGCTTCTTCAGGCCTCCAGCTGGGTAGGTCCGGGGCTCTTCTTCCCTCGTCCCGCTTCTTCCTGATCTTCTCTCACTCCCGTCTCCTTCTCCTCCGGTTCCTTTCGGGGGCTGGGAGGGGTTCAGTGAGGGTCCTGCCGGGGGTCTTCTTTCCGCTGCTGGCCTCTGCTGTTGGAACCTCTCGGGGCGTTGTTTTCAGGCCCCCTCTGGTCCCGTCGTTGTCCGCAGTCTTCCTTGGCCCTTTGTTGACTTGTGGACCTCAACTCCCAGAATTCCTCAGCCAGGTTTCTGGGAGTTGAAGTCCACCAGTCACCAAAGGGCCACATTTGAAGAGCCCTGGTCTGGATCCAAGCCTCAGCCCACCTTCTTCTTGTCCGAGCTGCCCAGATAAAGGTCCCCATTGCGTGACTTCTGCAGCACTGCCAGCGCGGAGGCTGATCGCAGTCGCTAGCGGGACACCTGCAGAGTGGAGAGGCACTGCCCATGGCCGGAGTGGAGCCAAGCAGAACTGCAGCGGCAGCTCCCCTCCGGCCCCAGGCAGCGCCTCTGCCCTGCGCGGCTGCCCTGCTCGTGCCTGCGATTGGCCTCCGCGCTGGCACCAGCACCCTCAATCTTCCCGGCCTCACCTCTGCCAGCTTTGCACACCTCCTCCTGGGCCCCCTGCGCCCGCCGGAGCTACGCAAAGCAGGCGGAGGGGAGGCTGGGAAGATTGAGGGTGCCAGCGCCAGTGCAGAGGCCAATTGCATGCGCGAGCAGGGCAGCCGCGCAGGGCAGAGGCACTGCCTGGGGCTGCAGGGGAGGCCAGGCAGATTGCAGGCGCTGGCACTGGCAGCAGCGCGGAGGCTGATTGCACGTGCGAGCGGGGCAGCTATGCAGGGCAGAGGCACTGCCCGGGGCCGGAGTGGAGCCACTGCTGCAATTCCGCTCGGCTCCGCTCTGGCCCTGGGCAGGGCCTCTGCCCTCCATGGGTGTCCCGCTTACGACTGCGATCAGCCTCCGCGCCGGCACTGCTGCCAGCACCCACAATCTGCCTGGCCTCTCCTCTGGCCCCGGGCAGCGCCTCTGCCCTGTGCAGCTGTTCTGCTCGGGACTGCGATCGGCCTCCATGCCGCCACTGCTGCACAGGTCACGCAACAGGGGCGTGCATCCAGGCAGCTCGGACAAGAAGAAGGTGGGCTTCATAAGGCTTGTCCCCGGCGCCCCCGAGTCCTCCTGTGATGGGGCCCTGCTTTAAGAATAACAATTTGCAATTTCAGGTTTAGCCACACGATGTCACCCCACTGTTTAAGGAATTCCTTTAAATCTCAAAGTTATTTTAATCCTTTCGGGTTTTTTCTTCTATTTTAAGAGGAAAAACCCAGACTTTCAAATAAAAATAGAAAGTAAAAAGTAGATAATCAAAAATATTTTAATCCACAAGCTTTAGGAAATAAAGTTCCAATTGGGATCCAATTATTTTTTCAACGTTTTCAAAACTCCCCTGTATATTCAATCGCTGCTGTTTCTGGAGGGAGGGCTAAAATCCCCCTTCCCTCTCCACAGGGGGGAAATTGCTTTAGCAGCTTGAATAGGGAAAAAAAGCAATTAGGATTTAAGAGAGGTAGATCTCACCCAGTCCTTTCCACACTGCTTTAAAGTTGCCAGATGGTGAGTGTGACTTCGGCTGTCTGCAGCCTAGTGACGAGCCATATTTCTATGGGCAGTCTTTCATCCGCTGGTTTGGAGGGATTCACAGTAGCTCTCCTGCAATCCAGCGAGAGCCCCTCCTTGCTGGTGGCCTGTACGGGGTGACTTTTGACCCTTTTCATGGCCCCCCAGCAATGCAAAACTGGACGGGGGAGATGAAGTTCATCTCCCAGATGTCCATGGCGGCCGTGGCAAACTGGAAGTCCTCTCATGACGGGGCCCTGCTGATCACTGGCTCCAAGGGTGGCGGTGGCAAACGCGGCTTGATCCTCAGCGAGTCCCGTTTGCCGCCTCCTGCCTAATGCCGCTGCCATGAGGCTGCAGAACAATCTGGGTGGAGGTAAGGAACCGGGTCGAGGCGGCGGGAGAAGGGCGCTCTGCAATAGTTGGGTCCGACGCACGTGGGGCTGCTGCCTCGCTTTCCGTGCCATGCCGGCACTGGGCTGGACTGGGCACAGAGCCTCCTCACAGCTTCTTCCCCCGTGGACATTGGGAGCACCCACCCCATTTACCGCTTCTCCCGGGGCACCTGCCACCGTCCCCCGCTGTCCAGCCCATCGCTGGCCAGCCGGGAACGCCAAGCTCAGGCCTCGGCATGTGGAGGCCAGAGGGGACTGAAAGCCATGGCTGTCTCGCTTCTCTGCCTGAGGATGTGTGCAGGGAGAGGCGTGCTCGGCTCGGTAAGCTGCAGTCTGCCCGCAGAAGGAGCAGAAGGATGGAGGAGGAGGGCTGGCCGGGGATGGGCACAGGGCTGCCCACAGAGGGAATCTGACCAGCCCCAGCCTGGAGGGGGGAGAGGCCGAGGGAGCCTGAAGGGAGGTATCCCAGCATGCCCAGCTGGCCAGCGATGGGCTGAAGAGCGCGGGACAGTGGCAGCTGCCCTGGGATGAGCAGTAGGTGGGGTGGGCGCTCTCGATGTTCATGGGGGAAGAAGCCGCGAGGAGGCTCCATGCCCAGTCCAGCCCAGTCACGTCATGGCATGGAAAGTGAGGCAGCAGCCCTATGTGCATCCCCATGTGCGAGTGCGCCCCCACCCTGCCAGGCAAGCAGAGCCATGGCATCTTCAGCAGAAGAGCACAGGTGGGCAGCAGAAGGCACAAGGAGCTCCAATCCCAGCACAGCCCCTCCCCACTCTCCTCCTCCCCCCCGGAAGAGCTGCGGGGCTCAGGAGCCTCCCCTCATGCCCCCCCACCTGCTGAGCAAGATGCCCTCCTTCCCACTGCTCCACCCGCCACAGCAACATCGAGCTGACCACACCTACCCTGGCCACACCCACCCAGTCTGCCATTTCCACCATAGCCACACCCACCCAGCGGGCCACGTTCACCCAGCAGGCCATGCCCACCCGGCACCCGGCAATACATAAGTGGGTTTTGAGTTGCAGTTTGGGCACTCGGTCTCTAAAAGGTTCACCACCACTGGTATAGGGTTTCCTGCTTGAACAGGGGGTTGGACTAGAAGACCTCCAAGATCCCTTTCAACTCTATTATTCTGTTATGTTCTGTTATATGTGATTGCGGACTGGGTAGTTGATAAGGACCTGCTTCCTGAAGAGCAAAATTGTTTTAGGTCGGGTCACTCCACTATTGATAACTACTTCACTTTATGTCATCTAATAGAATGTATACAGTTAAAGGGAGCCAACTGTTTACAACTTTTATAGATCTCAGTGCAGCATACAAATCAATAAACAGGGACCTTCTTTGGAAGAAACTTATGGACTTCAGTATTGACCCCAAACTCCTCTCCTTAATCAAGGCATTATACTCAAACTCATGCCTAAGTGTACATACAGGAACACATAGTACCCCAACAGAAAAAAAATGTACCAAGAAAGGAGTCAGACACGGGTGTATACTGGCTCCCATTTTGTTTAACCTGTATATTAATCCCAAAGTCCTTTCACTCTACTGATATGTATATGCCTAAAGTTAAAAATAAACAGGTAAATACACTGCTTTATGCAGATGACATGGTATTGATGTCATATACCCAGGTAGGAATGAGAATACTGTTGCACAGGTTTAGTACATACTGCATACCGCAGGGAGGCGGAACCGATTAGGTGGTTCCGCCCCAGACACCTGATGGATCCAATGGGTTTCCAGACGGAGCTTGGGGAATTACCAGATTCGCTCGTACACGGTTCGGCAGAGTCCCTTGTGGCGGCCTGGAATATAGCTGCTGCGGGGGCTTTGGATCGGATCGCGCCTATGCGGCCTCTCCATGGTTTCGGACCCAGGAAGTCTCCTTGGTTTACTGAGGAGCTCAGGGGGATGAAACGTCTTAGGAGACGTCTAGAGAAGCGTTGGAGAAGATCGAAGGCTGAATCTGATCGAACCAGGTTGAGATCACACATTAGATCCTACCTGAGAGCGATTAAAGCGGCAAAATCCCGGTATTTTTCCGCTTTAATCGCGTCTGCAGAATCGCGCCCGGCTGCCCTGTTTAGGGTGACTCGGTCTCTCCTTGGTACGGGGAGGTCCGGGGGACCCTTGCAGGGAAGTGCCGAGGATTTTAACAACTTTTTCGCAGACAAAGTCGCTCAGATCTGGGCGGACCTCGACTCCAACATTGTAGCAGTGGCGACTGATAATGATTCAGTCGAGGTGACTGGGGCTCGTCTTAGTCAGTTTATTTGGGATGAGTTTGAAGCTGTTACACCTGATGAAGTGGACAAGGCCATTGGAGCTGTTAGTAATGCCACCTGCTTGTTGGACCCGTGTCCCTCCTGGCTGGTCTCGGCCAGCAGGGAGGTATCACGGAGCTGGATCCAGGAGATAGTCATCGCTTCTTTGAGGGATGGGTCCTTTCCGGCTCCTTTAAAGGAGGCACTTGTGCGCCCACTCCTCAAGAAGCCTTCCCTGGATTCAGCCATTCTTTCGAACTATCGTCCTGTCTCCAACCTTCCCTATGTGGGGAAGGTTGTTGAGAAGGTGGTGGCGCTTCAACTCCAACGGGCCTTGGAGGAAACCGATTATCTGGGTCCCTTGCAGTCGGGATTCAGACCCGGTTACTCTACGGAAACTGCTTTGGTCGCGCTGATGGATGATCTCTGGCGGGCCCGGGATAGGGGTTTATCTTCTATCCTGGTGCTTCTTGACCTCTCAGCGGCTTTCGATACCATTGACCATGGTATCCTTCTGCGCCGACTGGAGGGGTTGGGGGTGGGAGGCACTGTTCTCCAGTGGTTCTCCTCCTACCTTTCTGGCCGGTCGCAGTCGGTGTTGGTAGGGGATCAAAGATCGACCTCTAGGCTCCTCCCTTGTGGGGTGCCGCAGGGGTCGGTTCTTTCACCCCTGCTGTTTAATATTTACATGAGGCCGCTGGGTGAGATCATCCATAGACACGGGGTGAGTTACCATCAGTACGCTGATGATACCCAGTTGTACGTTTCCACCCCGTGCCAAGTCAGCGAAGCAGCAGAAGTGATGTGCCGGTGTTTGGAGGCTGTGAGGGCCTGGATGGGTGAGAACAGACTAAAGCTTAATCCCGACAAGACGGAGTGGCTGTGGGTTCTCCCTCCCAAGGACAAGACCAACTGTCCGTCCATTACTCTGGGGGGGGGAAACTTTGAACCCCTTGGAGAAGGTTCGTAACTTGGGTGTTCTCCTCGATCCACAGCTGCACTTAGACCAACATTTGGCGGCTGTGACGAGGGGAGCATTTGCCCAGGTTCGCCTGGTGCACCAGTTGCGACCTTATCTGGACAGGGAGGCCTTGCTCACAGTCGCTCATGCCCTTATCACCTCGAGGATCGACTACTGCAATGCTCTCTACATGGGGCTACCCTTGAAGAGTGTTCGGAGACTTCAATTAGTCCAGAATGCAGCCGCGCGAGCAATCGTGGGCTTACCTCGGTATGCCCACATTTCACCAACGCTCCGCGAGCTGCACTGGCTACCTATTAGTCTCCGCTCGCAATTCAAAGTGTTGGTTATTACCTATAAAGCCCTACATGGCCTAGGACCAGGTTACTTGCAGGACCGTCTTTTGCCTCATACCTCATCACGACCGGTCAGAGAGCACAGAGTTGGTCTTCTCCGGGTCCCGTCGACCAGTCAATGTAGGCTGGCGGGCCCCAGGAGAAGGGCCTTCTCTGTTGCGGCCCCTACCCTCTGGAATCAGCTCCCTCCGGGGATTCGGACCGCTCCCACTCTTCTGGCCTTCCGAAAAGAATTAAAAACTTATTTGTGTCGGCAGATCTGGGAATGATTGGTGTTGAATGTTGGATGAATGTTTTTTATTAAAAAATTTGGGGTATTGTTTTAACTTTATGATCATCTTAATTTATATTAGACTTATTAAATGCGATTGTTATTTATCTATGTTGTAAGCCGCTCTGGGTCCCCTGGAGAAGAGCGGCTTATAAGTCTAATAAATAAAATAAATAAATAAATAAATAAATACCCAACTACCTGAACATCAATAAGTCCAAAACTAAGGTAGTCATTTTCAGGAAGAGGTGGACCAGGTAACATTGGAGCCTGGATAGTGAGCACATAGATCAAGTTAAGTCCTATCTCTACTTAGGACTTGTCTTCACAGAAACAGGTTCCTGGCTCCCACATTTTAAGAGGAGCCCTTTAAGGGCTACAGCCTGTGCCAATGCCATAAGGCAGCTCACCAACCATAGCTACTTAGGCTCTCTAATTCCAATCATAAAGGTACAGCACATAACAGCAAAATAGGCCCACTGATCAATTATGGCACATAACTATGGGGATATATAAATGCCCCCTTATTGGAACAGATATAATCTACTTTTCTGAAATGTATCTTGGGGGTGGATACACCAGGCCCAGCAGTAAAGGCAGAGCTGGACACACTGTCATGGCCCCATCGGATCCCAGATCGGAGGAGGAGGAGTTTGAACCAGGACCATCCAATGAGGATGGCACGTCTCCCCTGGAATGTCTGGAGAGTTCAGGGGCTGAGAACAATGCTTTCCCAGGCCCCTCCAGGATTGGGGGAAGTGGTCGACTGGACAGGGAGCTGCCTGCCTTCCCAAACGCAGAGGAGGATTGGCTGCAGACAGGCAGTGGTGATTGGAGGCAACAGATCCCCTCTGATGAACAACAGCTGCCTTCCCCACCTGATCCAAGGGCACAGAGTGGAGTGGAGGGAAACTCACAGGAGGTCTGCAAGGCTGCTGGCAAGGAGGGTGCCCTGTCCCTCTTCACAAACAACACCTGGATTGGGCTAATTTAACCAGAGGCCAGGGGAGGGTGTCTTTGTTGGGAACAATTATTTTGGCACACACTTCCCTGGACTTTGTAAAATCTGCTTCTTTGACTTTGGATCATCATCATCATCATCATCATCATGTTGGAAGGGACCTTGGAGGTCATCTAGTCCAACCCGCTGCTCAGGCAGGAAACTCTATACATTTCAGACAATGACTTCCGGGTTTTGCACCGTAGCGAATGGCTGCAGGATTGCAGAGCTCTGCACCCCACAGCTGATTTCATCCTGCCAGGGCAGGGGTAGGCAACCTTGGCTCTTTTATAACTCATGGAGTTCAACTCCCATAAAAGAGCCAAGGTTGCCTATCCTTGTGCCAGGGGACCCTAAATAGGTCTGTAGTCACCCCGAAGAGGCGACAAGAAAGAGGGGTGCCCCATTGATCACGGAACAATGGTGGTCATTCCGTTCAATCCGGGGGAAGCCCTCTAACCTGACAGGAGAAAGGCTAGCTGCACACCAGCATCTAGCCCAAGCTATTTGCAGCCAAAGTCCAAGAGCACGAGCTAGAACAATGGTGAACAGCGTGCTTGGAACTGGTGTCAGTATCAATCTTCTCTCCTCTCCTCTGTAATTAAGTCCTTGGTAAAGATCCCCAAAGTAAGAAAACCTCCGAAAGTGAAGGGAGGGGACTACACCCCCACTTCCTCATAGACGGAAGTGGCGAATTAACCTTTAAGGGGGAAAGAAATATATTGAAATCAAATTTAAAATACTACAGTCTGGATAAATCTAGAAATTAAAAAAACTGTTAAGATTATACTTTAAAGGATTTTGATGAAACTATAAAAATAATAATAAATAATAATTTTTGTCTGAAAAAGCTGGAAAACAAACAACTACTGACACCTAGTGGAGAACTAGAACATAGAACATTAATAACACTGACTCAGAAATTGGCAAGACGCCCAGAAACAAAGAATAATCTGTTCCCTTGAACTTTAATAACCCTCAGAAGACAGCTGGTGGGAACAAAGAAAGAATACATACTGGGCCAGCCATAAGATTAAAAAGTGTCTGAAGGAAAAGAAATACTCTGACTGTTGTCTAAACTCAAGAATTGCTTACAGAAAAATAAAAACTTTGACTCTGGGCTAATCTTTTAGGGGAAGGACTCAAGGTGGCTAAATAAACTGAATTGAAATTTTGACTGGTTGACAACTGACCCCTGAATAAAAGAACTGTTATAAAATACTGATTTTACTGATGCCTTGACAATTGGAAATACAGTAGATTATAAAAACTATATATAAAGATAAGAACTATACAAAATTGGTCTGTTTGGATTCTGAGTTTGGCTGGTTTGATAAGGCTAATTATAGAGACTATGGCACTGATGAAGGACTATTTGAAAGGGGAAAACAACATGGATATGGCATACTTATCAAAAATGACAGAAAACCACATTTAATACTTACTCCTGAAGGACGTAGCCTGGAATATCAAAGACCTCAGAAGCAACATTTCAAGACAAGCCAAATACTTTCCAGGAGGAAATGTATGTAATGCTATGACAGATACAAATGACAATAGATTCAAACCACCAGGAGATCAAAAATAAATGAGCACATCTCTAATCTAAATCCACAATAAAAAAAACACTCAGAAAATGATGGTAAAGAATGAACAAACAAATCAGATAACAGAACATAAACTAGAAGAAAATGACTTAATCAGCAAAGCTACAAATGAAGAGAATTATAATTTAACACAAATAGGAAAAAACTACAAGACTTTTTTTATTGATTTTTTAAAAAAAATTTACAAAGAAAAAAGAAATAATAACTCAACTGAAAACAATCATGTAACTCATTGACAAAACAATCAATATAACTGCTCGGTACCCCCCACCACCACATCGCCCTAGCCCTAACCAACCCCCTTCCTCTTACCTTCTACCTACCTACTTTCTCTCTCCTTTCTCTATACTCCACCCAGCTCTATCCCACTCTTCTCCCTCTTGACCCTCTTGCCATCTTCCTACTTACCTCTACCTTCACTCCTCCTTCCTCTTTCCATCCGATGTGGTGCCCAGAGGCCACCCGAGCAACCCTTTAATACCTATAATTGCATATTCTTATATCAACCCCAATTACAGTTGAGAAAGCATAGTATCTCAATTATAAACACCCTCCCACCTCCCCCCCCGACTTCCCAGAGTGAGTACAGGGTAGAAACGCAAGAAACCCCACTAAACTACTTATTATATAACTATTTAACTATATACCAAATATAATTTCTTCAATTGATATTTCCTTTGTATATAATCTATCCATTTTTTCCAGTCCATCATAAATTTTTCATTTGAGTAATTCTTCAAATATGCGGATATCTTGTCCATTTCTGCCATATTTATAACTTTTAATGTCCATTCTTCAATAGATGGTAATTCAGACGTCTTCCAATATTCTCCCACCAATAATCTTGCCACAGTAATCAAGTTCAAAATCAACTTAGTCTCTATGGTGGTAGAGTCTTTTATAATGCCAAGCAAAAACAACTGTGGTGAAAATTCAATACGCTTTTTCAAAATATTCTGAAGAATCCACCATATTTTTATCCAAAAAGCCTTAATTTTTTTACAAGTCCACCAAATATGAAAATAAGTAGCGTCCATCGATTCACATCTCCAACACTTGGATTGCACATCTGAATACATAAGTGATAATTTTTTCGGGTCTAAATGCCATCTATAAAACATCTTATAAAAATTTTCTCTTAAGTGCTGTGCTTGTGTGAATTTTACATTTTTCACCCATATCCTTTTCCATGTTTCCATCATAATTGGTTGTCCAAAATTATGTTCCCACTTAATCATGCAATCTTTAACTAGCTCAGTTCCAGAATCAATTTCAATTAATGCGTCATATAATCTTTTAATATGCATAGTTCTTTGATCTCTAACTTGTTTAATTAATTTATCATCCTTTAGGGAAAAACCCAACTTAACATCTTTTTGCCATCTAGTCTGAAGTTGTACATGTGAATACCAATTGTGAACTATTCCTTCTTCCCTTAACCTGTTTAATGATTTCAATACTAAACTATTCCCTTCTTTAGTTAAGAGCTTCTCATAAGGCACCACATCTTGAATTTGTTGTCTATTTATACTCTCTATTGCGTGCCTGGGAACTGTCCATAAAGGAATTTTTCCATTTAACTTATAATAAAACTTTTTCCAGACACGCCAGAGCATTTCTCAATAAATGCTCTTTAAAACTCCTGTCCAACTTTTTATCATAGACTAAGTACGCATGCAACCCATACAATAACCCATACCCTTCTATATTCAATATTCTCTCATTAGTTAGGTTAATCCAATCACTTATTGCTACTAAAACTGCAGCATAATAATATAACTTAAAATTGGGCATTTTCAGACCACCTCTCTCCCTTGTATCTTGAATAATTTTTAATTTAACCCTTGGTTTCTTGCCATTCCAAATAAATCTATTAATTCCTTTCTGCCACTCCTCTAAGTTCCCATACTTTTTAAGTATTGGTAACATTTGAAATAAGAATAAAAATTTTGGCAATACATTCATTTTAATTGCAGCTATCCTACCCAACATAGATAATTGTAATTTTTTTCCATTTCTCCAATTCTATTTGTATCTTGTTCCATAAAAATTCATAGTTATTCTTGTACAATTTCCCATTAGAAGCTTCTATATAGATTCCTAAATATTTAACTTTCTTAACTATCTCACAACCCGTGATTCTTTCCAAGTCTTGTTTTAATTTATCATCTAAATTTTTAACCAACATCTTTGTCTTGGATATATTTAATTTAAAACCTGATACCCTTCCATAATTTTGGATAATCTCCATCAATCTCTGAGCCGACTGTATTGGCTGAGTCAATGTCACAAGTAAATCATCCGCAAAAGCACATAATCTATAATCATGTTGTCTAATCTGTACACCTTTTAATTCATCTGAAGCTCTAATCCTATTCAGTAAAACCTCTAAAGTTAAAATAAACAATAAAGGGGATAAAGGACAACCCTGCCTGGTACCTTTCTCTATATTAAATAAATCTGTTAATTCCCCATTCACAATAATCTTCCCTTTTTGTTTCTGGTAAACCGCTGATATAGAGTTAATAAACTGATCCCCCATTCCCATCTTGACTATTAATTTTTCCAAAAATAACCAATTCAATCTATCAAAGGCTTTCTCTGCGTCCAAAAACATAAGAACTGCAGGCACTTGGATGTGCTTATCCAAATATTCCAATATATTAATAAGTTGTCTAACATTAGTTTTCATCTGTCTCCCTTGTAAAAAACCAGTTTGATCCGAATGGATTATTTGTGTTAAGACTGTCATTAATCTATTAGCCAAAATTTTTGCAAAGATCTTATAATCCGTGTTTAACAAAGAAATAGGTCTAAAATTTTCCACTTGAACATTGTCTTTTCCCTCTTTAGGGATCAGGGAAACATAAGCCGTTTTCCATGAAGGTGGTACCTGGCCACCCTCTTGTATATTTACAAATAACTCTCTAAGAGGTTCCACCATTTCCTCTTGGAGATACTTATAATAAGTCGCTGTTAAACCATCAGTCCCAGGAGATTTTCCCATTTTCAATTGCTTAATCACAGCAATAATTTCTTCTGATGTAATCAATGCATTTAGTCTATCTCTTTGTTCCATAGTAATTTTCAAAACATTTTCCTTTTGTAAAAAGGCATCTATCTCATTCTCTTGTACTTTCTCTTCAGAATACAGTTTGGTGTAGAACTCTAGGAAAGCTTTTTTAATAATTTCTTGCTGAAATACTTCTTTCCCCTTATATTCTATTTTCTCAATTATACGAGATTTTTGTTTTTTCCTTAATGTGTAAGCCAACCATCTGCAAGGTTTATTAGAATTAAAGAATGTATTGTGTTTAGCGTATTGTAAATTCCTGGCAACTTGGTCCGTCATCAATAAATCAAATTGTTTCCGTAGAATCTTTAACCCTTCTTTAATATTACTATCATCTGGTTTCTTTATTAATAATAACTCTTTTTTCCTTATTTCCTCTTCTAACACTCTCCTTTTTTCCTCCTGTTTACGTCTATACCTTTTGTTCAAATCAATTAAAATCCCACGCATATAAGCCTTACTAGAGTCCCACACCATTTCTATTGTTGTTTCCTTATTCATATTTAGCATAAAAAATTCCTTCATAGCCTTTTTACATTCCTCCACATTTATGTCATATTTGAACAAATTTTCATTAATTCTCCAAGATCTTCTAGAAGACTGACCAATCGTTAATTCCATCATGACCGGATTATGGTCTGACAAAACATTGGGTAAAATTTTTACTTTCTTTAACCTTAAAATAAAATCACTAGTAGTTAATATAAAATCAATTCTGGAAAATGATTGATGTCTATCAGAAAAGAAAGTAAACTCTTGGTCCTTGCCGTGTCTTTCTCGCCATATATCTAACAAGTTAAAATCATCCTTAATATCAAAAAAAGATTTAGGCAAGATAGAACGCGATTGTGGAACAGATGAAATCTTTTTCTTGTCTAAACCCACATCAAGGATACCATTCCAATCTCCCATTAAGATACAAGACCTATAATCCAATTGTATTAATTTTTTATGTAGTAATTTATAAAATATGCCTTGTTGTTGATTGGGGGCATATATGCCCATCAAAAGAACTTTCTTGCCGTCTAGTAAAATTTCAATAGCTAAAAATCTACCTTGAGTATCTGCTTCTATTAATTTGGCTCTTATATGGTTTTTAACATAAATAATTCCATTCTTTTTCTCTGAAGATGCTGCTACAAAATGTAAACCCAACCTATTATTTATCAAATATTTCTGGTCCTGATTTCTAATATGTGTTTCTTGTAAACAAATCACATCATTTTTACATTGCTTCAAATAATGGAATATCTTCTTCCTTTTCTGCGGAGAATTTAAACCATTCACATTCCATGTCAAATATTTATTTGACATGACCGGATTGTGTAAGCTTTAGCAAGGCCAAATCAACTTGTTCCACTCCTTTCTTCTTGGGTCTTGCTCCCATGGCTTCCGAAGATGTAGATACAACTTGCTTTGTATAAGCTAGCTGTGCTTTTTCTCTTTGTTCCATATACTTAGTAGCTATACGTGTGTGCCTTTGTTCCTTGGCCTTCTCTGCATCCAGGGGTTGAAAAATATCAATACTCTGCACTGACTGTTCAGCCAATACTCCTTTATCCAATTCTGATGCTGGCAATGGTTGTAGTTCCATAAGTTGTAATGATTCCGTATCTTTTACAAGGTCTGCCCTTCTGGATCTTGGGGATGTAGATTTTCCACCCATCAATATGTTCTCAAAGAAGTCTTTCGCTTTAGCAACTGAGGTCAAGCGGTATCTATTATTCTGAAAAAATAAAGAAAGTCCAGTTGGAGCCTCCCATCTATATTGTATCTCTCGTTTTTTAAGTTCCTCCGTCAAAAATGCATAATCTTTCCTTGATATCAACATTTTTGGGGGTATCTCCTTCAAAACCTGTACCTCTTGACCTACAACACTTAGTTGTTTATTATAAGCTGTAGTAAGAACCCAATTTCTAAATTTTCTTGTACTAAAATATATCACAATGTCTCTGGGCAAGTTTCTTTGTGCTGCCATACGTGAATTAATTCTGAATATCCGCTCAATCTGCCAGGCAACATTTTGAGCTCCATCATCCAGAAAGTTTGCCAAAGCTTCAACAAAAATTCTTCTTAAGTCTTCTTGGTTCTCCTTTGCAACCTCTTTCAGACCCCTGATTCTAACAGCCATCTGCATCTGATTATATTGTATCATAACAGCTTGATCTTGTAGATCACTTCTAATCTCCTCAATTTTTCCCTCCATCTGCTGCTCCATATCTTCCAACTTCTCTTCAACTCCCAGAGTATAGTCCCAGACCCCTTTAATGGCCTCAACAATATCTTCTCTTATCTCATTGTTAAGGGTTTCTATCGTGCCTTTTATTGTCTCCAACTCATCAGTTAGACCTTTTGTCTGTTCTTCCATCTTTCTCTCCAGCTTGTCAGTCATTATAGATAATGCACCCTGTAGGTCTTTGATTGTAAGCATTTCTGGAGGAGATTGTGTGGGCAAAGGGGCTTGGAGTTCTATCGGTAACAAAGATGCAGTAGCTGAGGAAGCAGGCAGACTGCTTGATTGTGATTTAGAGAGCTGACCTGGGGAGGGTAGAGCCGCCTTGGCTGCCTTCTGTCTCGTCGTCATTTTAAATCCCTTTAAGAAAAGAAATTGTGTTGCCAAATTTTCCTCTCTTCTTGTCTTCTTTTAAATTCCAGTTAACATTATAATTTAAAAAGTAAAAGTAAAATTCAGATCAAAATGGTCTCTCTGACTTTGCTTCCGAGAGAAAAAGAAAAAGTTCACTTTCGTTTTCAGCCACTTTCCCTTAGCGGAGAAAGCTATTGCCATTTTGAATACATTGTATTGATTTTAGAAGTTATAAGTACGTAGGCAGAAATAAAGTAGCAAAATACTTGCGATACACAAAAGACTCCTGTAGTCACTCCGTCTGCAAACAGTCTCTCTTATTTTCTTTCTTAAAAGCAGAGGCGGTCGCGGCGTCTTTCTCTGTCAGCCGACAGAAGCGTCTCTGGGCAGGAGCGTTTTCAAGTGCCTAGGGAGCCCACACTCCTTATCCCTGAAAACTTTTTCCAGGGATTTTGGAGGGGCTCAACCCTGCTCTTGATGCTCTTCACCCCTTCTTCGCCCGAAGGGGGGATTTTTCACCGCAAAAAACAGCTGATGTTCGCTATTTTTTTGCGGCTTTACAAACCCAGGGAACGAAGCCTCACAGAGGAGACTCTAGCGACGTCAGCGGAGCCACCGGAAGTCCCCAACTACAAGACTTTGACATAACAATAAAAATGGAAAATATACTTTATTCATCAGAACATCAAAATAAACCTGAGGATAAGAAAGAAGATTTAACAAAATGGATTATAGAACTGCCAGGAGAACCATTAGAGTTCAGGAGACAAAAAGCACATATTCTACGCATCCTGTCTTCTCTACTCCCAACAATACTTACAAAAATACAAGAACTTCCTGGCAAGTGGAATATATCAACCTGGAAAGCTACTTGGCAAAAGAAGAAGGCCAGAGACAGATTCAAGAGATTTGACTCACCCTACCAGATGGAGCATTATATGAGCAAACACTTTTTTGAATACGGTTAAAAGAACAGATAACTTTGGATATAAAGGGGCCCTACAATAAGAGGGATAAGAGATATAAGTAATATAGTATTCTTCATAATATATAAAATGTAAAAATATTGGGATGATGTATGTGAATGAAAAGTTTGAAATTTAAAGGTAAATTAGGCTGAAGAGAATTAGGATTAAGGAATGACTGAAATACTGAGGGAAAATTAAGCTTAAATAAGAACTTTGAAAATAAGATATATAATGATTTAACAAACTAACTTTTACAAATATAAGTGAAATGTAAAGTGATCAGAAAAGATATCTTAGGTAGATGTCATAAGATAGATAAGCAGTATAGTATTTTTATAATGCATGAAATATGAAAACATTGGGATGGTGTATCTAAATGGAAAATCCAGATATTTAGATGATTAATATTGAGTAAATTATGACTGATAAGAATTTTTTGAATATTAAGGGTAAATTAAGCTTAAATAAGAATTATGAGACTAGGATATATGGTGAACTAATAAGATGATTTTTAGAAAAATAGTACAAGTTAATAAGAAAAAATGTCATACATGGACGTTATTATTATTTGTACAAACATGAAAAAAATGTTTATATTTAACCATTTATGCATTGAAAACATTAAGAATGATATTTGTTTAAAGTTGAAGAAGGAGAATACTATTGGGAGAAGGGAATATCAAAGAAATATACTATTAATTAATATACTAATTACAAAAATTAATTATTATTGACTGCTAATTGACTACTATTGATTGTTTTTTTTTCAAAATATATGAACCAAGACAACACGATATACACTAGGCACTAAGGATTGTTACTGTAAAAAAATCCATAAAACATTTCTAAAAAAAAAAGAAACCCTATACCCGTGGTGGCGAACCTCTTCACAAGACTTAGCTACTACAGGTAGTCCTCAACATATGACCACAATTCAGCCCAAAATTTCCATTGCTAAGCAAGACAGTTGTTAAATGAGCTTTGCTCCATTTTACAACCTTTCTTGCCACAGTTGTTAAGTGAATCACTGCAATTGTTTGTTTGTTTTTGGTATATATTTTATTAATTTTTGTAGGGTTAGGGTTAGGGTTGAGGTTTTTTAAAATAACATTCTTAATATTTAGCAAACAGCATATTGTCTGGGTTCATGTATTTAAAAAACGATAAGTAAGAGTTAATTTCTATATTATCATAATCAGTATGTTAGTTAATCGCTCAATAGTCTTTTTCTTACTAGTATATATTCAGTGTTACATAGTACATATCATGTTCCTTTCTCTCTAACTCACTTTTCTAGCCATTGGTAAAAATTGTCCCATGTTCTAAAGTACACTGAGTCTTCTTTCTCTTTTATCTTTAATGTCAATCTGCACAGTCTATTTTCTTAATTAGTTCTTCTTCTGTTGGTAAGTTTTCATTTTTCCAATATTGGGCAATTACAATTCTTGCTGAAGTTAATACATGTAAAATTAAGTATATACATAGCCAACCCTCTGAAATACGCTTTGGCTGTGTCCCACACATTTTGAAGTGATGTGTCTTCTTTCTTTCTTATTTATTTTAAAAAAGAAGTCCATTTCCTTTGTCGCTAGTTGTATAAATTCTTTTTCTTTTTGTTTTAACTGCCAGGAAATTTCTCCTTAGTTCTAGATTGTTTCTCTCCTTGATTAGTTTCCATCCATTGCTTCTTGCCCTGCCTTCAGGTGCTTTGGAGAATAGGTTGACCCTCTCTTCTTTGTGGCAACCCGTGAGATATGGGAACACTGCTATCATGTCACCCCTAGTCCTTCTCTTCATTAAACTAGACATACTCAATTCCTGCAACCAATCTTCGTATGTTTTAGTCTCCAGTCCCCTAATCATCTTTGTTGCTCTTCTCTGTACTCTTTCTAGAGTCTCAACATCTTTTTTTTACATCGTGGTGACCAAAACTGGATGCAATATTTCAAGTGTGATCTTACCAAGGCATTATAAATTGGTATTAACACTTCACGTGATCTTGATTCTATTCCTCTCTGTTTTGGTCTAGCCTTTACTAAGACTTTCAAAATCCCCCAAATTCTGCACACCATCTCTGACATCTTGTGTCAGAACTGCCATCCTTCACTCCAGGCTTGCTTTGCTAGATGCCAGCCTGCCATAAACTATGGGGGGAGGGAGCTGGGAGGAACAGGGAAACCAAAGCTAAGCTTAGTGCCATCCCGAGATATTGGTTCACCATCCCAAGGTCACAGGCTTGGGAAATGGAATGTAATGCTCAAGATCTAGCCTGCCTTTGCATACCATTACCAAAACAACTTCCTTGAATGTGACTGAACAAATGGGAGATAGAAGGGGGTGTCAATGCTGCAAACATTAGATGTTTTTTGCTTTGACAATATAAAGAGGCAGCCTTTTCCTTTCCTTTGCTTTGCTCTTAGAATTAGAAGATGCTGGGGGGGGGAGGAAGAATGTTTCCCCCGGTTGTTTATAATAAGATAAGAAATGGTGCATTACAGAAGGGAAGGGAAGCTTTGCCCTTCAAACTGATTGGAGAACGTAATTATGACTGCTAATTGAAGGAGGGAATTGTGCCAGATACTATGTGCTGAAGGGAGGGGAATTCAGATCTTGGCATCCCTCCATGCTGTGCCGACACTTTGTTGCACGAATAAAGACTTTTTAGGATAAACAATTCCTGGAAGTTCTTTGAAGTGTTTCATTAGTCGGAACCATGCGGCAGCACCGCACAAGCCTGAGAAAGAGATGGCTGGAGCTGCAGGGCTGTCAGGGCTCAGCAGAAGCACCAGGATCAGTGCCAGGCTCCAGCTGATCGACACTTCTTCTGATTGGCACTTCTTCAGGGCTCAGCAGAAGCGCCAGGAACAGCACTGGATTCCATCACTTTCCTTCGTGGGGAAGGGGGCATGAGGGGGGATGGGGCTTCCACGTTCCTCAGATCTGGGGCAAAGCAAAGCAACGGGAACGGGAAGTTGCCAATTGCCTGGCTGACAGTGGTGGGCTTGGCTGCGCTGCGCTGGAAGCGCAAGGCAGAGGTGCCCCTGAAAACGGACCGGAGGGAAAGCAGAGCAGAAGGGAAATCTGAAACCACCCAAAAAAACCCCTCAAACCCACCTCCGGACAGCCTTTCCCCCTCCTTTCTGAATGTGAGGATTTGATCCCGAGAAGCTTCCACCGCCACCTGGCCATCTGCTTAAAGGAGCTTGGGAGGAGGAGAGCCCCAGGACCTTCGCCCGGATTCCTGGATTCAGGAATGGCTCATGCAGTGCAGAGACCTCTTCCCCAGGGCTTCCAGTGGCTCTTCCTGGCTGCCCTGATGGTCCCCTGTGACGGGTGAGGGGGGCAGCGAGATGCGGCGGCTGCGCGGGATGAGGCTGGGCTGCATGGGGTGCTTCGTTTCGGGAAGGGGCACAGCAGCCCTGGCAGTTTTTCAAATTTCCACAGTAGTTTTTTTCCTTTGCTTTGGGTGCCCAATTTGGACAAAAAACGCCTGGCGGATGCCACGTTCCCCTTTCCTCTGGAGAAGGTTGAAGGAAATGGTTTGGCTCCTTCGCTGATTTCTCTTTTTTGCAACGTTGCTTTTTTTTTTGAGAAAAGTTTAGCAAAGAACAACTGTCAGCTGTGGCCTGTTTGGTTAGACTTACAAACGCCCATTTCAAAAGTAAATCCCTCGCTCAGCTTCCCTCATGGGATGCAATTCCTGTGGAGCAAACGTTTAAGACAGGGGCGGGGAACCTTGGCTCTTTTATGACTTGTGGACTTCAACTCCCAGAATTCCTGAGGAAGCCATGCTGAGGAGAAAGGGAGAGGTTTCCAAGCTGAGCCATGCTGGCTCAGGAATTTTGGGAGTTGAAGTCCACAAGTCATAAAAGAGCCAAGGTTCCCCAACCCTGGTTTAAGATCTCTGAACTCCGGAGTCAATTCAAAACTTGCTCCATGGCAGAAAATACATTGTTGTGATGTGTCTTTTAAAATTTATTTTTAGCCTATTTTTCCCCTTAAGTCTGAGTCGCTCACTGTTCCTTTGTTCTCCATTAATGAAATGCACATTCTCTCTTTTTTCTATTTTTGCTGCTTTTTCTGCAGCTGCAGGAATTGTTTCCATGCTTGCTCATGTTATTTGTCCTACAACTGACATGATGCATTGTGTTTGCATAAGAGATTTGGGGCTGTATTCTTAAATATTGGCCAGATGCATTGAAGAATGAAGCTGCCAGAGAGCCATAACAGTGCCTGACATGTAAAAACAAAACGAAACAAAAGTTTTTGTAGAGGCTGAGTTTCCAAAGATCCACATTTTGCATAGCCCCAAGGCTGTGAAAAGATGATTTGGTGGGTGGATTTAATTATCTTTCTTCCTGGCACTGATCCTGGCGCTTCTGCTGAGCCCTGACAGCTCTGCGGAAGGAAGGAAGGAAGGAAGGAAGGAAGGAAGGGTGGGTGGGTGGGAAATGAGAAATATGGCCCCTTCCATTATAATAGGATAGGAATGAATAAACATGGAATAGGCTCCACATTAGTGATTTAAAGCTTTGAACTTGAACTTTATGCTGTTCACAATAAAAATGTGCTATTTGTAATCTGGTGAGCTCTGTGCAACATAAATTGCAAAGTATGTAATTCTATATATATTTGGAACATACGTATTTTACCTGTGAGAAAAGAGGAAGTCACTATAGCAGGGGTTCTCAACCTTGGCAACTTTAAGACTTGTGGACTTCAACTCCCAGAATTCCTCAGCCAGCAAAGCTGGCTGAGGAATTCTGGGAGTTGAAGTCCACAAGTCTTAAAGTTGCCAAGGTTGAGAACCCCTGCACTATAGTAAGGTTTTGTGTGTGTGTGTGTGTGTAGTAAAATAATTCCATTTGTAATATGTAGAGTAAGTCTATCAATAAAATATTTTCAAACATGCAGTGGGCATGTTTGGCTAATGACACTTAATTACTTGAGGTACTAACAATGTGTGTGTGTGAGAGAGAGACAGTGTGTGTGTGAATCTGGTAGCATTATTTTAAATTAGCATTTTATTGTATTGTATTTGAATTAAAGCAAAATAAACTTTTTTGTCCCAATTGAAAAAAAAAAAGTAGCAGATGTATAGAAGTTTCAGATGGGAACTGTCATTGCAAAGTAAGAATTATGAGTGGGTGGTCGGTAGAAGAAAAGTATAAAAATGTTGGTTTAAGTCTGGCTCAGGGCCACTGGTCTATAGCTGTTCTATTGGAATCTGCTTTGCCACTTGGTCCTCATTGCAATGGGTTATTGATGTAAGTAATGCCATGTTATTATGCTATGTTCCAAATTATTAGAAAATAAACCTCTGAATCTTAAAGTAAGAATTGTTCTTTGTGTTACTGTCTTTTGTCTTTTCTATTGGATTTTTCCACGACAGAAGGAAGGAAGGAGATGGGAATGAGAAGGAGGGAGGGAAAAACCCTAACCCTAACCATAACCACAATGCTAATGCAGCCCTCAATGAAATTGAGTTTGACACCCCTGATATAAAAGGTTGTTAAGTGAATCTGGTTTCACCATTGACTTTGCTTGTCAGAAGGTTGCAAAAGGGGATCACATGACCCTGGGACACTGTGACCATCATAAATATGAATCAGTTGCCAAGCATCCGAATGTAAATCATGTGATCCTGGGGACGCTGAAACGGTCATAAGTGTGAAAAATGGTCATAAGTCACTTTTTTCAGTGCCATTGTAACTTCGAATAGTCACTAAGTAAACTGTTGTAAGTCGAGGACTGCCTGTACTTTTATCACTTTTTTCCTTTTTGGGGGGGGGCAAGATTTTGACACCTTGCTGGGTGACTAGTGGTACTCGGATATTGCCATATCCTAAAAGTGGTACAATGGGTGCAAAGGTTGAAAAGCCCTGCTCTAGGTGTCTCTTAACCCTTTTCAAAAGCCACAACTCCTCTGTGAACCACAGGGAGGGTCAGAAGTGATGGGTCAAGAGATGCTGCACAGGTGCTATCCAGTCCAAGACCTCTAATGCCCTTAGATTTCAGGTTATTACCAAGGCTTTGGCATGGCTGTGCAGCAAAACCTCCAGGATATACCCCAGTTCCCTCTGGAACCCATTAGGGTCCATCAGTCACCAGAGATGGACCAACCAAATAGGTCTGGGCTCCCTGTGGGGGAAGGTAGCATAAGTGAGCCTCAGAGACACCAAGGCATGATCTGACCATGACAAGGGAGATCATCTTTCACCCCCCCACACCAGATAATGTTGCCATTGCTCCGACAAGAAGATCATGTCTCATGTGTGACCACTGTCCCAAGTTGGACCCATGATTATCTGAGATTGGCCCATGACCACCATGGTGGTCATGAACTCCTGGGCTGTTTCTGAGGCAGAACCCAGGGATGGCAATTTGAAGTCCCCCAGAACCATAAGTCTGGGAAACTCCACTGCCTGCCCTGAGACAGCCTCCAGCAGCTCAGGTAGGGATGTTGTCACACAGCAGGGAGGCTGGTACACTAGCAACAATCCCAACTGATCTCGTGAGCCCAGCTTCAGAAACAGGCTGGAAACATCTCCGAGATGGGAATCCCCCCTTCTTGAGTCAGCTGGGTCTCGGTGATGCATGCCAGGTCAGCTGGTTTCTCCTCAATGAGATCTTGAATGAGGGAAGCCTTTTTGTTAACTGACCTGGCATTCAGCAGCAGTAGCCAAACCTCAGGGGCTCTGAAGGTATGCTGTCCAGAAACTGGGAATGAGTTCAGGGGGCCAGAACACACCACTGATATTACGCATCAGGGGCGTCTTTCCCTGTAACGGCCTGTCGGATGGCTACAATTCTCCCCAGGTTTTTCCAAAACCCCTTGGGAAAGCTCCTGGGTGATGGGCCCAGCTTCTTCAGGCTCTGCTGTAGGATGTCTCTTGGTGTTTCCAGGGCTGGCTGCTATCCTAGCCTCAATCTTGCCTCAACCCCATGTCCAGCTTGGCCCTCGTAGCTCGACTCCCAACACCATTGTCCTGGTGGTCCAGCCAGTGCTCCAAATGCACCCAGGGCTCCAACCCTCATGAAGGTGTTGCTGTTGCTGTCCGAGCCACCAAGCAGCTGGTCTTCTGCACCAGTCCACTGGGCCGGGTGCAGCAGCCACAGCCCCAGACTAACCTCCACCACACAGAGCAGCTGGGTTCCAAACTGCTGCCACTTGCTCCACCAGAAGGATTCAGGGATGGCTCCAAAGATCTGCCACTGCCAAATTACACATCGCCAAACTGCTGGGCCTAAACACCACCAAACAGCTGTGCCAAGTGCCAAGGCTGCCGTTCTTAACAGGCTCTTACCATGACCCAGCAGCCACGCTCGTAGTTGTTTCTTAAATTCCTTCCTTCCTTCCTTTTGCTATGGAAAAATTAAAATAATAAAATAAAGCTGCAAACTCTTCTCCAAACTCTCCCCCTTTTCTTTGCCTCTCCTTTATGCCCCCTCACTCCCCTCTGCCTCTCCTATTGCAAACTCCCCATTTCCCTCTGCTGTGTCTTCTCCCCGCCCCAAGCCCAGACTAATGCATAACCCAAAATAGCCTTTTAATCCTATTGCAAGGAGAACAATGAAAGTCACTAGAAAAGTTCATCTAAGAAGGAGATGAGAAACCTCAGATATTCCATCCTAATATAGTGTGCACGCTTGATTGTCTCAACGTTCCTTCCTCTTAACAATGGAATCCTTAGCAACTTTGCTTAATAAATACATTTCCTTTGTTCAAAGACCTATCTTGCTTGCTCAAAATGTGTCCATGAATCAAATTCTTTAGATTTCTCATCCCTCAACTTCAAAATGGATAAAGATCTCTGTCTTTCTATTGTACAGGGTCCCTCTTTCTTACAAAGCAGGCACACAATTATCATTGAATTTGGCCATTTCTCTTCAGTGTTGTGCTCTTTACTTTGGTGAAAATTCCATGACCCTTTCTTCTGCCATTTGCAGGATCTGGAAAATGGGAAAATACATCTCAACTCACAATCTTTGCCTTTATTCAAAATACTTTGTGTAGAAACCTGAAGCCTCACTCAGGCAGTGTGGAAGGATTGGACAGCCATCTAATGGCTCCTAATAAAGCTCTGGATTATCAAGCCATTTCTATTTTTCTCTCCTCTCCTCCCACTCCTGACATTTGTAGTTGTTGATCTTTCTGGCATTTAAACCTAGTACGACTCAACTAGTAAGTCTTTGTAAATGTTTTGAAAGCAAATGCTTGGCTTTAACATTTATCTCCATAACTTTGGAAGATGCATCAGTTAGTAGTATCACATTGCAGATTGCCAGAAATTGAATAAAAAGGCTATGCTTCAGACCATGGTATAAATTCATGGCAGAAGACAGATTTTATTAGAGGAAATTTGGTCAGAAGCAATTCATAGAAATTCAATGGAGACTGAAATTTTTGCACCCACAAACTATTTTTGTGATGTCTCCCTTGGACGACTCCCCAGATACCTCCTCAGAGGTCATCTCAGGGGAAGATGAGCCCATTCCTGGCACATCAGGAATTGAGTTGATTGATGGCTCTGAACAGCCATCCAGAAGAGATTTGGAGGAGGCTTCGGCTGGGGAAAGCTTGCAGTGGCAGATGGCCAGCAAAGAGGAGGAGGAACTGCCTTCTGCACCTGATCTGAGAACACGTAGGGTGGAGAAAAAGCAGGAGCAGCGGAGCTCAGCCAGACTACTCGAGAGGAGAAAGCCCCACCCATCTTGATGGCTGCACTGGAAGCTGGCTATTTATTACAGCAGACAGATGAAGATGTTGCTGGGAACAACGTGTTTGTTTTCTAGCTGTGTGGTTTTGGCCATCATATTTCCTGCTTCACTCTGGATTGACACCATGTTTGGAATTGATTCATACCTCAGAGACTCTGGATTTTTCTTGCCTCATGAGCTCTCTTGTGTGTAGATTTAAACTAGCCATTTCTATAACAACAAATTAATCTAATCAGTAAAACCCAAAATCAAAGTTTCATTTTTTTCCACCTCAAGCACGAAGTCCAGAAGCGGTCTCCATATAGAAACAAAAGTACTTATATTCTTTTCTTTAATCAAAACAGTCAATTTAGCCATCTCTGTCAACTCCATCAACTTCTGTAGCCATTCGTTCATAGTGGGAATCAAAATGTCCTTCCATTTTTGTGCATACAGTAGTCTTGCTGCTGTCAACATATACAGTATAAGATCAAAGTTCCAATTTTTTTTCCCAAGTCTTTTTCCATTAAGCCCAGAAGAAAAGTTTCTGGTTTCATCTTTATCTTTACTTTAAGAATTTTCTGTATTAAAATATGAATCCTTCTCCAATATTTCTTTGCTTTATCGCATGTCCACCGTAAGTGGTAAAAGGTCCCTTCTTTACACTTACATTTCCAAAATTCATTTGAATTTACCTTTATGCATTCTAGATAACTTATCTGCTATTAAATACCAATGGTAAATCATCTTATACATTTTTTTCTTTTAAATTATAATTCAATGTAAATTTTAAACTTTTCATCCACATATTTTCCCATTGTTCCAGCATCACATTATATCCAAAGTTCCTTGCCCACTGTATCATACAAAGTTTTACATTTTTACTTTCCAAATTCAGTTTGCAACCTTGCTTTTCTTTTTCCTTGTCTTTATTTTACTGAGTTGCTCTGATTGGAGCAAAATTTGGCTGTATGCCCAGACATACAGTAACTTATAGTTTAAACATTTTGGTGTCCTTAGAATTTAAAGTCCTGAAAATTGTGGCTGGAAAAGAAAGACTCTTTTTGGATTGCCCTGCCTTACAGGATGGATTACAATTATAAATAATAACTGTGTTTGAAGTCATCAGACTTCCCTGGATTACAAATACAGCTTGACCTGGAATTTTTACAAGCTGTTTTGAAAGAGTGAATAACAAGAATTCCTTCGAACAGAATACTTTGGATTACAAATTTTGGATTTTTTTTCTTTTTTTCTCTTTTTTCTTTTTTCCCTTTTGCTCTTTTTTCCCATTTACTATTTTTATTGTTTACCTCTCCTATTTCTTAGGAGCCTCATACTATTTAAGATTTCAAAATATAATGGAAGATAAGGAAGAGGATCTCCTAGGCTTGATAACCGAATTATTGGCAGACACATTAGGAACTGGGAAACAGCAAATGGAAGGAGAATTAGACCAGATCTATTGAGTCAACTCAAACTATGCTAGAACAAATAAAGTCCCCAGAGAAGTACATGTTAGGTTTCTTAAAAGATCTACAAGAGATGAGATTTTGAGAAGAGTAAGAGATGAACCTTTGAAATACAAAGAAAAAGAAATTGTAGATGTGATCTCAGAACCACTGAACTATATTTTTCAAAGATCCTGGAGCATTGGGGAACTACCGGAGGACTGGAAAAGAGCTGATGTAGTTCCCATCTTCAAAAAAGGAAAAAAAATGGACCCAGGAAATTAAAGACCTATCAGCCTGACCTCAATACCTGGGAAGATTCTGGAAAAGATAATCAAACAACGAATCAGCAAACACCTAGAGGCAAACAAAATCATTACTAAAAGCCAACATGGGTTTGTCAAAAACAGATCATGCCAGACAAATCTTATTGCATTCTTTGACCAAGTGACAAAATTAGCAGATCAGAGGAACGCTGTGGATATACTTTACTTGGACTTCAGTAAGGCATTTGATAAAGTAGATCACAACCTACTACTTGACAAGATAGAAAAATGTGGGTTAGACAGCATCACCACCACATGGATTTGTAGCTGGCTGACTGGCCGTACTCAGCGTGTGGTCCTCAATAGAACGGCATCTACATGGAGGGAAGTGTGTAGTGGGGTGCCCCAGGGCTCTGTTCTGGGCTCAGTGCTCTTCAACATCTTCATCAATGATTTGGACGAGGGGATAGATGGGGAACTCATCCAATTTGCAGACGACACCAAGCTGACAGGAATAGCCAACACTCCAGAAGACAGGCTTAAGATACAGAAGGATCTGGACAGACTTGAACACTGGGCGCTATCTAACAAAATGAAATTCAGTGGTGAAAAAAAGCAAGGTTCTACATTTAGGCAAGAAAAACCAAATGTACAGGTATAGTATAGGGGGTACCTTGCTCAATAGTAGTAACTGTGAGAGGGACCTCGGAGTCATAGTGGACAATCACTTAAATATGAACCAGCAGTGTGCTGCAGCTGCCAAAAAGGCCAACACAGTGCTAGGCTGCATTAACAGAGGGATAGAATCAAGATCACGTGAAGTGTTAATACCAATTTACAATGCCTTGGTAAGGCCACACTTGGAATACTGCATCCAGTTTTGGTCACCGCGATGTAAAAAAGATGTTGAAACTCTAGAAAGAGTACAGAGAAGAGCAACAAAGATGATTAGGGGACTGGAGGCTAAAGCATATAAAGAACGGTTGCTGGAATTGGGTATGTCTAGTTTAATGAAGAGAAGGACAAGGGGGGACATGATAGCAGTGTTCCAATATCTCAGGGGCTGCCACAAAGAAGAGGGAGTCAAGGTATTTTCCAAGGCACCTGAAGGCAGAACAAGAAGCAACGGGTGGAAACTAATCAAGGAGAGAAGCAACCTAGAACTAAGGAGAAACTTCCTGACAGTTAGAACAATTAACCAGTGGAACAACCTGACTCCAGAAGCGGTGAATGCTCCAACACGGGAAGTTTTTAAGAAGAGACTGGACAGCCATTTGTCCAAAATGGTATAGGGTTTCCTGCCTGAGCAGGGGGTTGGACTAGATGACCTCCAAGGTCCCTTCCAACATTATTATTATTATTATTATTATTGTTGTTGTTGTTGTTGTTATTAAATTCCTAGGAGAATAAGAGAAGCCTGAAGAGAATATCAGTTTCTAACTAGGAAATTAATTGAAAAAGGAGTGAATTTCAGATGGTTGCTTCCAGAAGGGATTTTAATTTACTGGGATACCAAAAGATATAGACTGGATACACCACTTAAAGCAATGGAATTTTTTGGCAACCATAGAGCATTTTTGGAAAGAGGTGACTCTGAATCCGGTACAAAGAGAGAAACAAAGAAACAGGAAGAAATGGCAGTAGAAGGAGCAGTCAAACCAAGAGAGGAAGAAGAAATTAAAAACACATATACAGAAGAAGGGGCAAGAGCAAGAGAACAGAGACAGATAAGATCGACTAGAACAGCGGTTCTCAACCTTTTTCAGGCTGCGCCCCCGACCTGCACTGCGCATGTGCGGTGCGACAGCCCACATTGCGCATGCGCGACGCGATGGCCCGCATTGCGCATGCGCGGCACGACGGCCCGCATTGCGCATGCGCGGCGCGACAGCCCGCTTTGCGCATGCACGGCGCGACGGCCCGCATCACGCATGCGCAGCGCGACGGCCCGCATCGCGCATGCGCGGCACGACGGCCCACATTGCGCATGCGCGGCGCGACAGCCCGCATCACGCATGCGCGGCGCGGTGGCCCGCATCACGCATGCATGGCGCGACGGCCCACATCATGCATGCACGGCGCGGCGCGACGGCCCGCATCACGCATGTGCGGCATGATGGCCCGCATCGCGCATGCGCAGCGTGACAGCCCACATCACGCATGCGCGGTGCTACCCCGCGCATGCGCGGTGCTGCCCCCTGCGCCGGCCGAGGGGAAAAGGGGAAAAAATGGCAGACTGCGGTGTTTGGCGACCCCCGTGAAATGGTCGTTCGACCCCAAATGGGGTCGCGACCCACAGGTTGAGAACCGCTGGACTAGACGATTAAGACTTAGATATAATTGAAAGAGATGGAGAAGGAGAGTGGGATTTTGTCAATGAATATAAATGGACTAAATTCGCCTTCAAAAAGGAGAAAAATCTTTACATGATTACAAAAATTAAAAATGGATATAATTTGTCTTCAAGAAACACACATTAAAAGACAACATTATAAGTTGTTAGAACAACCGAAAATTGGTAAACTTCACTTTGCATTAGCACTTCAAAAGAAAAGAGAATAGCTCTATACATTAAAGAAATGATGAACTCCAAACAAATCCATGTGGATGAAGAGGGAAGAATATTAATGGTGGAAATAACAATGGATCAAAAACAGATACTGATGGTAGCAATATATGCACCAAATGATAAACATGAACGATTTTACCAAAAACTATATAAAAAATATTAGATTTAAGCTATCAAAATCTTTGTATAATGGGAGAGTTTAATGCAATAACAGATGGAACTCTGGACTACAAAAGCGCCAAACAAGGGAGAAAAGGAGGAAATATATTACCTAAAGCATTTTTAAAAATGACAGAAGAACTCTGTATCCAAGATATATGGAGAGAAAAAAATCCAAAGAAATTACAATATACATTTTACTCAAATAGACATAAATCATGTTCTAGAATTGATATGATATGGACATCTTTGGAACTTAATACGATGATACAAGAAATTGAGATAGAAACTAATTTTGGGCAGATCATAACCCAATAAAGATGACTTGGAGAGGATCTAAGAAAAAATATGATGAATAAATCTATATTGAAAGAAAAAGAATTTTTACAACTAGCGGCAAAGGAAATGGATTTTTCTTCAAAATAAAAAGGAAGAAACATCGCTTCAGAATGTGTGGGATATGGCTAAAGCATATTTCAGTGGGTTGGCTATAACCTATACTGCTAAAAGGAATAAAGAAAAGAAACAACAACAGTTAAAGTTGAAGGAAGAATTCAGAAAGTTAGAATCAGAATTACAAATAGATCCACAAAAAAAAATACTTAAGAAACAAATGGAGATAATAAAACATAAATTAAATTTAGCCGAGATGGAAATAATGGCTGAAGAGATTAAAAGAGCTAAACAGAACTTTTTTGAAAATGCCAACAAGCTGGGGAGATGGTTAGCATATAGACTGAAAAAAGAAAAAGAGAAAAAATTGATAAACAAGCTGCAAGATCCAAAAGGTGAATTACAGTTTCAAAATGATACAATTAAAAAAATTATTAAAGATTATTATGAGATACTTTATAAGGCAGAGGAAATTCCAAAAGAAAAAATACAGCAGTATTTTAAAAAAGCAGACTTACCAAAAATTCCAGAGAATATTCAAAACATATTAAATGGAAAAATATCAGTGATGGAGATTATAGAGGCTATAAAAAAGCAAAAAAGGATAAGACTCCTGACCCAGATGGAGTACCTGCAGAGTTTTATAAATCATTACAAGATGTATTCAGTCCGATCCTGAAAGAACTGTGTAATGAAATACTCCTGGAGGCTAAAATACCAAATACATGGACTGAAGCCAACATTACTTTAATACCCAAAGAAGACTCTGATTTAACGCAAACAAAAAATTATAGACCAATATCACTATTAAATGTAGATTATAAAATCTTCGCCTCAATAATGGCAGAAAGACTAAAGAAATTTTTGATCGA
Source organism: Bothrops alternatus (assembly GCA_034064705.1). Lineage (NCBI taxonomy): Eukaryota > Metazoa > Chordata > Lepidosauria > Squamata > Viperidae > Bothrops > Bothrops alternatus. The sequence continues at coordinate 2,598,526 of JARGCV010000105.1, forward strand.
ATTTATACATATAGACCAAAATGGTTTCCTACCTAAAAGACAGATAAAAAATAATTTAAGAATGATTCTTTTTAATCTTTGGCCTTGCCATCTCATACAAACCCACTTTACTTTACTTTACTTTACTTTATTTTGACTTATATGCCGCCCTTCTCCTCAGACTCAGGGCGGCTCACAGCAAATAATACAGGTACAAAATATAAATTAGTTAAAATAATAATATACAATATAAAAAAACACTAAAACTATACCCACTCATACAACATACAGTCCCAATCAAAGGCCCAGGGGCAGAGCGCAGCTCACAAGCCCCAAGCCTGTCTGCATAGATGTGTTTTTAAAAGTTTTCGGAAAGCTAGGAGGGAAGGAGCAGTACGAACCTCTGAGGGAAGTTGATTCCAGAGGGCTGGGGCAGCAACAGAGAAGGCCCTAGCCCTAGGTCCCGCCAAACGGCATTGTGTAACAGACGGGACCCGTAGGAGGCCAACCCTATGTGCCCTAACCGGTCGCTGGGATTTATGAGGCAGAAGACGGTCCCGCAAGTATCCTGGCCCATTGCCATATAGGGCTTTATAGGTCATAACCAACACTTTGAATTGTGTTCGGAGACCAATTGGCAGCCAGTGCAGCTCACGGAGGGCTGGAGTGACATGAGCATGTCTTGGGAGACCCAAGACGGCTCGCGCGGCCGCATTCTGAACCACCTGCAGTCTCCGGACATTCTTCAAAGGTTGCCCCATGTAGAGAGCATTACAGTAGTCGAGTCTCGAGGTGACAAGGGCATGGGTGACTGTGAGGAGTGATTCCCGGTCCAAATAGGGCCGCAACTGACGCACAAAGTACATACACAAAAAAAGGAAAAAAGTGTTGTTGGAATGCTCATCATAAAACATTGGATTATTTTGTTTTTGTTTTTTGTTTTTCTTTTTGTCTAAGAAGTTGCTGTTAATTTTTTGTTTTGTTTTTTCTTTTTGGCCTGTTTGATGTATGTGTGAAAACAATATTGTCCAACAATAAACCGGAATTTTATTTTGCTGAGTTGTTTAAAAAAAAAAAGAATGATTCTTGATGTGTTAGAGTACTATGAAATTCATTCAGGGAAACAGATGGCTTTAATATTCCTTGATGCTCAGAAAATGTTTGACAATTTATGTTCCAGCAATTTGCAGAAATGGACTTTGGAAAAAAACTTTATAAATGTAATCAAAACAATTTATTGTAAACAAACAGCCAAAATAATTGTAAATGGAGATCTTACAGAAAACTTCAATATTAAAAAGGGCACAAGACAGGCATGCCCACTATCTCCATTACTATTTCTACTAACATTGGAAGTACTGAATAGAAACATTAGACAAGATATAGAAATTAAAGGACTGGAGATAAAAGATGAAAAATATAAACTACAAGCATTTGCAGATGATTTGGTTTTCATATTGGAAGATCCATTGGAAACAAGCACTAAACTTATGGAGAAAATAGAAAAATTTGGAGAAGTGGCAGGGTTGAAAATAAACAGAGAAAAGACTAAAGTGTTAACTAAAAACTTAACAGAAAAACAAAAAAACCAACTAGCAAAAAAACCAAACCTTCAAATAGTCAAAAAAGTTAAATACTTGGGAATTTATTTAACAGCAAGATGTGCAACAATAAAAGAAGACAACTATGCAAGATTGTTAAAACAAATAAAACTGAATCTAGAAAAATGAGAAAAAGTACAACTTTCAATGCTGGGGAGAATAGCAACAGTGAAAATGAATATCTTACAAAAATACTCTTTTTATTTCAAATGATTCCTGTAAGGCTGGGAAAAGCCTTTTTTGATGAACTGAATAGAATAATATTGAAATTTATCTGGCAAGGAAAAAAAGCTAGAATTAGAGTGAAAATGCTACAAGAAGCGAAAGAAAGTGGAGGATTTGGACTGCCGGACTGGAGGTTATACTACCAAGCAACTATTTTAACATGGCTTAAAGAATGGATAGTGCTTAGAGACAAAAGACTATTGTACCTAGAGGAGCATGACTTACAAATTGGTTGGCATGCCTTTCTGTGGTATGGGAAGAATAAAATACATAGATACTTTCAAAACCATTTTATAAGGAATGCACTTCTTTCAGAATGGGAAAAAAGAAAAGAAAAAAATTATATTAAGATACCTGAATGGCTTTCAACAATGGAAGCTTTTGCTTACCCAAATTTAATTAACTACGATAAAGTTGTGACTTATAAAGATATTTTGGACAATGAAGGAAAATTGAAAGACAGACAAGAGATAACATCAAGCCGGCTCCGTTGGCAGGATCATTCAACATCTCCTCACACAGATCCCAGATGCTGCATCTCCCCCCCCCCCTTCTCTCACTGGCCGGTAAGGAGGAGAGGTTCAGAGGGGCATAGGATGAAAGGCAAATGGCTACATTGTTATGGTTAGCCGATCCAAAGCGAATCAACAAAAGGTTACTTTGTAGTGAATAGAGGAAGTGAAAGTAATAAAACCCCCATGCATACCCCCCTCCCCCTTAGTAGTATGACAGGATCCAGTAAAGAGTAAAATTGGTTTTATATCAGAGAAGATAGATAGAAATGAAATATAACTGGATCCTGACAAACAGACAGAATTTGATCAGATACTGCTAAAAACAGATGAAAAGTTGATTAAGAAACTCTATAGATTTCTGTTAAACTTAAAGATGGAGGAAGAACAAGTAAAAGAAACAATGATAACATGGGCAAAGAACTTTGGATATAATATAGAATTAGAAGACTGGCAAAAGTTATGGGAAAGAAATATTAAATTAACTAAAGCAGTGGCATATAAAAAAACTTATATAAAATGTTTTACAGATGGCATATGACACCAGTGAGTTTAGCAAAAATGTTTTAAAATACTTCAAACAACTGTTGGAAATGCAAACAAAGACCAGGTACTTATTATCATATCTGGTGGACATGCCCTAAAGCAAAAAGATTTTGGGTTAAAATACATTTATGGTTGGAGAAAATGACTAAAAAACAAATAGACTTTAAGCCAGAATTATTTTTGTTAGGAATAATAGGAGCAAATTATGAGAAAGATTGCAGATATTTAATACTACACGTACTAATGGCAGCAAGAATTGTATTTGCCCAACATTGGAAAAATGAAAATTTACCAGCTGAAGAAGTACTAATTAAGAAAATTCTAGAGTGTGCAGAAATGGATAGATTGACTTTAAAGATAAAAGAGAAAGAAGACTCAGTGTATTTTAGAACATGGGATAATTTCTATCAATGGCTAGAAAAACAAATTAGAGAGAAAGGAATGTGATATGTAATTTTGAACATATATTAGCAAGAAGAAGGCTATTGAGTGATTAATTAACATATTGTTTATGATAATTAACTATTATCTATTATTGTTTGTTAAACACATGAACCCAGACATTATGCTGTTTGCTAAATATTGAGAATGTTATTTGGAAAAACCCCAACCCCAACCCCAATCCTAATCCTAACCCCAACCCAAATCCCAACCATAACCCTGACCCCACCTTATTCCTAACCTTATAAAAACTAATAAAATCTATACAAAAAAATGTTCAATCAGACCTTCCAACTTTGCAAGATCTTTTTTTTTCGTGAGAAGTTGGAAGGTCTGATTGAACTTTTTTTGGGGGGGGGATGGAGGAGCGGATCTGCTTTCCACAGCGCCAGCCCAGGCTGGACTCACACATACCAGTACACTCAACTTCTTACAAAAATCATACTGATAGCTACCGTATCCTTAGCTGATCAGGAGGAAAATGTGTCTTCTCTGGATTTTAAGGCAGAAAAGCAAGGGGGGGCAGTTTCAAAGGCCCTGGAGCAAAAGAGCAAAGCTCTTCTATTTGCAGTCTGAAGCAGTTGCTGAGGCCAACCCTGCAGGAAGCGGATCCACTCCTCCACGCAACACCTCAAGGGCTTTGCAGAACCATCGGGGAACAGGAGTCTGGCCTTCCTCACCCACCTCCAGCTGGTGTAGTTTTCCTGGAGCTTAGCATCCTTCCATACAAAGGAGGAACACAGCGCTGGGAGGAGAAGCATCAGAAAACAGGGCAGCCATTTCCAGAACAGAGAAGGGAGACGCGGGGTGATGCGGGGCAGCAAGAAAGTGCTCTTCTGTGCTCTGGATCGCTGTATGGAGCCACCCCCTCCCCATTTTCTGTTCTCTCTCGTGGCAGCAATGGAGGGCTGGTGGAGGGAGGTGGCAGGGGAGGCTTGCGCCATCAGGTCATAGTGCAAGCCATGGGAGAGTTGGTGGAGGAGGAGGCCACGGCTGCCGCTGGGCAGGTGATCTGTGGGGTGAAGTGCAAAGAAAGCCCCTCCAGTGGCACACAGTGGTAGCAAAGCCTTTCATCATCACTCCCCCCCGGCTCCGAAACAGCAGAGGGGGACCCTACCCTGCCCATCCTCTGTAGCATGGCAGTCCAGCTCTGGAGGGGAGTGAAAGGGAAGGTCACCGAGTGAGGAATGGCCTGGCTGGGGGGGGCTGAAGTAAGATGGTGCGGGGCACATGGAGCAGCTCCACCCCCTCCCCCACTTGCCTCACCTCGTTGTGGCAGCAGCGGTGCGACGCGCGCTCTCCTGCCCCATTGCGGCAGCGAGGTGGGATGGAGTGGGTGGGGTCTTAACTAGGGCTTATTTTGGGGGTAGGGCTTATTTTTGGGGAAACACGGTAACTCCAGTCTAGACAAAAGTAAAAAAAAATGGGGCCTAAATACATTGGCCCTTTTCCCATTTGTAAGATTATCAACCCTGTCACAGTACAGTATACCTTGGCACTTGCTTGCATTGGAAAGTGCTTCCTTATCAAACTCCCCTGGTATCTGTCCAGCTGAAATAAGAGCTTGCTTTTGTTTGGAATGTGGCTCAAGATCCCAAAACAAACAAACTCACTTGGAATTCCAGCAACAAAGTTTTATTCAAAATAAAGTGTTTGCAAAGGCTTGGTGGACTGAAACACACACAGGAGTTCAGCCACACCTTAAAGAGCTGTTTGACACATTTTTATATCCTACCCTGATGCAGATTCCCCCCTCCCCTATTGTACTCAACACCCCTTTCCTAATCATCTGATAAACTATCCAGACTGCCTAAAACCACTGTCCCTCCCATGTTCCAGGAAGCCCCTTTGTCCATATCTTTCACCATCTAATTTTCTGTTAGCACAGCTCGGCTCCTATAGTTATTTCAATATTTCCTCTGCTTGCAATTTCAGTTAGCTAGCAACTTCTGCTTTTCTTATTTGTCTGTAATTTACTTGTCTGATTTTATGACTTTCAGGTGGCTTCTTCTATCGACCTTCATTAGAAATTTCTGAATAATACTTTATTCCTTTCAATCCACCCTCTCTTTTCTTTATCCTTTCAGAAATTTATGGACAATTCCAAAAATACACTTTGCATATATGGGTTACAGTTTATACTTATATGTTGGCAGGCAAGCCTAAGCTATAGTGAACTCAGTTGTAAAGGGATTTACATCCACTCTGATAGTTCTTGTTCTACCTCTCTGTGACTTTCCAGTGTCTGACTTTCCTGTCGGTCTTCCTCATCATTATCCCTCAGACACAATCTATTCTGTATCCCATGGAATTTGAATATCACTATCTCCCAATATAACTGAATTTAGGTCAGGTTGTGTTTCTGCTGTCTAAATTTCAATTTCTCCTATAATTGGGTATGTATGTGGGAAAAAGAGTCTGTTGATGTCAGACCTTTACATATTTTTAACTATTACTATGTCACAAGGTTCTTTACAGGGACAGACTGGTCCACAATCACAACAGTGATAAGAACAACAACATTCAGTGACACAATTGCAATCACAGAACCAACACATTATGTATAAGTTTGTAGAACGCGGAGGTCCACAGCTTCTTCTGGAATCCTTTGATGGAATAACGTAGGGCACCACTCAGATTGAAAAAGCCAGAAAGCTGCTACTCCTGCAATGAGAACAATCACAAACAAATCCAGGCTATTATTTCTTCACCCCACAATGACCACATCAGTTTTTGGTAATTTTTATTCAGAGCGGGTCTTCTCCAGGAATTATTTTCCACTCTTTTGGCTCCACCCTTTTTCTTTCTTTCGAACTGCTGTTTCAGTTGTTAGGAGGACTTGGTAGGGACCACCCCAGGCTGAAGTAAGTTTTTCTTCACACCAGCTTTCTATGAGGACCCAATCACCAGGCTGAAACTTGTGGACAGCAAACTCCAATGGAGGTGTCTGGGCTAACTGTTCTGTTCTGTGCGTTGGTAAGGCATTGAGACGAGGCAGATGAACAACAGATGCTTCTTTATTGAATCTCCAACAGAACCAAAACAAAATGGCGTGGATTCCTTTATATACCCCTTTGCAGGGACAGTGTCAACCAATCAATGCAACGGATTCTCCCGCCTTGCGCGTGCGCAATAGGCTGGAGACAGCCTGTCTGGTCCCGGGCAACCATGTGGTCTGCCCTGGGCTCTCTGCAGCTTCCTGCACCTGCTGAGTCACTCAGCAGGCCCAGGACATAACACCCCTCCCCTCTTGGTTCAAAACAAGTGAACACTTACTATTTTTGCACTACTATAAATCTAACACTTGTTCTTTTGAGCTTCTTCTGATTTCTAAATACCCTTAAGCTTGCCCACCTACTGACAGGAATTTTACATAGTCCTGTAAATGCTTGGGTGGACCTCTGGCCTGCTCTGATCTTCTTGGAGCGGTTGTGATTGCCTGGCCTGCAAGCTTGCCTGCCAGGCTCGGCAGACCAGGGCTTTAATGCCTCCTAGATTCAGGCGACCCTCCATCATGCTGACTGGCCAGATCCTGTAAACCCAGACCAGAGTTCCTTGGTGGGGTGGAATTCCCCAAGTCCACTCTTGGGAACACTGTCCCGTGAGCCCAAGACCAGCAGACAGAGGGGCCTGAACAGCCAGTTGTGTGTAGTATTGCATGGACCCAGTGCCAGAGTCAGGAGCCGCCTCGTTGGCACAACCCCCTTCTGGTGCATGTGCAATTCTGCTTTCGCAGAGAGACTGAGATCCACGATCGTGATCGTGGTCCTCCTCCCCCCCCCCGAGAGCAGAGTCAGGAGCGGAAGGGTGACTGGAAAGCCTCCAGCACAGTTGGTCAATGTGCCGACGTAACACACGACCATCTTCCAAGGCCACTTCGTAAGACAGCGGCTCAGTGACTTTGCAGACCACTGCTGTCACCCAGAGATGTCCAGGTCCATATTTCCTTGTCCAAACTGGATCGCCCACCTGTAGTCTCCGAGGTGCCCGTGGCTGTGACACCTGTGAAGCCACCCGGTCTGGGTGCAACCTGTCCAGTTTAGTAATGAGACGGCAACCCCAGCAGAGTTCGGCTGGGCTCTTTCCAGTAGCTGTACAAGGTGTGGTGCAGTGGCAAAGAAGAAAGTCAGCTAACCTGTGATGCCAGCTTCCGTGCGTGAGCCTCTTCAAGGCGTCCTTGGTTGTGCGCACCATGCACTCAGCTTGGCCGTTGGAAGCTGGATGAAAGGGTACTGAAGTAGCATGGCAGATCATGTTGGCCTGTAGAAAAGCCTGAAACTCAGAAGAAGTGAATTGAGGTCCGTTGTCAGAGACAAGGACATCTGGGAGCCCATGGGAGGCGAAGATCCCTCTCAACACCTGGATGGTCCTGGCAGCAGTTGTGGTGGAGACTGGAGCGATCTCCAGCCACTTGGAATGGCTGTCCACAATGATCAGGAAGAATTGCCCCTGAAAGGGGCCAGTATAGTCGATATGAACCCTCGACCAAGGGGCAAGTGTCTCCTCCCACCTATGTACAGGAGCCTGAGGCATTTCAGGCCTAGACTGTTGGCAAACATGGCACCCATGGACCTGGGTCTCGATCTCCTTATCGAGCCCAGGCCACCAAAGATGGCTACACGCAAGCGCCTTCATCCGGACTATTCCTGGATGTCCCTCATGCAGAGACTGCAAGACTCTAGTTTTCAATGAGGTTGGGATCACTACCCTGCTTCCCCATAGGACACAACCCTTAAAGGTGGATAGCTCATGCTTCCTCTTCCAGAAACTCTGGAACTCTGTACCAGGACATGTGTCTGGCCATCCTGACAGTACCCATGTCAACACGCATGTTAACGTGTGATCATTGGCTGTTTCTGCAGCCACATCCCTTGCATTGAGGTGGGACTCAGGCAAATTCTGAATAGATAGTATATGGGTAGCTGGAGCGGGATCTGGTTCAATAAGCTTTAAAGGTAACCTGCTAAGGCCATCTGCATGGCCCATTTCTTTGCCTGGTTTGTGAACCAGTGAGTAGTCATATGCAGAAAGGAAAATTGACCATCTCAACAATCTAGGAGAAATTATGTGTGGGGTTTGCTTGTTGGTTGTAAACAACCCCAGCAGTGGCTTATGGTCTGTAAAGACCGTGAAATGGCGACCATATAAAAAGTCATGGAACTTTTTTATGCCAGCCACTATGGCCAAGGCTTCTCTATCTATCTGTGTGTAATTACGCTCAGCAGATGATAGAGTCCTAGAATAGTAGGCTACAGGGACTTGTGTCCCATCAGCCTTGAGGTGACTTAAGACAGCCCCGATCCCATAAGGCAGCAGTTCTCAACCTATGGGTCGCAACCCCATTTGGGGTTGAACGACTGTTTCGTGGGGGTCGCCGGACACCGCGGTCCGCCATTTTTTTACCGTCGTGAGCGCGCCGTGCATGCGCGGATTGGCCCATCGCGCCGTGCATGCACGGTTCGGCCCATGGCACACGCGCCACACATGCACGGATCGGCCCACCGTGCATGCGCGGATTGGGCCGTCACACGTGCGCCGCGCATGCGCGGATAAGGCTGTCACACGCACATGCGCGGTTCGGCCCATCGCGCATGCGCCATGCGTGCATGCGCGGATCGGCCCGTCACGCGTGCATGCGCGGCACGGGTTGGGGTCGCGCCACGCATGGGCGGCACAAGTGGGGTCTCAACCTGAAAAAGGTTGAGAACCACTGCCATAAGGGGATGCATCACAGGCTATACACACTGGCAGCTGCTCATTGAAATGCGCAAGAACAGCATTTGAAGATAACAATGCCTTGACCTCTGCAAAACTCCTTTCGTGGACTTGTGTCCACTTCCATGGAGCCTGCTTGTCCAAGAGCCGGTGTAACGGCTCTGCCACTGCAGCCTTGTTAGGAAGAAAGGAATGATAGAAATTTAGAAGCCCAAGGAAGGCTTGAAGCTTGCTCTTCGACTTGGGGCTTGGGGCCTGCTGAATCGCTTTGAGCTTAGATTCAGCAGGATGGATGCCTTCTGCATCTATGCGAAACCCCAGAAATTCATTGGAAATTACTCCAATTTTGCATTTATCTTTCTTCAGCTTCAGCCCCGCCTTGCGGAAACACAGCAAAACGGACCAAAGCCTCGAACCAATCGAGTCCGATTAGGCTCGAGCGGTCACCCTCAGCCACAACAACATCCAAAAACCCTTCGAAATTCCTACGCTGCACTCTGAGTGTGGCCTCCCCCTTCACGCTGACTCGGGAATTCTAGATTTGACGGCCTGAGTTTAACTCGCTGGCTGCTTCTATAGCAAATTTGTTTCAAGGTATTCTGGGATATGATTGACAGAGCGGAACCCTTGTCCAGCTCCATCGTTAAGGGGACCCCCTGCAATTTGACATCAATTCGTAGCTTTTTCTTAAGTGGCTTGTGGGCCCCTGTTTTCAAGATGCTCCTACAGGACGTGCAGTACCCCACCCTGTTCTGGCTGGAGACCCTGATACCTTTCCAAGGCAATTCTTCTGAAAACCTGTCTTTCTGGTGACCCAAACAGACGGCGGCTATGTGGCCTTGCCTGTCACATGCCCAGCAAATGGTGGAGCAGAAACGGCAATCGGAGCGCTTGTGGCATCCTCCACGTGTGAAACAACAAGGGAATAGAGTTGCCTTGTCCTTTCGCTCTTGAGGCCTTTTCTCTGCTGGCTGCTGCAATCGGTCAACCTCTGTCTCTGAATCCTGTTCGGATACCTCTCGAGCGACCTCTTGATGGACTGCGCTCGAAGTTGGAGGGTTCTTGGTGAGCTGCAAGGCCTTCACAGCTCTGCCCACTGCTTCGTCGGCTGAAATCTCCCTCAGGGCATCCTGGAAGGAAACGTCTTCTCTCGCAAATATTTTTTGCTGTAGCTCATGACTTCTCAGCCCACAAACTAGATGATCATGAAGTCTTTCTTCCAGGTCCTTAAATTCGCATGGCCTCGCTGCTTGTCGCAATGTAGCAATAAAGTCCGCAGCAGACTCTCCAGGATGCTGGTCCCTCTGCTCGAATGCGTGATGCCATGCAATCACCGAAAGCTTCTGTTCGAAATGTTCACGTAGCATTTTCTTCAGCTCAGAATAAGCGATGTATTCAAGTGGTGCTGGGGTGACCAGATTTTCGGCAATATCAAATGTCTCTTGCCCACAGACACACAGTAACGTTGCGGCCTTGAGACCATCCTCCCGAACTTGGTTTATCCGAAAATAGTTCTCTACCCGGGCCATGTACGAACTCCAATGCTCAGGATGTGCTGTGTCGAATTCTGACAGACGACCTAGCTTGGACATCGTTGCTCCTTGGCGGCCTCATCAACGCCTTGTGCTGCTTCGCTTGAGTAGGGGTTCCTGGATGAATCTTGCTGAGCTCTCCTCCAGTGTTTTCATACTGGCAGAGTCGCGCTCTTCGGAACGCCGAACTTCCCAGCGCTTCAGGCCTTCCGTGGTGAGTCAGCCTATCTTCTGTCATTGTTTTCTTTCAGCACGATCCCACCTTTGTCGCCAATGTTCTGTTCTGTGCATTGGTAAGGCATTGAGACGAGGCAGACAAACAACAGATGCTTCTTTATTGAATCTCCAACAGAACCAAAACAAAATGGCGCGGATTCCTTTATATACCCCTTTGCAGGGACAGTGTCAGCCAATCAATGCAACGGATTCTCTTGCCTTGCACGTGTGCAATAGGCTGGAGACAGCCTGTCTGGTCCCGGGCAACCACATGGTCTGCCTGGAGCTCTCTGCAGCTTCCTGCACCTGCTGAGTTACTCAGCAGGCCCAGGACATAACACTAACAATCCTTGCTTCCTGAGATAAGACAAAGCAGAAAACAGCCCCAGTATCTAATTCTTTATAAACATGTCATTAGTTTCATATTGTGGAATTTCCCACTTGAGGTAATTTAAAATCAACTTGAATGCATTGAAATAGCCTCACCATTAGATGTTATAGAGCATTTTATGTATTTGTCTACATATCATACTTATCATATAACCAACCATATATTAACCATAGAAGAGTATCAATTATCCCTCCCCTAGTCATTCCTCTGTCCATATTTACAAACAAATTGCTTAGTAAAGAGCCAACAAAGGAGCGCTCACCAAACTCTGCTTGAGTTTGTTTGCATACAAATCTTTATTCAAAACAACATAGCTCATTTATAATCCCAAAAATTTTCTCAACTCCTTCGTTTTAAACAAGGGTTGAATTACAATTCCTTCAATTCTCTTAGGTATTATTTTCTATCAGTGTGTCCTGCACACAGACATAAAAACATAAAAAATAAAACAACAACAACAAAAAAGAAACTCCACTAACTAACTAACTAACTAACTAAATAAATAAATAAATAAATAAATAAATAAATAATTAAATAAATAAATAAATAAACAAGCTTAATAAGATATTCTGAGTTACTGAAATAGTTTTGTATCAAACTCTAGTATCAACTCTTTGGTTGATGGATATATAGGTGTATTCAAATTCTTCTCATATTTCATTTATTTTTTAAAAAAATAACCTTATTTCTTACTATAAGAATGGGTATTAAATTTCACATCTACCCCACCTTCCTCAAACCAGAATTCTAAGCAGAAAAAAAAAGTTTAAAAGATCAGGACCCCCCCCCCTTTTTTTTCCTTTCTGTCTCTCTTGCTTTTAAAGCAACACAGCCAGCCTGGGGGGGCGGGGGGAAGAGACAGGAAAAGAAGAAGAAATTACACAACAATCTCACCACTAACAAAATAGTTTTCTCTTCTTCACATGCATTTTCCATTTCACTTTTACAGCAACAAAAAAAAATCAGCAGTTTACTGTTTCTTTCATAGTCTGAGATGGGGAGAAACACACACACACAGAGAGAAACACAGGATCAGCATATCCACACATTCACTTCCATTCAAACTGCTTGTATAAACACTTTCACATACAGATATTTCATTTCATACTTTCTCTTGACAAACCAATAACTATTATTATAATTTCAAGGAACTGTTCACAAGCCAATGAACTCCTCCCCCCCCCCCCATTTCCTTTGCTCTTAGAGCTTGCCTATTAACTTTCTTGCAAATGAGACATCCGGCCATTATTTGTTTCTCAACAGTGAAAACTCCCCTGCAGCCATACCTTTTCAGAAAAACGTCTACTAAAGCCTGAGCTCCCCAGTGCAATCCCTCATGGAGAGTTTGGATCACATGTTATGGCTTTATTCAACACCTGCCTTCCATCAGGTAATATCCATTTTCCTTCTGTATTCTTTTTCCACCCCCATTTCTGACAACACTTTTTCTTCATCTTCACTGAAAATTGGGACTAACTCTCCTTTTAAAACTGGAATTGTAACCATAATATTTTCTGGTTCTTGGCTTCCTGCTGCCTTAGCCTCGTGATCAGCTAAATTATTTCCTGTAGCTTTGAAACTTGCTCCTGTTTGATGTCCAGTTACATGTATTATAGCAATGTGTTTGGGTAGTTTTAAAGCTTCCATTACTTCTTTAACTAAATCCTCATGTATTAATCCTTTTCCTTTTGAATTCACCAATCCCCTTTCTAACCAAATATTTCCAAACGTATGGACCACTCCACAGGCATATTTAGAGTCAGTGTAAACAGTGCCTGATATTCCTTTTAATAATTTCACACTTTGTCTAAGGGCGTACAATTCACAGGTTTGAGCCGACCAAAATTTAGGCAAGCTTCCAGCCTCCACCAGAGTCTTGTTAATCCCATCTACAATTGCATAGCCATTTTGCCTCTTCCCTTCTATTACTTGAGATGACCCATCTATAAACCAATGTAGTCCTTTTTCTAGTGGAGAATCCTGCAAATCGCTTCTTATTTTAGTTTGTAAGTCTACCGGTATAATATCTATGCAGAAATGTTCTAATTCTACATTTGAATCCCTTATTCCTTCCTGCTGATATCTGGCCAACCTTTGGTAACAAAATTTAACTTCATTAGTGCTTGTGTGGTCGGAGCATCAGTATCTAAGCCTGAATATTTTCTCATTGTATCTTTTAATCTATCCAAATAGTCTGAGGGTGTCTCTTCTTTTCTTTGACTGACCTCAAATACCTTAGAGGCATTCTGAGATCTAGGTACTGCTTCCCTTATTGTTTTTATAATCATGTTCCTCAAATTTTCCATGTCTGCTCTATCTGCTGCTACATTATTATTCCAATTTTGTCTTATGATAGGGAATTTTTGGTCCCCTATTGCATTGTTGGGATTGTCTTTGTTATAGACTTTGACAGCTGCAGCTCTAATTAAATCTCTCTTTTCTGGGTTGAATAATGTGGTCATAATAGAGTTTATTTCATCCCAGGTGTAAATATTTGGTCCCAACAAGTGATCTAGTTGTTCTAATACTCCTATGGGATCTTCTATTAATTTCTTGAGTTCCTTTTTAAATGTTTTTACTTCACTACTCCTTAGCAGGTCTTGCACATATCCCACTATGGGAACATTGCCTGCCCCCAAGCCATGTGCTACCTCTCTTAGAGGGAATAATTTATCTTCTTTTTTTCTGTTCTATTTCTTTTAGGTTTTCTCTTCATTGTTGCCTTTGATCTCCTTCGGTTTCTATTTCACCATCTCTCAGAGGCAAATTGACTATATCTTGTCTACATTGTTCAAGTTCTCTCCTCAACCTCCCATATTGATTGACAGGGGGTTGATTCATTTGAGGATTATAGGGGGGTGGTAGATTGTATTTATTTTTCTCTCTTTCCCTCTCCTCCTCCTCAATTAATGGAATTTTATTTTCTGTTTGTTTTTTGTCAGGACTGAGGAATAATTGATTTTTCTCTGCAGGCCATTTATCTGGTGTCCAGATCACAACATATTCCATTTCTCTAGGGCCTTTTTCCTTTTTGACAAATACATATTCATATAAGGATTGGCACATAAAATAATTAAAACTACCTAACTGTGGCCACTGTGTTCCCTCATCTATTTGTTTTTGTCCCCAAATAAAATAACAATATTGAATCATCAGGTCTTTATCTAAATCTTTTACCATTCTACTATAAGGAGGATGATTGAATCAAGCCAGGATCTTTCCCAGGGGACTGTGAGGAGGGATGAATACATTCTCTCCCTTTCTCTCATCTTTATTTCCTTTTCCCTGGCCTTGGGAGTCCCCTTTTCTGTCCTTTTTGTGGCCTCTTGGAAGGTTTATTTCCCATCAGTGGTTACCGTCTGGTTCTCTTATCCTTACCACCCTTGTGAGACCACCTTATACTTCACCAAGTCACTTCCTCCTTTTTCCGGCCAATCTCCTCATGGAGGTATGGAAGCTCATACTCAGGAGTCCGCACTCACTTCACCTTGACAGTCCTTAGGACTCTCGGGGCGTCTCAGTCACACTCTCACAGGTCTCAGATTCACACCAGCCTACCCACCCAGCCGCCCAGGTAACTGTGAAAATGCCCTGATTTTCTTACCTGGGTCTGTGCACAGTTTCCCGGCAATTGGTATTTGACCCACCTCCTCGCCTTGCCAGTCCTTCAGACCCTCGGGATGTTAAAAAATAAATAAATAATGACCTGACCTTCTTTGTTCCTGGAATCCATTATTTAGTGTCCGGTTCTTCATGGGTACCAGGCCGGGGGTGGTCACCTTTCAGGAGACCATCAAAATCGACATGGCGCCTGTCCCCTTAGGGGTGGCCACTCCCGATGATCCAGAGACCGTTTGGATATCCCGGACGAGCCCCCAAGTTGTTTGGAATGTGGCTCAAGATCCCAAAACAAACAAACTCACTTGGAATTCCAGCAACAAAGTTTTATTCAGAATAAAGCCTTTGCAAAGGCTTGGTGGACTGAAACACACACAGGAGTTCAGCCACACCTTAAAGAGCTGTTTGACACATTTTTATATCGTACCCCGATGCAGATTCCCCCCTCCCCTATTGCACTCAACACCCCTTTCCTAATCATCCAATAAACTATCCGGACCGCCTAAAACCACTGTCTCAGTAGCATAGTCCCCCACCCCCAAATTTAGCTTAAAATACATCAGGTATCTGTTTTGGGACTTATCTCTTTGCTTATTTGCTAACTCAATCTGTTTTTCAGAACTCTTTGGTTTTCCAGAGCGGATATACAGTATATATATATATATAATACAACCATTGCTGTCTGGCTTTTCAGTTCTGTAAAAATAAAGATATTCAGGGAAGTGAAAATAATGGACAAAGCTTACTTTAGAACAAGAGAGGAAGATTGTGGTCCTCTTAAGGGACTATCTCATCCCACTGGGAGTGGCCCAGCCCACCAGTGCAGACAGAGGAGGCATGCTGTAGGCCCCATTAGCCTGGGTATTCCAGATGGTGGCATCCAGGATAAAGGCCTTCTCTGCCATTGCACCTGCCCTTTGGAACATCTTGCCCCCTGGAGTGATGTCTCCTCCAACCCTCCTGACCTTCTGCAAGAGCCTAAAGACCTGGCTCTGCCAGCTGGCTTGGGACTCCAAAGGAGGGGCTTTATGTGGGCGTGATTGATAGATTAATATCAGATCCCACCCTCACCCCTGCTCATCCTACTCCCTCCCTCCCTGTCTTTTAGCTATTGTATTTTGTATTTTTATACTTTTCTAGTATTTTATTTATATTATATTTTAAAATATTGTAAGCTGCCCAGAGTTAATGTCAACCATCTGAATAGTGAACCCAAAATCAAGGAACCTTCAAAGCTTTGAAATACCATAAAAGATAAAACTTTATTGAGTACACATCTCAGAACTGAAGACCAACTCTAGTTTTCCCGCACTAAAATCTGGTTAGTTAACAATAGCTCTCCATAACCTCCACCCACCAAGTGTTCATGTTGCCCAAACACACTTCCTTGATTTGTTATGAGTACGGTCGACTTCTCCATCAGACACCTGTTTTTGTGACCTTGGTTCCCATGGTCTGCGGTCGGCTTCTTAGAATTCTGTTTCTTTCCCAAGCTTTCTACCCCTCCCCCATTTCTATGGCAAGTAGAATAGCAATAGAAGTTCGCAGGCATCCTAGCAATTCAACCTTCACATGCCGGCCCCCTGAAAAAAAATTAAAATAATAAGTAGAATAGAATAAGTAGAATAGAATAGAATAACAGAGTTGGAAGGGACATTGAAGGTCTTCTAGTGCAACCCCCTCCTTAGGCAGGAAACCCTATACCATTTCAGATAAATGGTTGTCCAATCTCTTCTTTAAAACTTCCATTGTTGGAGCATTCACAACTTTTGGAGGCAAGTTGTTCCACTGATTAATTGTTCTCACTGTCAAGAAATTTATTCTTAGTTCTAGGTTGCTTCTCTCCTTGATTAGTTTCCATCCATTGCTTCTTGTCCTGCCCTCAGGTGCTGTCATGCCTCCGTCCGAGCCTGACTCTGAGGACGACATGGAGTTCCCTGTTGAGGCCCAGGAGGGGGTGTCTGTGGCTTCGGAGGACTGTGGGGAGGAACAGGCTGAAGCAGGCCAGGGCCCTTCAAGTTTGCAACAGGGAAGGCAGAGCTCAGGCGAGGAGCAAGGCCACTCCCCACCAGATCCCAGAGCAAGGAGAGCAGAGAGGAGGAGGGAACAACTGAGGCAGGCTCACTTGCTCGGGAGGAGAGCGTCACGCCCCACTCCACAAGGCACACCTGGGGAGTAGGTATTTAAGGAGACGCTGTGGGGCGGGGCATTTGCCAGGAACAAACGTGAACTCTTGTGATGTGAGCTCTTGTACCTGGACTCTTTGTATTTTGGATCAAGTTTGTTTCCTGCTGAGTTCTCCTTGCTCTCCTCAGGTTTGCAGTTTGCAGGTTACAGGCAAGCTGGGCGTTGAAAAGATCATACTTTGTTATCTGTTTTACTTTAAAGAACTGTTTAACTCCATTGACTGTTTTATTGAACTTGTGCCAGCATATGTGGGGTCTGTTGGGTGAACGTTGGCAGTGCTTAGAAAGACAATTATTCTGACCAGCTAAGTGCTTTGCCTCCGTTCGGGGCCCTGAGTCATCACAGGTGCTTTGGAGAATAGGTTGACCCCCTCTTCTTTGTGGCAACCCCTAAGATACGGAAACACTGCTATCATGTCACCCCTCATCCTTCTCTTCATTAAACTAGACATGCCCAATTCCAGCAACCATTCTTTATATGTTTTAACCTCCAGTCCCCTGATCATCTTTGTTGCTCTTCTCTGCACTATTTCTAGAGTCTCAACATCTTTTTTTTACATAGTGGTGACCAAAACTGGATGCAGTATTTCAAGTGTGGCCTTACCAAAGCATTATAAAGTAGTATTAACACTTCACGTGATCTTGATTCTATCCCTCTATTAATGCAGCCTAGAACTGTGTTGGCTTTTTTGGCAGCTGCAGCACACTGCTGGCTTATGTTTAAGTGATTGTCCACTAGGACTACAAGATCCCTCTCACAGTTACTACCATTGAGCCAGGTACCACCTATACTGTACCTGTGCATTTGGTTTTTCTTGCCTAAATGTAGAACCTTACTTTTTTCACCATTGAATTTCATTTTGTTAGACAGCACTCAATGTTCAAGTCTGTCAAGATCCTTCTGTATCTTAAGGCTATCTTCTGGAGTGTTAGCTATTCCTGCCAGCTTGGTGTCATCTGCAAATTTGATGAGTTACCCATCTGGGCCTAAAACAGATTTGATGAGTACTGGGCCTAAAACAGAGCCTTGGGGTACCCCACTGCATACTTCCCTCCATGTAGATGCAGTTCCACTGAGGACCACACGCTGAGTACGGCCGGTCAGCCAGCTATGAATCCATTTACAAAAAAAGTATAATTATCCAAACAATCAAACATCATCCCCTTGGACATTGAGGGTATTTACATTATCATGAAACTTTCGTATTAATTGGTCAGCCTTAACATTATGGGCTTTTACCCATTCAGCATCAGCTAAGGGGTAACCTTTCCACAGGACTGGAGCTTTCCCCTAAAAATCCTTGAATCTAGTATTTTCTTAATCTCATAATGCTTCTCACCTTCTACCAACATAAGGGGAGGAGGTTCCTCTCTCCCTGGCCTTAAACTAGATCTTTTGAACGGTTTCAACAAGCTGCAATGGAACACTGGGTGGACTCGCTTCAACTCTTTTGGTAACCGTAGTTCAACAGTTACTGACTTTCACAATTGAGAAAGGACCTATGTACTTAGGACTCAATTTCTTACAAGGCTGTCTCAGCTTGAGATACTTAGTAGACAGGTACACCTGGTTCCCAATCCTATAAACCTCTTGCGGACCCCTCTTTCAATCAGCCTGCTTCTTATATGATTCCCTAGCCTTATCCAATGCCTTCTGCACCTCCCCCATGTAGTTTTCAGGTTATTCATTCAACCAACTAAGGACAAGGAGGAGAGGGAGTTTTGCCCCCACTAGCAGCTCAATCGCACAAGCGGTAAAAAGTCACACACCTTTATATTTTTCTTTTCTCACTGGCTAGCATTGAGCCAACAATTCTAGAATGATTTTGTGCAAAGCAGATGATAGGATTACTGATAGAGGCTGAAATGCAAAATACTCTTGGAGGCAGTATAGCAGGTAAGCAACAGGGCAGAGCAGGAGTGCATCTGTGAAGACAAAAGGTATGCCTCTCCTGTCCCACAGCTAAATCATTTGAGAGAAGCAACCACTTTTTCCTACCGTGTTTCCCCAAAAATAAGACCTGGTCTTTTTTTTCCTCCAAAAGAGGCACCAGGACTTATTTTCAGGGTGGTGGTGTCTTTTCCACTCGCCTCTGGCACTGACAGTCCCGCCCAGCCGGCCCACTTCTTCTACGGCCGAAGGAGCAGTTTCATTTTGCAGCTGAGAATGGAGCTCTGACATGCATTTCGCAGTCAAAGACTTCTGGGCCATTGCCAGCAAACTGAACTGGCCAGAAGACATCCTCCTTAGCCATTTCAAAGATGGACTAAACTACGAGCTATATGACGCTTGCCTGCCCCGAGGGGACCCACACCAACTTGACGAATGGTACGTCCTGGCAGAGGAAGCAGAGATTGACCTACTGAAGAGGCACCGCTGAGGAAAACAATGGAGTCACTCACCGCCGGAGTCGACATGTGAACCAGTGAAACCATCGGCTATGGCCAAGAAGCAAATGGGGTATTTCAAGTGCGGGAGAGAGGGGCATCAGGCTGTAGAATGCCGCTTAAAAGCCCCCCAGCACAACCCAGACAGATCACCAGTGAGCAAATCTGGGAAGTCTCCAGCTAAGCCAAAAGAACCTGCCATGAGAGTGATGGAGGCCGTGGAATCCTCTACCTCTGCTCATCGGGGGGAAAGAACTCCAGCCTACACCACAGGGCTGGTGGATGCCTCAGACGACAGCTCGGAGGGCGTACCCCTGGTAAGTGGACCCATCGCACCCATCCTCAAGACAGTGACTATATTAATTCCCCCCATGCCTGAAGCTGTCAAGGTAGAAGCCTTAATAGACTCTGGCTGCACCCGCTGCCTCATTAGCCCGACGCTAGTGGTAAACCTGGGCATTCCATCAAGGAGACTGGAACAACCAATCTCATTTGGCCAGTTAGATGGGTCTATAGCAGGGGGGGTGCCAGCTACCCTAGCCACGTTACCAATCCACCTGTCCCTGGGCAAACATGAGGAAGACATAACGTTTGTAGTGACCCCAGGCATGGAATGCCCAATGATCCTAGGGATGGAATGGTTAAAGAAATGGAACCCCTGGGTGAATTGGAGGATGGCAGAAATCAATTTCCCGAAAGGGGATCCTATGGACTTAAAACCCCCAAAAGGATCTACCAAAATTAAGAATGGAAAAAGCATCCATGGGAGAGGAAAAGGGGCTACCAGAAATACCAGAGGAATACAGAGATCTTGCTGAAGTTTTCAGCGAGGAGAGGGCGGATGAGCTTCCCCCCCACCAACCCACGGACTGTGCCATAGAATTCAAGCCCGGAGCAAAACTCCCAAAGCCCATATTATACTCCATGAGCCCAAAGGAGAAGGAGGAAATGGTAAGATTCATGAAGAAAAACCTAGAAAGGGGGTTCATTGAACCTGCCAAGCCTAAAGTGGCCGCTCCGGTCCTCTTTAGAGAGAAGAAGGACGGCTCTTTACGCTTATGCGTGGATTATAGGCTCCTAAATACAATCAGTGAAAGCACCGTATACCACCTACCCCTCATGAAGGACATGTTATCACACCTCTCGAAAGGAAAAATTTTTACTAAACTAGATCTAAGGGAAGCTTACTATCACGTGAGAATTAAGGAAGAGGATGAATGAAAGACCGCATTTAACTGCCCAATGGGGTGCTACCAATTCAAAGTCTTGCCATTTGGATTACAAGGGGGGCCCGCAGTATTTATGCAATTAATCAATGACGTACTAAGGGAGCACCTATTTAAGGGGGTCCTGGTTTACTTAGACTACATTTTTATCTTCACCAAATCAAAAAAGGAACATGTCAACCTAGTCAGAGTGGTTTTAAAGAAACTGTGAGCCGCCCACCTATATGCCAAACTATCGAAATGCGAATTCCACCAGGAAAGGATAGACTACCTGTGGTGGGGAATTTTGGCCTCTTCAAGACTCTAAACCTGGTCTCCCGTACTTTCTGGTGGCCCCAATTGCAACACGACGTCCAGGCCTATGTCACGTCTTGTGTACGGTGATGGCAGGCCAGTTCAGTGACTGGAGCCCCACCAGATCTGCTCCAGCCATTGCTGATGCCCAATAGACCCTGGGGAATGGTGTCCATGGACTTCTTGACGGACTTGCCCCCATCTTCTGGGTTCATGACAGTGTTTGTTGTAGAGGACATGCTGACAAAGATGGCACATTTCATCCCTTGTCGTGGTTTGCTGATGGCCCATGCCACAACTCACATGTTCATTCAGCATATCTTTTGGCTGCATGGCCTACCTGCATGGAATTCAGCCAGTACTGCACTGGGTCCAAGGGTGGCAATGGCAACAAGAAGCTGGCAGCAGAGACCAGGGCAGTGTTGAGAGAGATGAGGCCAGTCTGTGATGCCAGCATTGCTGACAACAAGAATGACAGGGGTGACAAAATGCTGGCAGGCAAAAGAGGACCAGAGCTGGCTGACAGAGGCCCCAGAAGAACTGGAAATGGTGGCTTGAGGCTATGGCTGGAACCCAGTGGTCCTCAGCTGAGGCCTGGAAAGTTCCGGTGACAGCATGGCTGACAGAGATGTAGAGGACTCGATGGGGCTATTGACACTGGTGGAAGGTTGAGGGCCCTGAGACATTTTGGAGTTGGCTCCTAGGGTGGGTGTAAGGAGGATCCCCCCACCAAGAGTGAGATTTGGGTGGAGGAGGTGGGTGAGTGTGCCCTCTCCCTGGCTGGCCAGTGAGAAAGACAAGCTGCAGTGTTTGTGGACATTGTGTATGGTAGGAATTGGAGGGGTGGGAGCCCTGCATGTGCTGAGAGCAGGAGCTTAAGTGCTGCAGGAGCTCCCTTCCCCTAGCTATCTCCTTAGGGTGCTTGATTGGGTAAGAGTGCTTGGTAAGGGGGATGACAGAGCCATTCACTCCTAGAGGAGGGAGGTCAGGGTGGGAGGAGGAGGATCACCTCTGGAGACTTAGGGCAAAGCATTCAAGTGTTGATGGGCATGGGTTGCTACTGGAGCCAGAGGGCAGGCTTTTACAGGGGAAGACACCCCTGATGTTTAGTACCAGTGGCATGTTTTGGACCCTGGCTCACTCCCAGCCACTAGACAACAGAACCTTGGAGGCACTGAGGTTTGGCTGCTGGTGGTGAATGCCAGGTTGGTTAACAATAAAGCTCCTCTCATCTGCGACCTCATTAGGGAGGATCAGGGTGACCTAGCATGCATTACCAAGACCTGGCTGACTCTGGAAGGGGAAGTCTCCCTCTCAGTGATGTGTCCAGCCGGGTTCAGGGTTTGGCACAAGCTGAGACCCCAAAACAGGAGAGTGGGGTGGCAATAGTCATTTGGGAATTTCTCCTGGCCTTCAGTGGCCATGCTCCCTAAGTTTCCAGTTGTGGGAAATGCTCCTGGGGCACTTCAATCTGCCATCCCTGGGTTTGGCCTCGGAAGCAGCCAGGGAGTTCATGGCCACCATAGGCCTATCCCAGATCATCTATGGCCCAACTTGGGGTAGTGGCCACACTCCAGATATAATGTTTTGGTCGGGGCAATGGCAATGTGATCTGGTGGGGGATTTGTCTTTATCCCCATTGTCATGGTCAGATTGCACCCTGGTGTCCTTGAGATTCTTTTTTTTAAAAATAATATTTTATTAATATTCCAATTTTGCATTTAAGTATTTAAAAAGCAACGTGGTGGCTGGGTTAATCAATAGTTCGATAACATAAAAATCTTTAGTACAAATCTCAAGTTACAACATCAAATATTTCCTCTCTTTTTCCCTTAACATCTACTGTCTTGTATTTAAGCTAATACAGTTCTTATTATATCAACTCAGTAAAAACATCATTATTACATTTATCAATAAATTTTAGCTTATACATATCTTAATTACTTTTTACATTCAATCTTCATAAACAATCCATATCCTGTTATTAATTTTTCCCCAATTTTTAGTTTCCCATCAATATTCCAATTTAACATTTGATATTTATAATTTTCAGGCTTTAGGTAACCAAAATTTCCCTTATCTCAATTCATAACAGAATCTAATATTCAAAATACACATTTTATCTATTTGAATATAGTCTTGTTCTATTTCCTAAAAGTTATCTATTTCCCACCATATTAAATCATCTACTTAATAATACAATGTTTCCTTTAATAAATCAAAACCATTATATATATTGTCTGGGTTAATCAATAAATCAAACATATTCATAATAATTAATTTTGTTTCTTTTAGGTCTAATTTTTAAATATTAAACAGATAAAATCCTTATTTTCAACTAATTTCCAAATGTTTTAAATCTAATGACCAAAATTCCCCTTATCTCAACTTATCCCTATAACCAGGGCTTTTTTTGTCATAGAACACCCAGGACAGAGTTCTGGCACCTTTTTTGGATGGAACCTTGTAGGGTAGGCAAGGTGGGTTGTATGACGTGTGTGACTTCCGGCACCTTTTTTTTTTTTACAAAAAAAGCACTGCCTTTAACCCTCTAATTAATAATATGAAATCCCCTCTAATAAATCAAAACCCCAATTTTCTTCAGCCTTATTCTGGCTTTCTTCCTTTGCCAACTAGCCTTCCATATCAGTGTGTTTAGATCATCAAATAGAGCTCCCTCTATTATTATATATGTTATTTGAAATAAGGGAGACATTTATCAGTGGTGAGATCATCCGTCGACACGGGGTGAGTTGTCATCAGTATGCTGATGACACTCAGCTCTATATCTCTACCCCACGTCATTACAGCGAAGCAGTGGAAGTGATGAACCGGTGCCTGGAGGCTGTTGGGGTCTGGATGGGTGCTAACAGGCTCAGACTCAATCCCGACAAGACGGAGTGGCTGTGGGTTCTGCCTCCCAAGGACAATTCCATCTGTCCATCCATTACCCTGGGCGGGGAAGTTTTGTCCCCGTCGGAGAGGGTTCGCAACTTGGGTGTCCTCCTCGATCCACAGCTAAGTTTAGAATACCATCTTTTGGCTGTGGCGAGGGGGGCATTCACCCAGGTTCGCCTGGTGCGTCAGTTGCGGCCCTATTTGGATCGGGAATCACTCCTCACAGTCACCCATGCCCTTGTCACCTCGAGACTCGACTACTGTAATGCTCTCTACATGGGGCAACCTTTGAAGAATGTCCGGAGACTGCAGGTGGTTCAGAATGTGGCTGCGCGAGCCATCTTGGGTCTCCCAAGACATGCTCATGTCACTCCAGCCCTCCGTGAGCTGCACTGGCTGCCAATTGGTCTCCGAACACAATTCAAAGTGTTGGTTATGACCTATAAAGCCCTATATGGCAATGGGCCAGGATACTTGTGGGACCGTCTTCTGCCTCATGAATCCCAGCGACTGGTTAGGGCACATAGGGTTGGCCTCCTACGGGTCCCGTCTGCTAGACAGTGCCCTTTGACGGGACCTAGGGTTAGGGCCTTCTCTGTTGCTGCCCCAGCCCTCTGGAATCAACTTCCCTCAGAGGTTCGTACTGCTCCTTCCCTCCTAGCTTTCCGTAAACCTTTAAAAACACATCTTTGCAGACAGGCTTGGGGCATGTGAGCTGTGCTCTGCCCCTGGGCCTTTGATTGGGAGTATATGTTGTATGAGTGAGTATAGTTTTTATAGTTTCACAGTTTTATATTGTACCATTATTTTAAGTGACCTATATATTTCTGTACTTATATTTCTGTTGTGAGCCGCCCTGAGTCTGGGGAGAAGGGCGGCATATAAGTCGAAATAAATGAAATGAAATGAAATTTAGTTGCCATTTTTTGGAAGGACTAGCCCATTTGTATTCATTAAATTGTCTCCCTATTATTCCAATTCCACATGATTGCTCTGATATGTTTATCTTCCATTCAATCTGTTCTTCTTATTTCTCAAATTTCTTCTGATTTATATAGAACAGCGGTTCTCAACCTATGGGTCGCGACCCCATTTGGGGTCGAACGACCATTTCACGGGGGTCGCCAAACACCGCAGTCCGCCATTTTTTCCCCTTTTCCCCTCGGCCAGCGCAGGGGCAGCACCGTGCATGCGCGGGGTAGCACCACGCATGCGTGATGCGGGCCATCGCACCACGCATGTGCGATGCGGGCCGTCACGCCGCGCATGCGCGATGCGGGCCGTCACGCATGCGCGATGTGGGCTGTCACGCCGCACATGTGCGGTGCAGGTTGGGGTCACGCCACGCATGCGCGGCGCAGGTTGGGGTCGCGGCCTGAAAAAGGTTGAGAACCGCTGATATAGAAAGTCTTTTCCATTTTCAGTGTTGTCACTCCCTTGTCTGGATTTTCCATTAACTGTGTTTGTTGGTCAATTGAGTCCTCTGTCTTAATATTTGATTGTTCCACTTCTGTTATCTTCTACGTTGTTAGTTCTTTGGTTGTAGTCAAAGTTTGGGTTTGTGTATCTAAGCTGGCATCTTGTTCTTTTATGTTAGGTCTTATTTTATCACAAGCTGAAAGAATAGTTTCATGTATTGTTTTCAACATGGAAAGGATCTTTTCCTGGTCTTCATCCATATTCTTTTAATAATGTGTTAAGTTGAGGACTTTAAAATCAAACGTTAAAAATTATTTTATAACTAGGTATGGGACCTCTTTTTCACGTGTTTATAGATAGTCTTTATAGTAGAAGTCGTTTGTCAAGCAAGATTTTATGGTCCAAGGTATTTCATCATCTCATATAGTAACCAATGTTCCTCAAATAAAGAGATAGGAAGGCAATTCCCCAAATATAACTCTTAAAGTCAGTAAAAGTTTACATTCATAGTTCAAGTAGGCCAGTTATGCTGCCCAGATGTTCTCTTTACAGATGAGTTTCTCACAGGTGGTACCAAGGTCAAAAGAGTCTTATCTAAAGTCTGGGCTTCAAGCCAAGTCTCTTTTAGAAAATAACAAGTTGTAATACCAAACTTCACCACAAGATGTCACTGATGCCATTTAAAAAAAATTAAGTCCAAAATTTTTATAATCCTTTTTCCAATTTTATTTCTTTTTTGTAGATAAAAACAAAAGTCTCCAATAAAAATAAGAAAATTTTGGGTCCCCAAGTTTCAGGAACATATACATCCAATTAGATTAAAGTTGTTCTTTTAGTGCTTTAATTCCCCTGGGTAGTCAGTCACCGCCATTCTTAGAGGGTGGGATAGAAATTCCCTTCCCTCTCTCCTCACAGGGGGAAAGATACTTTGGGCAGCTTTTAGAGGGAAAGAAAATACTTAGGATAAAGAGAAGATCAGATCTCAGTCAGTTTCATCCGCGTTGCTTTAGAAGTGCTTGGTGGTGAGTTTGACTTCGGCTGTCTGCAGCCTAGTGACGAGCCATATTACTATGGCGGGTCTTTCCTCCGCCAGTTTGGAGGGCTGCCCTGGATCAAGCAGAAGGGCTGCTGCCCTCCCGCAATCAAGCGGGGGTCCCCTCCTTGCTTGTTGCCCCTACAGGGTGACTTTCGACCCTTTCCAGGGTCCCCCAGCGGAACAAAACCAAACGCGGAAGACGAAGCTCGTCTTCCAACGTCTGTGGCGGCCACGATGGCAAACCCTCCTTGAGATTCTCTTATGCTGCCCCCCTCTGTAGGGAGGCCAGATCCATTCGAGTGGTCCTCCCCTGGCAACTAATGGACCCAAGTGGATTCCAAAGGGACCTGGGGGATATTCTGGAGGTTTTGCTGTATGGTCCAGCTGAAGCTCTGGCCACAACCTGGAACCTGGACAGGAATGTGCAGCGTCTTTTCACTCATTGCTTCTCATATGACACAGAAAATGCGGGTGCTGCTATGGCTGCTTAGCCAGTGTCTCACACTGGGGTTGGCAAACTGCTTGCAGTCCTCCTTTGTCTTGTCCAGTTGGGTCTGCAGGAATTGGTGCAAAGCCCTCAATTCCTGGAGGAAGTCCTCGATGGCAGGCAGGGGGGAATCAGATGCTGTCAATGGGAATAGCCAGGAACGGAATCCATAATTTGCCAGAAACGGCATCATTTGCGTAGATGCATGTTGCGAGTTATTATAGGTGAACTCAGTCACTGCTAACAGGTCCATCCAGTTGTTCTGCTGGAAATTAACAAAACAATGGAGATACTGTTCCAGAATCACATTGATCCATTCCATGCCTCTGTTAGTCTCCAGATAATGGGCAGAAGAGAGGCACACCTGGACCTCCAAGCTCATGAGGAGAGCCTGCCAGAACCAGGCAGTGAACTGGACCCCCCGATCTGTCATGACTCGTTCCGGCAACCCATGCAGCTAGAACACATGGCGGATGAACAGCAACCCTGAACATGGGATGAAGTGGGCCATTTTTGACAACATGTCGACCAATACCAGGATCGTAGTGGCCCCCTTGGAGTCAGGCAAGTTCATGATAAAATCCACTGAGACACTTCCCCATGGCCTCTGCGAGCATAGGCAATGACTATAGAAGTCCAGGAGGGGCCCCATGGCATTTTTCACCTGTTGGCAATCTGTACATTAGGCCACATACCCACCCACCTTAGATGGCTGCTCCTTTATGGTATGCCACAGGGCTTAGTACTCTCTCTACTCTTGTTTAACATCTACATGAAGCCACTGGGTGAGATTATCTGCCACCATGGGATGTGGGGATCTGGATGGGGGACAACAGGCTTCGACTGAATCCTGGTAAGACTGAGTGGCTATGGGTGTGTGGGGCTTCAGGATCTGGGAGTTTAACATATTTAGTTCTGGATGGGGTAGCATTGCCCCAGATAGACCCAGTGCACAACTTGGGTGCTCTCCTGGACTCTTCACTCCTGCTCAAAGAGCAGGTAGCAGTTGTGGCTAGGAGAGACTTTGTGTTGTCTACCAGTTGCACCCTTTCCTGGATTGGGAGTCCCTGCACTCAGTTACTCTGGCCCTAATCTCACTTAGTCTACTGCAATTAACTCTGCATGGGGCTACCCTTGAAGCATATTTGGAAGTTGTAGCTGGCTCAGAATGCGGCTGAGTGGACAGTTCTGGGGGGCCCTCTGTTACATGAGCTGCACTGGCTGCCAGTTTGCTTCCAGTTCCAATTCAAGGTTTTGGTTATTACCTATAAAAGCCTTTATGGCATGGGTCCAGGCTATCTGAGGAATCATCTTATCCCAATGGGATCAGCCTGCCCCATTCGCACCAGCAGAGTGGGCATGCTGTGGACCACATCAACCAAAACTAATAGGGTTATCAGTGCATGTAACATAGATGTGTGTGCAGATGAGAATATCAACCTTGCTGTCAAGCAAAATCAAGCTTTTAATAGTGAGTGCCATACCAAGTCCACTAATCAAACAGGTGGTAAGTAAGTAGGGGAACTCAGGCACCACACAGGTTATGTAGAAAGTAAACATAAGGTCAGTCAAAAAGGACTCAAATGTCATACAGAGTATGAGCAATAAACAGGGTGAATTAGAAATTCAGGTAAATGAGGGCAGATATGCCATTACGGAAACTTGGTGGGATGAAACCCACAAATGGAACATAGAGCTAGAGGGATTTAAATTATTTAAAAGAAACAGACCAAATAAAAGAGCAGGTGGAGTTGCACTATATATAAGAAATAACTACATCTCTACAAAAATAGAGCACAACAATGATGAAAACTGTCTTGAATGCATTTGGGTCAATATAAAAGGGGGGGGGGATGACATTGCCTTAGGTGTATACTATAGGCCACCCAACCAAACAGGAAATAGATGAACTTTTTGCTAGTCAGTTAACTAAGGTATGTAGGAAGCTCATCACAATAGTAATGGGGGACTTTAATTACCCTGACATCAACTGAGAGACAAACTCTGCACCAAGTGGAAGATCAAACAGGTTCCTGACAAACCTAGCAGACAACTTTGTCTCGCAAAATGTAGAGAAGGGAACTAGAGGATCAGCCATATTGGACTTAATTCTCACTAACAGAGATGAAATGATAGAAAGTGTTGACGCTACAGGAACCTTGGGGGGGGAGTGATCATGCAATATTGGAATTCAACATTATGCAAGCACAAACAATAGAACATAGTCAAACTAGAGTCTTGGATTTAAGAGAGCTAATTTCAATAAACTTAGAGAGAGCTTGGGAAGGATTCCATGGATGAGAATCCTCAAGGGGAAAACAACTCAAGAAGCTTGGGAAATTTTGAAAAGTGAGATTATAAAAGCCCAGTCTAGCACAATACCAACGAAGAAGAAAAATAACAGCTCTCAAAAGAAACCAGCATGGCTACATAAAGAACTCTTTGACAAATTGAAAAATAAAAGGGACAAGTATAGAAAGTGGAAAGAGGGACACATAACTAAGTCAGAATATCATCAAATAGCCCTAGCCTGCAAAGATGAAGTGAGGAAAGCTAAGGCTCAAAAGGAACTAAGGCTTGTGACAAAAGTAAAAAATAACCAAAAAAAGCTTCTTTCAACATGTAAAAAACAAGAAAAAAGTCAAGGAAATGATTGGTCCATTAGTGGGAGAAAGTGGCAAGGTGACAAGCAACAGGGAGAAAGCAGAACTACTTAACTAGTTTTTTTGCATCCATCCTTACACAAAGGGAAGAAACAGCCCAACCTATCAAAAACAGATTAGAAACACAAGTTAAAATAGGCAAGATAATAGTAAGTGAGTACCTGTCCACCCTAGACGAGTTCAAATCACCAGGAACAGATGGATTACACCCCAAGGTTCTGAAGGAACTGGCAGATGTGATCTCAGAACCACTGAACTATATCTTTCAAAGATGGAGCACCAGGGAACTACCAAAGGACTGCAAAAGAGCTGATGTAGTTCCCATCTTCAAAAAAGGGGAAAAAATAGATCCAGGAAACTACAGACCTATCAGCCTGACCTCAATACCTGGGAAGATTCTGTAAAAGATAATTAAGCAACGAATCAGCGAATACTTACAGTAGAGGCTAGGGTTAGGGTTAGGGTTAGGTTTTGGATTCTTTGACCAGGTGACAAAAATAGTGGACCAGAGGAATGCTGTGGATGTAATTTACTTGGACTTCAGTAAGGCATTTGATAAAGTAGACCACAACCTACTACTTGATAAGATAGAAAAATGTGGGTTAGACAGCATCACCACTAGATGGATTCGTAGCTGGCTGATCGGCCGTACTCAGCATGTGATCCTCAATGGAACTGCATCTACATGGAGGGAAGTATGCGCGTATCATTCCGCCTTGATTGCATCTGCGGAATCCCGCCCAGCCGCCCTGTTTAGGGTAACTCGCTCCCTCCTTAATCAGGGGGGGGGGTTGATTCACCCTTGCAGGGTAGTGCTGAGGACTTTAATAAGTTTTTTGCGGATAAAATCGCCCAGATTCGGATGGACCTTGACTCCAATTGGAATGCAGTGTCGGCTGATAATGATTCAGTCGAGATGACAGGGACTCGTCTTGATCCTGTTGTGTGGACTGAGTTTGACCCGGTGGCACCCGATGAAGTCGACAAGGCCATTGGAGCTGTGAGCTCCGCCACCTGTTTATTGGACCCGTGCCCCTCCTGGCTGGTTTCGGCAAGCAGGGAGGTGACGCGGGGCTGGGTTCAGGAGATTGTTAACGCTTCTTTGAGGGAGGGGTCCTTTCCGGCTCCCTGCAAGGAGGCAATTGTGCGCCCCCTCCTCAAGAAGCCTTCCCTGGACCCAGCTGTATTAAACAACTACCGTCCTGTCTCCAATCTTCCCTTTATAGGGAAGGTTGTTGAGAAGGTGGTGTCACTCCAGCTCCAGCGGTCCTTGGATGAGGCCGATTATCTGGGCCCTCAACAGTCAGGATTCAGGCTCGGCTACTCCACGGAAACTGCTTTGGTCGCGCTGACGGATGATCTCTGGCGGGCCCGGGATAGGGGATTTTCCACTATCCTGGTGCTACTTGACCTCTCAGCGGCTTTCGATACCATTGACCATGGTATCCTTCTGCACCGACTGGGGGGGTTGGGGGTTGGGGGCACTGTTTTGCAGTGGTTCACCTCCTACCTCACTGGTCGGTCACAGTCGGTGTTGGCGGGGGGTCAGAGGTCGACCCCTAGGTTCCTCCCTTGTGGGGTCCCTCAGGGGTCGGTCCTCTCCCCTCTGCTGTTTAATATCTACATGAAACCACTGGGTGAGATCATCCGACAACACGGGGTGAGATATCATCAGTATGCTGATGATACCCAGCTTTACATCTCCACCCCGTGTCATTTCAGTGAAGCAGCGGAAGTGATGTGCCGATGTCTGGAGGCTGTTAGGGTTTGGATGGGTGCCAACAGGCTCAAACTCAACCCCGACAAGACGGAGTGGCTATGGGTTCTGCCTCCCAAAGATAATTCAATCTATCCGTCCATCAGCCTGGGGGGGGAGCTTTTGACCCCCTCGGAGAAGGTCCGCAACTTGGGCGTCCTCCTCGACCCACAGCTAAACTTGGAACATCATTTGTCGGCTGTGGCGAGGAGGACATTTGCCCAGGTTCGCCTGGTGCACCAGTTGCGGCCCTATTTGGACCGGGAGTCTCTGCTCACAGTCACTCATGCCCTTATCACCTCGAGGCTCGACTACTGCAATGCTCTCTACATGGGGCTACCTTTGAAAAACGTTCGGAGACTTCAGGTAATGCAGAATGCAGCCGCGCGAGCAGTGTTGGGCCTGCCCAGAAATGCCCACATCTCAGCATCACTCCGTGAGCTGCATTGGCTGCCTATTGGTCTCCGAACGCAATTCAAAGTGTTGGTTATGACCTATAAAGCCCTACATGGCATCGGACCAGGTTACTTACGGGACCGCCTGCTGCCTCACGAAACCCAGCGACCGGTTAGGGCCCACAGAGTCGGCCTTCTCCAGGTCCCGTCGGCCAGACAGTGTCGCCTGGCGGGGCCTAGGGGAAGGGCCTTTTCTGTTGCGGCCCCGGCCCTCTGGAATCAACTCCCCCCGGAGATCCGTATCGCCCCCACCCTCTCCGCCTTTCGTAAACTACTAAAGACCCATCTCTGCCGGCAGGCCTGGGGCGGTTGACATCTTGCCCCTAGCCAGTGTATGTCTGTGTGTACGTTTGCTGAATGAATGGTTCTTAATTTAGGGGTTCTTCTTTTTTATATTTTTATATATGTACAGTTTAGTTTTTATTGGATTTCTATTTATGCTGTAAGCCGCCCTGAGTTCCCGGAATAGGGCGGCATAGAAATTTAATAAATAAATAAATAAATAAATAAATAAATAAATAAATAAATAAATGCAGTGGGGCGCCCCAGGGCTCTGTTTTAGGCCCAGTGCTTTTCAACAACTTCAGCAATGATGGGGAACTCATAACATTTGCACCAAGCTGGCAGGAATAGCCAATACTCCAGAAGATAGGCTTAAGTTACAGAAGGATCTTGACAGACTTGAACATTGGGGGCTATCTAACAAAATGAAATTCAATGGCAAAAAAGTAAGGTTCTACATTTAGGCAAGAAAAACCAAATGCAGTATAGGTGGTACCTTGCTCAATAGCAGTAACTGTGAGAGGGATCTCGGAGTCCTAGTGGACAATCACTTAAATATGAGCCAGCACTGTGCTACAGCTGCCAAAAAAGCCAACACAGTGCTAGGCTGCATTAAGAGAGGGATAGACTCAAGATCACATGAAGTGTTAATTCCACTTTATAATGCCTTGGTAAGGCCACACTTGGAATACTGCATCCAGTTTTGGTCACCACAATGTAAAAAAGATGTTGAGACTCTAGAAAGAGTACAGAGAAGAGCAACAAAGATGATCAGAGGACTGGAGGTAAAAACATATAAAGAACAGTTGCTGGAATTGGGTATGTCTAGTTTAATGAAGAGAAGGACTAGGGGTGATACAATAGCAGTGTTCCAATATCTCAGGGGTTGCCATAAAGAAGAGGGAGTCAAGCTATTCTCCAAAGCACCCAAAGGCAGGACAAGAAGCAATGGATGGAAACTAATCAAGGAGAGAAGCAACCTAGAACTAAGGAGAAATTTTCTGACAGTTAGAACAATTAATCAGTGGAACAACCTGCCTCCAGAAGTGGTGAATGCTCCAACACTGGAAGTTTTTAAGAAGAGACTGGACAACCATTTGTCTGAAATGGTATAGGGTTTCCTGCCTGAGCAGGGGGTTGGACTAGATGACCTCCAAGGTCCCTTTCAACTCTGTTATTCTGTTAATATATTTTGATTAGCAGCATGAAGAGCTATCCATCTGGAAGCACACAAAGGGCCTTTCTCCACTGCTGAGTGAAACTGCTACTCAGCGATCTTTGAATTGGCAGACAATTATACTGGTATTTATTATTATTATTATTATTATTATTGTTGTTGTTGTTGTTGTTGTTAGGTTAATCTCAGCCTCAAGGAAAGAAATGTGATGTAAACCTGATGAGTTTCTCTGTGCCATTAAATTAATCTTGTCAGCTCTGATTGTTTTAGCCAGAAGCACAGGGGCCCCGTCTCCTGCTGCATTTCTGTGGTTTTCCTATTGCAACAATGTATCACTTGTTAAGAGGTTCTTGGCAGCCTGCCTGGGGCTATTTCCTAGACCAGTGGTGGCGAACCTATGGCACGGGTGCCAGAGGCAGCACTTGGAGCCCTCTCTGTGGGCACACGTGCCGTTGCCCCAGCCTTGCCTCCCCCTGCGACCCCCTCCTCACCAGCAGCCCCCCTGGAGGAGAGTCGCCCCCAAGCGTGGCCCACGCGGAGCAGCACAGCCAAGGACATGGCAGCCAGGCAGTGTAGACAAGACTCTGCCCTCACACCCCATCACGCACAGTTGATGCTGCGGGGCACGGACAGAGGGCGTGGCCGCCATGGCACTGCTGGGCTGCCTGGGCGATCTGAGGTGGGCCCTGGAGGTGGTGAGTGTCCTTGTGGGCAGGTGGAGTGGGGGTGGGGCGGGGCAGGGGGTGGAGTGGGGGCGGGGCCAGGTTTTGGGCACTTGGTCTCTAAAAGGTTCACCATCGCTGTCCTAGACTGAGTGGTGGAGAGGCTTTTTTTTCTTTTGGAGAGCTTTTTATTTTGTGGCTTGAGTTTCCCTGCCTGGTCTGAAAGGAGGAATGGTTTTTCTTTTTTATGGGGGGGGGGTGATTAATTCTAACAGCTCCCTTGTCTTGTGCAAGGGCTAATATTTCCAATTTTAGCACTCTGCATAACTTAAGTTTTGTGAGCATAAATCTGGTACTTGTTTTCAATTTGGCTCATTAATGAGACCTGGTTTCTCTTTTTATTGCACTTTGGAATGGAAGAAAGGCAAGCCTTTTGGCAACTGAGATATGGTGGTATGCACTGGCAAAGGCAACAGAGGAGAAATCCTACTATGGTGGCTGTGACTGCCCCTAGGATGAGAATTTTTAGCCAATGTAGGTTTGGTAACCATGAAAAAAGTCCAGATAAGTCAAAGGGTGTTTTGTCATATCCAATGTTCTGTGTTAATTCCTTCAGATGCTGGATGTCGCTCTCTATGAGTTCTGAACTTTCAGACAGGTTGAAGCAACAAAGGCCTTTGAACTCTTCACACCCATGATTATGCCTTAATAGCAGGTAATCAATGGCTGCTTGATTTTCAAGTGTTGCTTCCCTGACCTGTTTCAGCTCTTGATTTAGGGCATCCAGTGCCTGAGAGGTTGAATTTAAACTTTTTGCCAATGCACAAGCTAGACTGTTCAAGCCCCTGGAATTGTGTACTGCGAGGGCTGGTACACCTACTAGTGAAACTGCCAATGCTACATACTATGCCTGAGTCAACAGTCAGGTCTTGGAGTCACAGTCTGGGGTCAGTGTTTGGAGATCTCTCCTCTGTCACCTCTGCAGTGAAGGCATTGCCATAGTTAATTGTCCTAGAGTGCAAGGCCCTCTGGTTGAGTTTCCTGGGAGGTAGGAATAGGCTTTTAAGCCACACTAAAAGAACCAACCTAAGGGAAGTTTTACATGGATGTAGGAGAAGGGAATGATCTCAGTGTGATTGCAGATTAGTTTCTCATTACTGAAATCTTGGCAACTGGGGACTCTGGGTCTTTTACAGCCAGTTAATTTGAAGCAAACAGCAGCTCTGCTGACAGTAGCCACCTGCAAAGTATACATGTTCTCGTCTTTGTAATCTGAGTTTGTTCCCCAGTCAAAGTTGGTAGAATAAATGGCTTTGATAGAGAAATTCTTAAGTCTGGTGTCATTAATTATGGCTTTTGGTCCTGTGGCTACTCCTATCAGGCAAGTGGTGAAAATATATTTTACTGACCTCCCCCCTGCCAGGCAGAAGTTGGTTGTATTCAGTATCTCCTTTGCCAAGTATTCCCAGATATTCCCTTTGTCTGGTAGAAGGCTAGGTTCTAAAAGTCCTGATACGCTGGTCATACATAAAATTACACAATAAAGTTTAAGAATATTCACCCCCCATTTCCCCTCTGTCCCTCCCTCCATCTTCTGTAGTCTCAACAAGAGTCTTTAGTGTCCACTCTTTGGTCTCAGGGTCCTTTAGGAGTCGCACTGGTGGCACTTTTGGTGTTGCTGCAGGGTCTGTGTTGTGGTCTAGAACTGCCAGTTTCATGTGGGTCCAGTGTATCCAGGCATTCTTCTCAGCAACCTTGATAGCTGTCTGTGTGGTTAACAGTATCTGGAAAGGCCCCTTCCACCTAGGCTGCAACGGTGAGGTTCTGGTAAATGACTTTATCCACACCCAGTCTCCTGGCTCGAATGGATGAAGGGCTTCTTCCAAAGGCAGCATCTGAGTCAAGGAGCTTTGTCTCCACAGGGTGCAGAGTCACTGGTGTAGTGCTGTGATGTAAGGAGAAAGAACCATATCCCCCCTTTCTAGAGTAAGGGAATGCAGGTCTAGGCTCTTTAGAGTGTCTGGGGGATGGCCAAAGAGTAACTCAAATGGGGAGGTGCCCATGTCCTGTCGGGGCCTAGTTCTAAGGTAGGGCAATGGGTAGGGCTTAGGGCCAAGTCAGGTGTGTTTCTTGGCAAAGCTTACCCAGGAGGGTCTTGACCTCCCTGTTTGACCGTTCAGTACCCCCAGAGGAGGTCAGAGAATAGGGTACATGAAGGTTCTGGGTGATGCCAAGGGCCTGGAATATGTGGGTGAGGACTTGGGACACTGGGCCCTCCAAACCTTGGTACAATATCCTTCAGGAGATGTCTAGCTGTTTCTAGTGCTGTGGCATGGCAACAAGAGAAGGCTTCCACTCAGTGTGTCAGCTGGTCTCTGCATACCAAGGCGTATTGGTATCTAATTGCTCTTGGCAACAGAATGTAGTCCATTTGTAGATATTCAAAAGACTGTTGTGCCCATAGCCTTTTCTTGAGGTAGCATTGTTGGCCTGGCAGGTTTGACATGTTCCTGCCACATGTGTAGCTGTCATGGTTCTGACAGATGAAACCCTTCAAAAGAACTTTGAGGCATTGTTTTCCTTAAATAATCTTTTATTCGGGAAACAAAGTATCGACACTACATAGCTGAACCCAAAAACTAAATTCCCCTCCCCTGGATACAAAGTAACAAATACAGTTCCCACCCCCAATAAACAGTCATAAAGCACATTCCCCAATTAGCTTGAAGCGTGGGCTTTCTCCCCAGCTCTCCAGCCTGCCAAAACGTTATCAGCTCTGGACCCAGTTTGTCTTTAGATTCCCATGGCAGAGTTATTATTATTATGACTAACTGAACTCTCAATCCAATCCCTCCTCCCAGCACCAACTAATTCTAAAAGCAAAGAGAAAATGGCTGCATTTTCATTGGTTGTCAAAGCAAGAACATCCGTTATTAGCAGCGTTGACTTCCGGCCCCCCCTTACAAAAAGGACAAATCCTGTAATGCAAACAAAATCATACGTTAGGGGTTGCCTCTTGGTTTGTTAGAGTTTTTTTATAGAACTTCTCAATGAGTCTGTCAGCTTTTACATCGCTAGCTTTTACCCAGGTGGCTTCAGACAACGGATACCCTTTCCATTGCACTAAGTATTGTAGCTTCCCTTTAAAAAGTCTAGAATCAAGAATACGCCTTACTTCATAGTGAGTCTGTCCCGCTACTATGAGAGGTCCAGGTGCCTTCTTGGGGGGAGGTCGTAAGGTGGAATCCCGAAAAGGTTTCAGCAGGCTACAATGGAATACAGGGTGGACTTTCCCTAAGAGTCTGGGAAGCTTTAATTCTACCGTGACCGGGTTAATGACCCTTATGATGGGGAAGGGTCCTACGTATTTCAGTTCTAACTACTTACTAGGTAACTTAAGCTGTAAATATTTTGTGGACAAATAAACCTTTTCCTCAACTTGGAATGACCTTTGAGGAGCTCTCTTTTTATCTGCTTGCTTTTTATATGTCTCAGAAGTCTTTTTCAAAGCAATTTTCATGGTTCTTCCCACCCCCTCACCCACTGATAAAGAGTTTGGGAAGTGGAGGGTCCCTGAGGATATTCAGGTATTGGGCTGAACTCTTTTTCTGTGGCCACTTTAAAAGGCGTAAAACCGGTGCTGCTGTGAACAGAGTCATTGTAAGCCACCTCTGCAAAAGGGAGGAGGTCAGTCCAGTTCATCTGCTGATAATCCACATAGCATCTGAGATACTGCTCTACCATTGAGTTTGCAGATTCAGCCACCCCATTGGTAGACAGGTGAAAAGCCGATGACAGTCCTTGAGATGAGCCAATTAGCTTAAAAAAAACCCCACAAAACTTGGCTGTAAATTGCACCCCCCGTTCTGAGATTATACATTTTGGTGTGCCATGCAGTCTGTAGATGTGTTTTACAAACAACTTGGTTAGTTGCTAGGCAGACAGGAGCCCTTTGCAGGCAATGAAGTGAGCCTGCTTTGAAAACAGATCTATCGCAGTCCAGATAACTGTATTTCCCCTGCTTTCAGGTAGGTGTCAAGATGTCCTTCTCGGTGCGCAGGAAAGAATCAGCAGGCAAGGTACAAGTAACAGACGGTTTATTCCGTACAGGAGAAAAGTCAGCGCTGGGAGTGAACTGCTCCCAGTGCTTTACATAGATTCTCTGCTTCAGAGCCCCACCCCCCAGTCTGCAAGCCAGCATCCAGTGTGCAGAGCACATAAGCGGCCATTCGGGTCCTCGCCTCCTTCCCTCGCCACAGACACGCATCGGATGGCCTGCCAGAGCAGGGCCCAGGTAGGTTTTCAGCGTCCATTCAAGCATCATGATCCAAGCCTCCAGGAGCCAGGTGGCTGATGCCAGGGTGTCCTTCCCCCCTCGCCGAGGCGTCGCTGCCTCTCCCCTTGCTCCACTGCCTCCCGCGGCACCACACCGCCCATTCCTGCCCCGTGCCATGGTCCGTGGGGATTCCCCTCTTTGCACCCACCGCAGGGATTCCCCTCGTCAGCATCTTAGGTGCTGGACAGCTGATGGTGTCCCGGCGCCGGCCCCGACATTGGCTGACATGCTCCCGTCCGCAGCAGTCCCGGCAGTGGCTCCAGCCAGTGAAGAGGGTGGTCGGGAGGCCATGCCGCCACCAAGCTCCTGCACCCAACAGCTGGCGGTCTCCCAGACCCGGACCTGGTCTCGGTGTGGTGAGTCCTGGCAGCAGTCCCGGCTGGCGAGGTGGCCAAACGGGAGGCGGCGGTCCAGCGCTGAGTTCCCCCCTTCCTTTGTGTGTCGGGCCCATGGCGCTCAACAGTAGGTCTACTATAAAATTGCCTTTGAGGGTGGCCAGGCAGTCTTGAGGCATCTGGAGTCTTCGCTGGTCTGGGCCAGGGCTGACGGCCAGATCAGCTCTCCTAGCTGCTTGGGTTCTGTTTTTATCTGCCAAAACTCATCTTCCCACAGCATGCTGTCTGTTGCTTCCCCCTCTGGGGTATCAGCAGCTCCCAGGTCATCACCTTTGAGCAGGTGCTCTTTTCCCATAATGAAATTTCCTCCTGAATCTTTGCCAGCTTCTCTCAAGTCTAGAGACAGTGGCTGGAGTTCAGGACCCCAGGTAGTTTGAAAAGAAAGTAGATCTTGGCATGATGTCATGGTTCCAACTAATGGAACACTTCAAAGAACTTCCAGGCATTGTTTATCCTAAAAAGTCTTTAATCATGTAACAAAGTGTTGGCACGGCATGGAGGATGCCAAGATCTGAATTCCCCTCCCCTGAGCACATATTTTGCCAGCATATTTCCCTCCCTTAATTTGCTGTCATAAATCATGTTCTCCAATCAGTTTGAAGGCCAAAGGTTCCCTTCCGTTTCTGTAGTGCGGGTTTCTTATCTTAGCTAATCCCCACACACATTCTTTCTCCTCCCCTCCCAGCATCATCTAAGTTAACTCTAAAAATACCACACAGCTCTGCATATTTTGTAAAGCAAGAACATCCAATGTTAGCAGCGTTGACACTCTTTCCTCTCCCTCTCTCTCTCTTTCTTTCTCTCTCTTTCCTCTCCCTCCCTCTCTCTCTCTCCCTCTCTTTCTCTTTCCTCTCCCCTCTCTCTTTCTCTCCCCCCTCTCTCTCTTTCCTCTCCCTCTCTCTCTCTCTCCTCTCCCCCCTCTCTCTCTTTCCTCTCCCCCCAAAAAAGGACCAAAAAAAACAACAACCCCACAAAACAAGTTTAATTTGCAGTTTATAAACATTCCACTTTTCCTTTTGAAAAAGGAAACAGTTTACCTGAGATCCTTGGATAATCCAGAGGCTGACAAGAATGAGACCAGCTTAATTCTAAACATTAAAATCCCTTGAACCTTTTGGATAGGCTTGTTGATTGTACCCTAGAGCTTAAGTGGGATCATTTAGTTAAACAGCAACCTACTTATGGCACCAGTCAGGAATTCTAGAAGGTCAGTAGATCTCAATGGGCAACTCTTCTCAGACATAGGGCTGCAGCTGACCTTAGACTGGCATGCTTGGATCTATTCCCAAAGATGTGAATAAGGCCAGAACAAAAATTGCACTTTAATTTAAACTTATTAAAGTTTAATTAATTAGGGTTTTAATTATTAAAATTAAAATAAATTAATTGTATAGATTATTTATTTTTAGAAATAAATATTTTTATCCCACCATTATTATTGTCAAGGTCGCAAAAATACCTAACACTCATTCATTCTCCTATTGAAGGACAACAACCCTATGAAGTGGGTTGGGCTAAGAAAGAGTGACTAGATGATCTGTGACCTTGGGGGCCTCTGAAATTATCCAAGAGAATTCCTCTCCATCTATTTCTTTTAACCATTTTTTGCAGCTTGCAGCCAAACTTCCTATGATTTCTGTCAACTGCTTCTTACTATAGGAAGAAATTATTTTTTTCTATGATATGCCAGCTTTTGTCAGTGTCTCCACACTGTAATATTCTGACAGGGAAAACATTGTCACTCTCTATTTATCACTTACATCCAATTCAATTCATTTCCTCTACAGTGCTTATTTATAAAGGTCAATTAAGAATCCCAGCTGCCTCAGCTTTTTACTCCAGATGGATTCATATCTGTCTGACCAAACGCACTCAAAGTGTAGTCCTTAATGGACTAATGCATCTACATGGAGGGAAGTATGCAGTGAGGTACCCCAAGGCTCAGTCTTAGGTCCAGTACTCTTCAATATCTTCATAAATGATTTAGATGCAGGGATAAAAGGAGAACTCATCAAATTTGCAGTTGACACCAAACTGGTGGGAATAGCCAACACCCTAGAAGATAGACTCAAGATACATAAGAATCTCGACAGACTTGAACACAGGGCCCTATCTAACAAAATGAAAGTCAATGGTGAGAAAAGTAAAGTTCTACATTTAGGCAAGAAAATGCACAGGTATAGAATAGGTGGAATCTGGCTCAATAATAGTAACTGTGAGAATAACTACTGTTAAATCAACTGTGAGAGGGATCTTAGAGTCCTAGTGGACAATCACTTAAATATGAGCCAGCTGTATGCTGCAACTGCCAAAAAAAGCCAACACAGTCCTAGGCTGCCTTAACAGAGGGCTAGTGTCAGAACTGCCATCCTACGCTTGCGCTTCACATTTGCTAGCTGCCAGTCTACCATGAACTATGGGGGGAGGGAGCTGGATGGGGGGGGGAAGGCTAATGACTCATCATACCTTCTAGAGACACAAATTCAAGGTCAGACAGCTGGGAAAGGCATGCACCTCAGTAACACCTAGTCTACAGTTGAACAGACCATTCCCAAAATATTTTATTGGAATATTGGAATGAGGGATCAACAATGGGAAGGGACAAAGAGGGAAAAGTTAACTGGGAAAATTTGGTGTACTAACCTCAGTTCTGGCTTTGCTATACTGTAATCCACTTAACCTTTAGTAAACTAAACCTTTCACACCAAATGGAGTTGAGGGTTGTTCTTGTTTAAGGGACCAAGTTGGGGCAGGACTGACATTAAGCCAGAACTGTGTCATCAATCCACTCAGAGAATTTATCTACTGTGGGGATTGTGCAACCATGCCTTTTTCAAATGGGGACCAAGAGGAAACAGAAGACTGGGAAGAGGCTGTGTCAAAGCCAGATAGCAGTGGCAGAGACCCTGAGCTGGGAGAAGAGCTAGGACCACAGCCTACCCAAAAAGGGTAAGGATTTCA
Source organism: Bothrops alternatus (assembly GCA_034064705.1). Taxonomy (NCBI): domain Eukaryota; kingdom Metazoa; phylum Chordata; class Lepidosauria; order Squamata; family Viperidae; genus Bothrops; species Bothrops alternatus. The sequence continues at coordinate 2,639,923 of JARGCV010000105.1, forward strand.
TGGAGGAGTATGGGCCGTACCTCCCAGGTGACAAGGCCAGAGTGCGCTGTGTCACCCAAGCTCTAGAAGGGGAAGCTGCCAATTGGGTTGTGGCACTGCATGATGAAGATGCTGAAGAGCTCCATAACTTTGACACTTTCATGATAGTGCTAAGACAACAGTCTGAGGACCATTGGCAGATCGAAGAGCCAAGACCAGGATCAGAACCATCAAGCAAGGAAAGCAATCTGTTGTAGCCTATATCCAAGAATTCCGGGGCTTGGACAGCAAACTCCTGGACTGGCTGCAACAAATACTACTTGAACACTTTTGGCAGGGCCTGGATCGTGAGGTACTCTATACCTGTCTATCTTGAGGGTCACTACGAACTCTTTGAGGGTGGTACGTACTGGCTGGTGAAGTAGAGATTGACCTGGCCCTGTTCCACGAACACCCAGGGAGAGAACCCAGACACTTTAGGGCATCAGAGAGGAGAAATCCCCCCAAAGGTGGGCAGAAGGGCCCCCAGCCCTAGACGATGCTGGACAGGATGCTACCAGTGTGGCGAGGAAAGTCACTGAGCCATCGACTGCCCTTCCCTGAGATCGATGCCAGCCACCCAAAATGCTCCACCAAAGAGAGGCAAACCAACCTCTAAACCCAAGGAAGCAGCACACAAAGGGGTCGAGGTCATAGGGTTCACTCTGCCATCTAGTGAAGGCAAGGGAACTCTGACAAAGGACCTGAAGTCAACCAGAGAAAGCAACAGCAGCAGAGATGACAACCCACTGGTAAGTGGAAATGCAAAACTGATGATAGCGGAAGTAGAGTTAATGGTGGCTTCCTTGGGGCAGAAGGGTACACTAACGGCTTTACTAGATTCCGGGTGCACCCATTGTCTAGTTCAGGGGTTGGCAACCTTAAACACTCAAAGAGCCACTTGGACCCATTTCCCACAGAAAAGAAAACACTGGGAGCCACAAAACCCTTTTGACATCTAAAATGAAGATAAAACTGCATATATTTATTAATCAAACTGGCATGCTGCCTGACTTCCAATGATTCTGGGTACACCTCACAACAATCAAAGCATGGCAATTACAACAAAACCAATTAACAGAAAGGGAAACATGACAAAAGATGATAAGGACCACAGATTGGATGGAAACAAATCAAAGGATCCCATCCTCCCTTGTTCTGTGCTGTACCATTTTGTTTTACTCCTCAAAGTGAAAAAAAAGTTGGGAAGTCTGAGTACTACACAACACAATAAAGTTCTCAGGAAAATCTCGGCAACCTTTACAAATCTAGGATAGTAGTAGTAGTAGTAGTAGTAGTAGTAGTAGTAGTAGTAGTAGTAGTAGTAGTAGTAGTAATAATAACAACAACAACTTTTAAGACTATCTGCCCAACTCTTCAGACACAAATGAATCTGTGTTCTAGCATCTCTCATTCTATGCATTCTCACGTGAAACAAACAAACAATACAGATGCGGATTAGTTATGAGCAGGAGGGTTCGCCACGAAAGGCTTCTGCTCCCACGGGGGACCCTTGACTGCTTTCCAGTATCAGCCCACAGAGAGAAAACCCCGCAAATGCAAGTTCCCCGCCGCTGCCACCACTCCTCCAAATTGCCGTCACTCTCACCCGCATTCTCACAACCGGCAGACCCCGTTCCCCTCGTGTCTAGCAAAAGCTGCCGCCGCTGCAAACCCGGCAGGGGAATAGAGAGGCCCGTCTGCTGCTGCTGCCGCCTCGCATTCTCCTGAGTTCCCCCTCCACAATTTTAGGATTCAAGCCCAGGCGCAGAGGAAGGCAAGAAGCAGCTCCCATGAGGCTCCCGGAGAGTGCGAAAGTCTCCGCTGGAACTTTCAGCGGAGCACCTAGTTCACAGGTCAGCAACCCCTGGCTCTGGAGCCGCATGCGGCTCTTTCAGCCTTTTGCTGTGGCTCCCAGTCCTCCTCCACCATTTGCAGTCCCACTAAAAAAAAGTGGGAGTTCAATCAATCAATTCCAACTTCTCACGAACAAAAAAAGATCTTGCAAAGTTGGAATTGATTGATTGAACTTCTTTTGTTTGTGGGACTGCCCACAAACCTCTTTTCTTCTTTGGACTGCACGTGGCGGCAGCGGAGGAAGAGACAGAGGACTGCTGGAAAGAAGGTGCGTGGGTCAGATGGGGCATGCGGGGGTGTGTGTTTCTGCCCAGCATCGTATGGAGCTGGCTGGGGAAATGGGCTGGGTGGGTGGAGCTGCCAATGCCACTGTCATGATCCCCCCTCCCCAGCCACCCAGCCACCTTCGCCGATATTCTCACCTGGCCTCATGCTCTTCTTCGCCTCATCTTCCACACTCCCCTGCATAGAGTTGGATGAGGCTTCTCAAAGATGAGGGGGCTACCACGCCCGAGTAACTGATTGAAGGAGCAGTCTGGGTGGGAAGGGGGTGGCCGGAATTGAATTTAATTATCCAAACTTTTCATTCACATACACCATCCCAATATTTTTACATTTCATGTATTGTAAAAAGTATTATACTACTTATATATCTTAACCCTCTTACTATAGGGCCCCTTTATATCTAAACTTTATCTATTCTTTTAACCATATTCAAACAAGTGTTTGATCATATAGTACTCCATCTGGTAAGTCGAATCAAGTCTCTCTTTTTTTTTTTTTTTTAAATATTTTTTATTGACTTTTTCCCCCCCAATTTTAACAGAAAAGAAAGCTAATCATATCAAATCTTAATATACAAATAAACAATCAACAACAAAACATAAATACAATTTCCAATACTTCTGATAATAATAACTCAACTGAAAATAAGCATCTCAAACAATTTACCATCATTCTTCCCCCTTCTTATCAGCTCACACTTAGCTCATCCTTCAATCCACCAAAGGCCACCCAAACAACCCATTAGTAACAATAATTAATTATTCTTCCACCAACCCTAATTACAGCTAAAAAAAAACATCATACCTAAAATTATGCGGCTTCCCAGAATGATTACAGGGTATAACAAAAGAAAGCCCCACTACATCAAACAAAATTATTATATGAACTTAACAAGAATTTTAAACTATATACTATCTCTTACTCAAAACACACAAAAAAAAACGAAAAGAAAAAAAAAAGGGAAAAAAAACAAAAAAAAACAAGAAAAAAAAACCCATCTTATTAAAATTAAACAAATAATATTAACCATAACAATATCAATAAATCCCTCGATTCAAGATAATAATAATGATATTAATAATAATAATTATATTCTTATTCAATTTAGTTTATCATAATATATCTTAGTATATATCATCATATAAACATCCTCTTCTAAACCATACTTATAATATAAACAATCAACTCATCTTGTTAAGAATATTTATCATTAACTTCTAAACCGTCAATCTAAGTCAAATCTACTAAATTTAGTTTATAATAATATATCTTAAAATATCATTTAAACATCCTGGTTTGCAGCTTACCTATGAACTTATATTAATAATAATAATTATATTCTTATTCAATTTAGTTTATCATAATATATCTTAATATATCATCATATAAACATCCTCTTCTAAACCTTACTTATAATATAAACAATCAGCTCATCTTGTTAAAAATAATATTTATCATTAACGTCTAGACCATCAATCTAAATCAAATCTACTAAATTTAATTTATAGTAATATATCATAAAATATCATTTAAATATCCTATCTTACAGCTTGCCTAAAATCTAAATCTTTAAATCAACCCATTATCTTAGATTAACCTTAATTCTCTCATTTAGTTATAAATTTCTTTTAATCAATCAACTTCTGGACTCTCTCACCTGACAAATAAACCTCCATAATAAAAACAAAATATTTTATAGCATTTCTAACTTACATTCCAACCTAATATCACACCTAGAATAATTCCTTACATACAATTTTAAATTTCATTACTTCAAGCGAACTCTAGGTTTCTTTTTCAACCAAATAAAAGGCCATAACAAGGCCACCCTTCCAACTAATAAGTCTCTCTTCTGTATTTCTTCAGCCCCGTAGCTAAGTTGCTTGTTGAATTGAGTCTTCCTTTCTTGAATCATATCCTCTTGTTTTACATAAATAAACTGTTCGTCAAACAACATCCATTTCGTTTTATAGTCTAATTGCTTCATAAAGTAGAACAATGCCTCTCTTTTGTCGATTAAATCATCTTCTTGCTGCCCAGCTAGACAGACTTCCCCTTCTTGAAACAAAACCTCTTGCTCGCTATAAACAAACTTTTCATCTAGCAAAATCCATTTGTCCTCTTCATTCTCGAAACCCTCCTCATCTCTTCCCTGTTGAACTTCTTTCTCTTGTGTTATGTAGTAATCATCTCCATATACAGATTGTGAAATAAATTGTTCAACAGTAGGTTGTACATCGATTTCATTTGGAGGAAGGAGTTTAGCTAATTTCAAAAATACTTCTGTCAAAGCCTCTTTCACAAATGCTTTAAACTCTTTAACCTCTTGCGCAAAAGTCTTCTGTGTATCAGACCTTTTTTCGTAAAATTCATCAGTAAAATCCAACTTAGATTTAGCATTTGGCTGTATATTCCACTCCATTTTAAATTTCAAATCACAGCCGTCTCTCTAGCTGCGCTTGAGAGAACAAGAAGAGAGAGAAAAGTAACAGATTCCACTTTCACTTTCCAGCACTTTCCCTAACAGTGAAAACAGTGAAAGCTAAACGCCATCTTGAAACATTGTTGATTGAAAACGTTAGAAATGTATAACCAAGAAAAAAAACAATAAAAATACTTGCAAACCATTTGGACTCCTGTAGTCATTCAGCCTGCTTATAATCTCTTCAGTGTTAAATCTTAAAAAAAAAAAGCAGAGGTGGTCGCGGCGTCTTTTTCTGCCCGAAGACAGAAGCGTCTCTGGATAGGAGCGTCCTCCGGAGCTATAGGGAGCTCACTCTTAATCCCTGAAAACTTCTTTTCCAGGGATTTAAGAAGGCTCAACCTTACTCCCGATGCTCTTCACCTCTCCTTTGCCCGGAGAGGGGATCTTTCACCGCGAAAAAACAGCTGATGTGCGCTGTTTTTCGCGGCTTTACACATCCAGATGACGGAGTCTCACAAAGGAGACCCTGCGGCGCCGGCGGAGCCACCGGAAGCCATCCCAATATTTTTACATTTCATGTATTGTAAAAAGTATTGTACTACTTATATATCTTAACCCTCTTACTATAGGGCCCCTTTATATCTAAACTTTATCTATTCTTTTAACCATATTCAAACAAGTGTTTGATCATATAGTACTCCATCTGGTAAGTCGAATCAAGTCTCTTAAATCTGACTCTAGCCTTCTTCTTTTGCCAGGTCGCTTTCCAATTCAGTATGTTTGGCTTGCCAGGGGATTTTTCCTGTATTTTTGTAGATATTGTTGTGGATAAAAAAGACAAATTAAGTAGGATGTTCGTTTTTTGTCTCCCAAACTTTAATGATTTTCCTGACAGCTCTTTAAACCATTTTGTTAGATCTTCTTTCTTGTCCTCAAGTTTGTTTTGATGTCCTGGAAGATAAAACATCTTTTTTATTTCCTTTGTTGTAGTAAAATCTTGCAGATTTTCTTTTGTTTGTATTACGTTGTAGTTCTCTTCATTTGTAGCTTCCATATTTAAATCACTTTCCTCTGTTTTGTGTGCTATTATCTGATTTGTTTGTTCATTGTTTATCATCATTTTTGAGAGTTTTTTAATTGTAAGTTTAAGTTGGAGATATGCTCATTTATGTCATCAAAGTTGCTTTTGATCTCCTCATGATTTAAAACAATTGTCATTTGAATCTGTCACAACATTGCATACATTTTCTCCTGAAATGTGTTTGCTTTGTCTTGAGTCATTGCTCCTGCAGATCTCTTATGTTCCAGGCTGAGGCCTTCAGAAGGGAGTATTAGGTGTGGTTTCCTGTCACTTTTAGATAGATGTACAACATCCATTTTGTCTCCTCCCTCCAGATAGTTTTTCACCGGTACCATAGTCTCTTTGATTAGCCTTGTCAAACCAGCCACTTAAAATCCAAACAACCAAATCTTATGTAGTTCTTATCTTTATATATGGTCTTTTTAGTCCAATACATTTCCAATTATCAAAGCACCACTGAAAGCAGTATTTTGTTCTCTGTAGTTCTTCTATTCAGGGTTCTTACAATTATCAGCCAGCCATGATTTCAGTCCAGAATGTTTAACCACCTGAACGCTTTCCAGTAACTTCCCCCTTAGAAGATTAGCCAAAAGTCAAGGTTTTTCTTTTTCCGCAAACAGTTCTTGAGCTTGAAAATTGCAGCTCAGTGTATTTATAATCCCAGAAGGTCAACAGTTTCTAAACAAATATAGTTCTCACTCTGTAGTAGATAGCCCAGTAGATTGTCTTTCCTTTGTTCCCAGCTGTTTTCTGTTTATTTAGAACTTGCTGAACTTCGAAGGTTCTCTATTTCTGGGCATCTTGTCAATTTCAAGTCAATTCAGCTAGAGTTTTATGCTCTAATTCTCCACTAGATGTCAGTAGCTATTCATTTTCCAACTTTTAAAGCAGAGAATTATTTTCTTATAATTTCATCAATACTCTTTCAGATGTGAAGCTTTAACAGTTTTCATGGTTTTCAGATTTATCCAGACTGTAATATTATTAACCCCATTTCATTATATTTCTGTTCCCCATAAAAATTTAATTCGCCGCTTCTGTCTATGGGAGGGTGGGGGTATAGTCCCCTCCCTTCTCACTTTTGGAGGATTTTTTGCTCCTTGGAGATCTTTTCCAGGAAATCAAATACAAAATAGGAGAGAGAAGATCAAATTTCTCACCCAGTTCCAAACACGCTGTTCACTGTTGTTCTGATTAGTGCCTTTGGACATTGGCTGCCAGTAGCTTGGGCTGGTCACTGAGGTGTGGCCAGCCTTTCTCCTGTTGGGTTTTGGAGGGCTTCCCCAGATCGAGCAGATCAACCGCCATCATTCCATGATCATCGGGGTGCCCCTCCTTCTTCATCGCATCTCCAGGGTTTCTTTAGACCCATTTTAGGGTCCCCAGGTAGGGCAAAACCAGCCGAGGGGTACAGAGCTCTGCGATCCCATGGCCATGTCTCTACGATGCAAGACTGGATATCCTCAGAGAAAGTGGAAATACGAAATCAATGATAGTGGAAGTAGTGGTGGCTTCCTTGGGCAGAAGGGTACACTAACAGCTTTCCTAGATTCCAGGTGCACCCATTGTCTAGTTAGTCCCAATTTGGTGGAGAAGCTTGGGATGTGCCTCAGTGAGCTCAAGACACTGATAACATTTACCCAGTTAGATGGCTTACTAGCGGGGGGAGGTCCCACCACTTTTGTGATGGAACCTGTAAAGATGAAGATTGGGACCCACATAGAGACCATTAGTTTCATTGTAGCCCCCAGCATGGACAGACCTATGATTCTGGGTTTCACTTGACTGGAGAAGTGGAACCCCTCAGTGAATTGGTTGAAAAAAATCTTGAGGATCCCTTGGAAAAGCTTAGATAAAAAAGCCACAGTGAAAGCAGAACCATACAAATTTGGTCCCCTTGTTAAGAAAGAGAAAGTAATTGGTGTGGTGCCAGTCTGTGGAGGAGATGAAGCAGTCTGCCTTATACCCAAGGAATACTGGGGGTTGGAGGAGGTTTTTAGTGAATGAGAATAAGATGTAATTTCCCCTCATTGCCCCACAGACTGTGCCATCAAAATCTTACCTGGAGCCAAGCTACAAAAACCTAAACTATATTCAATGACACCAAGGAAATTAGAAGAACTCAGGGCCTTCTTTGATAAAAACCTGGCCAGGGGGGTTTATACAGCTGGCAAAATCATGCATGGCTGCTCCCATCTTGTTTGGAGAAAAGAAAGATGGTTCTCTAAGACTTTGCATGGATTATGGTGGGCTCAATGCTATTTGTGTGGAAAACATGTACCACCTGCCTTTGATGAAAGATATGCCAAGCCACCTGGCAAAAAGGAAAATCTTCACCAAATTGAACCTAAGGGAAGCCTATTACCAGATGCAGATCAAAAAGGGTGACAAGTGGAGGACTGCTTTCAATTGTCTGCTAGGCTGTTTTCAGTTTTGGGTCCTCCCATTCTGGTTACAACTTGCACCCTCAGTATTCGTGCAATTAATTAATGAAGTACTGCATGAGCACATATTCAAGGGGGTTCTGGTTTACCTAGATGACATTCTGATCTATACAGAAACCATGGAGGAACACGTGAAGCTGGTGAAGGCTGTTCTAGAAAACTTTCTGGGAAAGGCATGCACCTCCACACCACCTAGTCTACAGTTGAAGAGACCATTCCCAAAACATTTTATACAAATATGATTGGACAATGAGAGATCAACAATGGGAAGGGACAAAGAGAGGAAAGTTAACTGGGAGAGTTTGGCATGCAAACCTCAGTTCTGGCTTTGCTATACTGTAATCCACTTGGCTTTTAGTAAAATAAACTTTTCACACCGAATGGAGTCAAGGTTTGTTCTTGCTTAAGGGACCAAGTTGGGTCAGGACTGACAATAAAGATCATGTGAAGTGTTAGTACCACTTTATAATGCCTTGGTAAGACCGCACTTGGGATATTGCATCCAGTTTTGGTTGCAAAATATATAAAAAAGATGTTGAGACTCTAGAAACAATGCAGAGAAGAGCAACAAAGGTGATTAGGGGACTGGAGTTTTCAAGAGTTGGGTATGTCTAGTTTAATGAAAAGAAGGATTGGGGTGACATGATAGCAGTGTTCCAATATTTGAGGGGATCAAATATTTGAGGGGGTCAACCTATTCTCCAAAGCACCTGTAGACAGGACAAGAAACAATGGATGGAAACTACCCAAGGAAAGAAGCAACCTAGAATTAAGGATAAATTTCCTGACAGAACAATTAACCAGTGGAATGACTTGCCTCCAGAAGTTGTGGGTGCTGCAACACTGGAGGTTTTTAAGAAGAGATTGGACAACCATTTGTCCAAAATGGTATAAGGTTTCCTGCCTGAGCAGGGGGTTGAACTAGAAGACCGTCAAGGTTCCTTCCAACTCTGTTATTCTGTTAATGAAGGGGATAACCAATCTAGAACTAAGGAGAAATTTCCTGACAGTTAGAATAATTAATCAATGGAATGAATTGCCTCCAGAAGTTGTTGGTGCTCTAACACTGGAGGTTTTTAAGCAGAGATTGGACAACCATTTGTCTCAAATGGTATAGGGTCTCCTGCTTGAGTAGGGGGTTGGACTAATAATAATAATAATAATAATAATAATAAAGTTGGAAGGGACCTTGGAGGTCATCTAGTCCAACCCCCTGCTCAGGCAGGAAACCCTATACCATTTCAGACAAATGGCTGTCCAGTCTCTTCTTAAAAACTTCCAGTGTTGGAGCATTCACCGCTTCTGGAGGCAGGTTGTTCCACTGGTTAATTGTTCTAACTGTCAGGAAGTTTCTCCTTAGTTCTAGGTTGCTTCTCTCCTTGATTAGTTTCCATCCGTTGCTTCTTGTCCTGCCTTCAGGCACCTTGGAGAATAGCTTGACTCCCTCTTCTCTGTGGCAGCCCCTGAGATATTGGAACATTGCTATCATGTCCCCCCTCGTCCTTCTCTTCATTAAACTAGACATACCCAATTCCAGCAGCCTTTCCTTATATGCTTTAGCCTCCAGTCCCCTAATCATCTTTGTTGCTCTTCTCTGTACTCTTTCTAGAGTCTCAACATCTTTTTTACATCGTGGTGACCAAAACTGGATGCAGTATTCCAAGTGTGGCCTTACCAAGGCATTGTAAAGTGGTATTAATACTTCACGTGATCTTGATTCGATCCCTCTGTTAATGCAGCCCAGCACTGTGTTGGCCTTTTTGGCAGCTGCAGCACACTGCTGGCTCATATTTAAGTGATTGTCCACTATGACTCCGAGGTCCCTCTCACAGTTACTACTATTGAGCAAGGTACCCCCTATACTATACCTGTACATTTGGTTTTTCTTGCCTAAATGTAGAACCTTACTTTTTTTGCCATTGAATTTCATTTTGTTAGATAGCGCCCAGTGTTCAAGTCTGTCCAGATCCTCCTGTATCCTAAGCCTGTCTTCTGGAGTGTTGGCTATTCCAGCTTGGTGTCATCTGCAAATTTGGTGATTTCCCCATCTATCCCCTAGAAGACCTCCAAGGTCCCTTTCAACTCTGTTATTCTGTTAATATATTTTGATTAGCAGCACGAAGAGCTATCCATCTGGAAGCACACAAAGGTCCTTTCTCCACTGCTGAGTGAAACTGCTACTCAGCGATCCTTGAATTGGCAGACAATTATACTGGCATGAAATTTGCTATCAGATCTACAGTATATCCTCTGTAGTGCCTCTGTTCGAAGTCACTGGATCACCTAACTTCCTTCCAAGATAATGGGTAACAAAGACAGTTCTTGACAATCACCTTGGATGATGATTGAATAAGGCAAAAATACTACTTTAACTTCAGCCTAGGCAAGGATATCTTGTCTTACTCATGGACTGGACTTGAAATGTAGACAAAGCCATGAGGAGGAGGTGATGGAACAATAAATATTACAGCATGTTTATGGCAGGATCAGGTATGATGAACAACCTGAAGAAAATATTACACATAAACTAATTTTAGAGTCAGCTGAGGAACTAGATAGAGACAAGAAATCTGCGGCAGAACAATGCCAAGAGGGTAGTATTGAGATAATGGTACAGGAATCTGATACTTTGTGCAAAGATGGAGATCAAGGCTATCACCTGGAATATTAATGGGGCAAATGCCTCATCCAAACGTAAAAATTTATTTCATTATTTGAGGAAACTTAATGTTGATATAATTTGCCTTCAAGAAACACATATTAAGAAACAGGATAAGAAATATTTAATAAATAAATGACTAGGGGAGGAATTTATATCTGCTAGCTTAAAGAAGACTAATGGAGTTGTTCTATATATAAAACCCCAACTTAAACCTAAGCTACTTTTAGTAGATTACTATGGTAGATTTGTAGTAGTGGAAATTGAGCTCAATGGAATAAAATCAATAATAGTAGGCCTATATAGGTCAAATGATGATAAATGTAAATTTTTTGAATATCTTATGGACCAGTTAATAGAATTTTCATATGTAAATTGGTTCATGTTAGGGGATTGGAATGGAGTTACTTTACCGGCTTTAGATAGATCATCATCTAAGGGGATTAAACCCTCCCAGGGTAAATTACTGAAAATTTTCTCCAACATGATGGATAACGTAGTATTAATAGACTTGAGGAGATATAAAAATGGTTCTGCTAGAGAATATACTTTTTTTCAGAAAGACATAAATCCTTTTCAAGCATTGATATGATTTGGATTTCTAAATATCTTGCAAATAAAATTTTAAAAGTTGATATTTTACCTAAATCCTTCTCTGAGCATAACCCAGTGCTTTTGGCACTTAGAGGAAAGAGGTTGAATAATAGATGGAGATTAAATGAAGTTATTTTGCAAAAGGAGGCGATTGTGAAAGACTGTAAAAAGAAATTAAAAGAGTATTTTGATAATTTAGGTAGAGAAACAGCTTTAGCAACTGTGTGGGATGCAAGTAAGGCCATTATGAGGGGTTATTTCATACAGTATAATTGTTTAGAGAAGAAAAAATCCTTGCAAAAGATGCAAAAAATATTAGATGAGTTTAGACAGAAAGAAATTGAGTTGCAAAAGACACCTATAGATGTAAAAATTTCACATCAAATTAAATTGTTACACCAACAACAGTTCAAGAAATAGAAACAAAAATGAAGTATGTGAAACAAAGACATTTTGAATTTGCAAATAAACCAGGTGGATGTTTGGCATATAAACTAAGGAAGTAAAGGGAAAAGAGAATTTGCGAAGGTAATAACAGATAATGAGCTTGTTAAAAAGTCTTTTCATAATTTTTACTCCAATTTGTATAAAAAACAGGAGTTAGATATGTCCAAAATAGATGAATATCTCTTAAGACAATGGTTGCTTAAGCTATCACAAACTCAGAGGCAACTTATGAATGACCCAATAACTGCCTTTGAAATATCAGAAGCTATTAAAAAAATGAAATCAAGCAAAGCTCCAGGACGAGATGGACTTACAAGCCAATACTATAAGTTCTTTGAAGAGGAACTTCTTCAGCCACTAAAAGATATAATGAATGATATATTACAGGAGGGCAGGATACCTCAAATGTAGAAAGAAGCCAATATTGTGTTATTACAGAAGGAGGGTCAAGATGCTACACAGACAAAGAATTATAGACCAATTTCATTATTAACAAAGACTATAAACTCTTTGCTGCAATTTTGGCAGAAAGACTAAAAAGATCTTACAGGCATATATTCATGAAGACCAATCTGTCTTTCTGCCAAAAAGACAGTTAAGGGATAATGTGAGGACTGTTCTGAATATCATTGAATACTTACAATACCACAATGAGGTTTGAACTTTAATATTTCTAGATGCAGAGAAGGCCTTTGACAATTTAAATTGGACTTTTATGTTTAAAGTACTGGAAGAAATGGACTTTGGAGAGAGCTTTATTCAAGGAGTTAAAGCTATTTATACGTCACAGCAAGAGAAAATTGTTATTAATGGTGATTTAACTAACTCATGTGAAATTCAAAAGTGTACAAGACAAGGATGTCCCTTGATTCCTCTGTTGTTTATTTTGGTGCTGGAAGTTTTGAACAGAGATATTAGGCAAGATGAGAGAATAATGGGTATAAATATAAAGAAAGATATTTGAGTTCGCAGATTCAGCCACCCCATTGGTAGATGGGTGAAAGGCTGACGACAGTCCTTGAGATGAGCCAATCAGTTTAAGAAAACTCTGCCCAAACTTAGCTGTAAACTGCACCCCCCCGTTCTCAGATTATCCGTTTTGGTGAGCCATGCAGTCTGTAGATGTGTTTCAGAAACATCTTGGTTAGTCGCTGGGTGGACGGGAGCCCTTTGCAGGCAATGAAGTGAGCCTGCTTTGAAAACAGATCTATCACAGTCCAGATGACTGTATTTCCCCTACTTTCAGGTAGGTCTACTATAAAATCCATAGCAATTTCTTCCCATGGTTGGGAAGAGTCCGCCACCAGTTGTAATAGCCCAGGGGGTCTCCCCAGAATTCTTTTCATAGTGGCACACACAGCACAACTCCGGACATAGTTTTCTACATCACGTTTCAATCCCGGCCACCAAAATTGCTGACAGATGAGGTGTAGCATTTTTAAATATCCAAAATGTCCAGCCTGTTTTACATCATGGCCGTGCTGGAGCGGGTTAAGGTGGAGGGTCTCGGGCAAGTACAGCTTTCCCCCTTTGTAAGCCAAACCATCCCTACATGTTAGGGAGGTTTGATTGTTCTTGAACCATTGGTCGGTGATGAGCTCTCATTTTATTTTCTTTGCCCCAGGGTCATTGGGGTTTGGGGCTCTTGAAGGTGGGACTCTGCGTGGCGTGAGTTGAGAAGCAGTTTGTGGAGTGGAAATAATTGCTTCATTAACCTCTTCATGCTGGCTCTTCTATTGGGGTAGTCTGGATAAAGCATCAGCTAAGAAGTTTTTTCCTCCCAGTATGTACTTTAGGGTGAAATTAAAACGGTTAAAGTATTGCACCCATCGTACTTGTTTCGGGGACAATTTGCGGGGAGTTTTTTTTTAAACAAGTTTTATTAATTTTACATTTTTACAAAGCTTCAGGTATTAAGGAAGCAACATGGTGGTTGGGTAATACATAGTCCAATAACAAGCTTTTCCATACATATGTCAGTTTACATCATCAAAAATTTCCTCTCTGTTTCCCTTAGTTATTATACCAAATTCAAATTAATACATTGCTAGTTATAACTCAATCCTTTGAAACATTTATCAACAACTTTTGATTTTTATGCCTCCAGATCCTGTTTTTAACTTTTATCTGATTTCAATTACAGTATTCCAGTTGGCTTAGTGTCCATAGTATTTAGGTTTCGGATAACCCACGGTTCCCTTAGTTCATTACAGTATAGTTATCATGTCTAACATACTCTTATTATTTATTCAAATAAATTCTTAGTTTATTTCACAATCATATTCTACTTCTCATTCTAATATCATAATATCAAATATCAACCTTTATAATATTTAATATCAATCTTTATCCTCTAAATCCATCTTCTATATTATAATTCAAAACTATTATTCTAGTAACCAATTTATTTTCCTTATCAGTATAAATCCTAAATATTAAATCAATTAATGTCTTTTAAAATCTCCTTATCCCATTAAGTAAGATTTAAGGCTCTTCCATTAAAGGTCACATAAAGAAAACCATTTTTAAGTCTAACTCTGGCCTTCCTTTTTTGCCAAACAGGCTTCCATAACAGAGCTTTTAAATCCTCAGGTGGATCTCCCTTCATTCTTGCATATTCTCCGACTCTCCTGGCCTTCCGGAAAAATCTAAAAACTCATCTTTGCCGGCAGGCCTGGGGATGATTGTGTTTGATTGTTAAATTGAATGTGTGTTTTATTGTATTTTTTAGATATCTTTGTTTGGGTTTTTTATTGTAATTTATTGTTATATATATATGTTGTTAGCCGCTCTGAGTCCCCGGAGAGGAGCGGCATACAAACCCAAATAAAAAAATAAATATGTCATTTGAATCAAGGGAGACCATCCAGTCATCAACCTATCAAGGAAGCTAGTCCCTTCATAGTCATTAAATTGTTGGCCTGATAGTTTGAGTCTCCATGTTTGGCTTAGTATATTTGTCATGAGTTCAGTCTGGTCTTCTTGTTCTGATTTCAGCTGATTTAAATGAAAAGTCATATTCAATGTTGTAGTTGTTATTTGGTCATCTGGGTTATCTGAATTATTAGTGTATTGTGTATGTAAGTCTTCAGCACCTTCCGTCTTGGTGTTGCTTTCTTCAGTTTCTGTTGCTGTTGAAATTGCAGATTCTTTGGATGAAATCAAAATTTGGGTATCAGAATTCTGAGTAGATTGTAGCTGATGTTCTTTAAAATCCATTTTAATTTTACTTCCTTCTTCTTCTGTTGCTTTTTGGGTTGTAAGTCCATCTATTGAAGTCAGGGCTGCGTTTTGTAGCTTTAAGGTGGCGCGTACATCTTTCAATCTGGAATTCATTAGCTCAGTAGCCTCTAAGATTTTTTCAAGTATAAATTTGAAGTTAAGCTGTGGGTGGTGTTCCTCCATTTCTGTGGTATTTACGACTAGTCCTTTAGTGGAGGCTATTTTTAATAAAAGTCAATAGATATTCACCTCCACTATAGAGAATTATTTTCAACACCCAGCTGTTTCAAGTTCTTATCTTTTTTGATAATGTCAAGGAGAAATTTTAGTCTCACAAGATTCCCAGTCAAAGAAAAAATTTCACTTGCTGTACCAAATTTCACCACAAGCTGTCCCCAGTAACACACAAAGTTAAGCTTTTAACTGGTTCAAAGAAGGAAGAAAGAAATATTCCTCTTTTTTCCAGCTTAGCAAACAAGCAAAACAATAAGTCTCTGTAAGAATAAAGAACTTTTTGGGAGCCCAGGTATCCAGAAATTACAAGTCCAAATATTTAGTCGTTTAGTCTAGTCGTTCTTTTTTATTATTTTTTTCCTTAGCTATATATTCCCAAAGTAGGCAGGAGCCGCAGAATTAAAAAGGGGGGGAAAAGGTATTTCCAAAGGCTTTTACAGGAAGATAGTTGGGAGGCAGGAAAGGTAAGGTAAGGTCTCACCCAACTCCTCCACGTTGCTTTCTTCATGCTTAGTAGTGCTTTGGGCTTTCGGCTGGAACGGCTTGGTGATCAGCCATGTTAATGGCCGATCTTTTCTTTGTCGGTCCAAAGGAGCTGCCTCGGACCAACAGAAGGGCTGCTGCCCTTACGCGGTCAGTCGAGGGTCCTCCTCAGTGGTGGTTGCCCCTCCATGGTGACTTTCAATCCTTTGCAGGATCTTCTGATGGAGAAAAACCGAATGGCGGAGACAGCAGCCTCATCGCACGCATGCCGGCGCCACGATCGCAAACCGGGGACAATTTGCAGGGAGTTTTCAGTGCTTCTAGGTTTTTGTGATCAGTCCATATCTTGAAAGGCACCTTGCTCCCTTCTAGATAGTGTCGCCAGTTTAATAGAGCCCAACGAATCGCAAAGGCTTCCTTCTCCCACACAGCCCATCTCCTCTCGCACTCAGTGAATTTTTTCAAGGTGTAGGTGCAGGGTTGTAGGATCCCACTCTGGTTCTTTTGCAATAGCACAGCTCCGAGGGCCACCTTGCTGGCTTGAATCACAAATGGCTTCCCTGGGCAAGGATGTTTTAAGACCGGTTCGACCGCAAATAGCCTTTTTAAATTCTCAAAAGCACTTTGACAGTTCATAGTCCATGCTAGTGGTTGGCCTGAACACAGTTTACCTCCCTCTTTGCCTGTTTTCAGTAATTCTGTAAGGGGTAAGGCAATTTCAGCAAAGGAGGGGATGAACTGGCGGTAGAAGTTGGCGAATCCCAGAAAGCTCTGGAGCTGTTTGCGAGTCTTTGGGGGCTGCCATTCAATTATGGCTTTCACTTTGGTTAGGTCCATCTCAATGCCCTCGCTGGAAATTCTGTAGCCATGATAATCTAGTCGGGTCTGGTGAAACTCACACTTTGATAGTTTAACATAAAGTTTGGCATTCAACAGTTTCTTTAGTACTTCTCTCACTAGTTTTATGTGGTCAGCCATATTCATGCGGTATATCAGGATGTCATCAAGATACACCAGAATCCCTTTGTATTGATGGTCAGGTAGTACCTGATTGATCAGCTGCATGAAGACAGCTGGAGCCCCCTGTAGTCCAAACAGCATGACTTTAAATTGGTAGTTCCCTATGGGACAGTTAAAAAGCAGTCTTCCACTCATCTCCCTTCTTTATCCTCACTCAGTAATATGCCACTCTCAAGTCCAACTTAATGAAGACACTCCCCTTTGCCAGGTGGGTTAGTAAGTCCTTCAGGAGGGGGAGGGGGTATTTGTTTTCCATGCTCACAGTGTGTAATCCTTTATAGTCCATGCAGAGACGAAGCAACCCACCTTTTTTCCTTTAAATAACACCAGGGCTCCCATGGCAGACTTGGCCCATTCAATAAATCCTCTCGCTAGGTTCTTGTCCACATACTGCTGCATTCCTCCATCTCAAGAGGGGACATAGTGTACATTCTCAGTCATGGGAGTTTGGCTCCCGGTAACAGTTCGATAGAGCAATCATTAGGTTGGTGGGGAAGCAGAGTGTCAGATTCTTTCTCACTAAACGCTTCCGCTAGGTCCTGGTACTCTCTGGGGATGAGTGACTCACCTGGTTGAGACAGGACAGCTATTTTAGCTAGCTATTTAGGTAGGCTAAGCTCTCATGTAACATCAGTCGAGTTAAGGGGGGCTTGGGTCCTATAGGCAATCTCACAGTCCTCATTCCCTTCTCCCAACAGATAAACGGCTTCCATTTGTCTAACCAGGCCAGCCCTAGGATCACGGCTTCAGTCATTTTCGGAGCCACCATGAAATGAATGAACTCCCAGTGCTCACCTATTTCTAAGCGTAGGGGTTCAGTTAATTGTGTGACTAAAATTCCTCCCATTAGTGAGCCATCGGCTTGCTCAAACCTCATGAGTTTGGAGAGCAGCCTTGCTCGTATGCCCATTTTCAGGGCAAGTGGCAAGCTAATAATGCACTGGGAGCATCCTGAGTCCACTAGTACTTTCAGAATTACCTGTGCCCCTGTCTTAGGGATTATGAGTTTGGCAGGTAGTGAAAAACGTGGAACGGGTTGACTCACCATCGGGTCGTTCTCTCCATCATCGCTGTCATAGGAGGGTAGAGCGGCGGCAGGTCTGGCTTGGGCCTCGGCACCCTCCTGCGTGGGGGACGTGACTTGGGCAACGGGTTCCTGCATGATCCAGTTGGATTTCTCTTTCGCCGGCTGCTGGGCTGGTTTCTTCTTCGCTGGTCGTCCCGGTCTATTCTGCTGTTGAGGGTAAGGGACTGGGCAATTTGCTGCTCGATGTCCCTGTTGTCCACATCTGAAGCATTTGATCGGTGGGCCTTCAGATGGCTTGGGGTTCACAGTGGCCATGGCGGTTGGAGGCTTTCAGGGGGGGGCAGCCGTTTGGGTTGATCTGGCCTTGGCCCGGCTTGCGGCGGTGGCTTCTTTTTTTTTTGAAACACATTTTATTGGTTTTTTAAATCTTAGAAAAAGGTGCTCAGGACACACCGTGGTGTTTGGGTAATCAAACATTCAACAGTAGAACCATATATAAATAGCTCAACTCAATACATTCAATGTCCCCTCTCTATTTCCCTCAACTAGCATAATACGTTTAAAATATTCCATTTCTAATTTAAATTTCTATAACTGCTAAACCTGTTTTAAAACTTTGTAAATTTACAATCACCATAATCAAATTTGACTTTAAATCAACAAGTTATCAATTCAGGTATCCCTTCTCAGCTATATTCTAATTCTTAATCTCTTATATCCCTCATTTTATCACAAGTCTCATTTATTTCTTCTTCCACTACACAATACATATCCTAATTAAGATAAAATATTAATCTACCCTATACATATATAATCCATCAATTGATCAATCTCTTCAAAATAACAAAAATAGTGTAAGTCTTAACTCATTTCAATTCATTAAACAAAATTCAAATTTCATCCAATTGATTATCGTTCCTTATCACATCTATATTATCATACAAAAACATCATCTTACTAATTTAAAACAATTAATTATTAAAACAATCCAACTCTAAAAAGCCAGCATTTTTTCCATTCCAATACATAATAATTTTCATGAAAATAAACCTATTATTCCAAAAAGTACATTCTTAATCTAATTAAAACATCTGTTCTAATAATCAACTTTTTCCTTACTTCTAACTCTGAATCTTAATCCTTAAAACTGTCCATAAATCAACATTGCCTTTAATCCATTACACAATTTTAAATTTCTCTTTTCAGTCTTATTCTGGCCTTTTTTCTGTGCCAAGAAGGTTTCCACAACCAAGCTTCCCTTTCAGCCAGTAGATCTCTATTGCTTGTAGTGCCCTTTGAAACAACAGGAATCCCATCCTCTGCATTAGGCATCTATTTCTCTCATCCTTAGAGCTTCGTTGCTTTAAAGTTTCCAGTCTCAATCTTTGATTCTTCTGGTCCTCAAAGCTGTAGATGGAATATCTATAACATAAAATAACTTCCTCATTTATCTCAGTTGTTTCCTCTTCTAGTATGTTTTGATTTATAGAATAGTCAGATGTAGTCTGGAGATCAGTTTGAAGATTTAAAGTACGACTTCTGGATCTTAATCCTGTAGTAAACTCTTTCATTGTAGCACATATTTCTGCAGTGGCCTCATAAATCTTTTCCAATATAAGTTTGCAGTTTAATTGTAAATGAGCTTTCTCCATTTTGATAGTAATTAAAAAAATCTCTTTTTTCTTCTTGTGGAGGCTGTGTTTAATAAAAGTTAAACAGTGTCCACCTCCACAACTCTCACACCTGCATCAGCTTATCTTTTCTCTTCAAAAGTAATTTAAAGGTCCATCTATTCCATCTCCAAAGAATAGCCAAAAGTTGCAATATTAGTTTTTCGCCACTAGATGTCCTCAGTAAGTTGGAAAAAAAACTTTTCCAGACACCATTTTTCCCCTTTCTTCTTTCTTTGGAAATATAATGTGAAAAAAGAAATAATCTTCCAGCATAAATGACAGTACAGCTCTTAGAAAAAAAATTTTTCCCTGTACCCCAAAGCATATGAAATAAAGAATAGTCTTTAAAATTTTATTGTATTCTTTTGTTCAACTCCTTTCTTCCCAAACATGTAGAAGCTGCTTTTTCAAGCCAGGGAAATAATTCCAACACAGCTCTTACAGGCAAAAAAAAAAGCAAGATAAAATGAAGAGAGGAGCAGGAAAAAGAAAAAAGTCTCACCCAGATTCACCACAGTGGGTCTTACAGCTTAGATGTTCTTTGACTTGCAGTTTGAAGTGGCAGGGTGATCGGCCATTTTACTGGCTGATCTTCTCCGTCGGCCCTCAGAGATAGCTTGGACAGCTGGAGGAGCCGCCGCTCCTACGCAGCCGAGCAAAGCCTCCTTGACAGAAGTCACACCCGCCAGGGCAACTTTCGACCCGCATAAAGGTCTACCGGCGGAGGAAAGTTAGCCAATGAGGAGACAAGTCTCTTCGTGCGGCTAGAGGCACCGTGATCCGGAACCGGAAGTCATGGCGGTGGCTTCTTGTAGCGGGCAAGCTGCTTGGTACCATTCTTGCAACTGATTAGGGACTGCTCGATAGACACTAGCCTGGGAGAGGTGGTCGTCCAGTCTCTCCTTGAAGTGATGAACTAGGGATTGCTCGGGCCACCTCTCTATTCTGCCGGCTATCTTGTGAAACTCTCACACATAGTCCAGTGCAGGCCTGTCAGCTTGTCTTATCTTATGGACTTGCTCCTCTGCTTTGAGGGCAATGGATGGGTCCTCGAACCTTACTCTCAGTCCTAGGAGGAAGAGATGGAGGTCTCCCAACTCGGGTGCTTGCTTGTTGTATAAATTGTTCAGCCACGCGGGCTTGGATTTCCGGTTGTCACTGGGTGAAGACCTTGGGGAGGGATTATCTGCTCCCCGGGTCTGGAATTCCTTTGCTGGTAAGCCTGTTTGGGCTAAACGTCACCCTGGAGGGGTGGCTCTCTGAACCCAAAGCAGCCCCTGGAACCACCTGAAGAAAGGTGGATCGCATTCACGTGAGTCGCCATTAACAGCTGATTGTCGGGAACAGAAAACAGCTGATTTTGACAGCAAGCAGCCGGTCCGGTGAGACTCTTCTCTGTTCTTTGTTGAAATGGGACTTTTGGTGGAAATACCTATCTTTAATGAAAAGCTGGAAGCTTGAGGAGGGAAGGAGGAGGATTTTTCTCCCCCCCTGCATAGGCGGCGTTTTAAGCGACTCCATTGCTAAGGAAGAAACTTAATTGGGACTATTCTAAACTTGGCCTCTGGCTGGAGAAATCTAAAAAATTAAAGAGGACTTAGTTGGAAAGCTAACCTAATTATTCTTTTTTTCCTATAACTTTAAGACTCTGTTTTTATTCTGAACTTTTCTTTTTTTAAAAAAAAAACCCTGGCAGAGAAGAATCAGTGCTCCCCTGGTGGTTACAAGGTAACATTTTTTTCTCTTCCCTTTTTTTTGTGTATTCAATAGAAGGTTGGCTGAATGCCCAGACAGTTGGCTGAATGCCCAGACATTCTTATCTCTGTTTAGAAGTTACCGTCAGCTCTTTATCTGATGGCTTGGCTAGCTGTATATTTCCCATAACAAAGAAAAATACAAGGGAAGAAGGAAAATCTTGCCTCTGCTTTTTCTGAAATTACAGTTTGATTGGATTATAATTTGGACTTTATTAATCTTTTCTGACAACTTTTAGTTTTATTTTTTACTTTTACTTTTTGGCTGTCTATTTGAAGTCTCCTACCCTTTCTTCTGAGAGCTGGTTTTTTTTTAACCTCCCCCTTTTACAGATTGACTTATTTTTATTGGGTTTTTTTTGTTTTTTTGGAAATTGCTTTCTTCCTGTGGTGTGTTTTTGTTTTTGTTTCTTTTTCCCTTGTCTCAAAAAATTTTTTTTTTACTCTATTTTTCTTTTTGCCTATTTTTGTTCCCTTTGTGGATGGTTTTTGAGAATTTTTCTTTTTTTATTATTCCTATTCCCCCAAAGGATTTGGCTTTTTTTCTTTTTCTTTTCTTCCTTTTTCTTTTTTCTTTAGATTATGCTTGGCCTTGTCTCCTGGTAATAGGAGGGCTCTGGATTATAAGTGGCCATCGGGCTATTTGGTGGATTATAATTAGCCATCAGGCTTTTTGGTGGATTACAAATAAATACAATAATTAGAAGATGAGTTCTTCAAATTTAGCCAAAGGGGTGAGGAAGGGTTCCTCAGCCCCTGCTTCTACTTCGGTGAGTCCAGCTATTCAGAAATCAGTTACCACTTTTCTACAACAAGATCCTCAATTAACTGACACCCAAACAATCCTTCAAG
Organism: Bothrops alternatus; assembly: GCA_034064705.1. Lineage (NCBI taxonomy): Eukaryota > Metazoa > Chordata > Lepidosauria > Squamata > Viperidae > Bothrops > Bothrops alternatus. The sequence goes on from JARGCV010000105.1 coordinate 2,661,998, forward strand.
CAATTTCTGCTCAATCTAAAAATATTGATGATTTGAAAAAAGATTTGGAAAAAACTCATGAAGACTTGAAAATTGATCTTCTTAAAATGGATCAAAAAATGGAAAATTTTCAACAGGCAATGCTAGATACTCAACATAGAATGCAAAAAATAGAAGATAAGGCAGTGGTGGTTGATCAGAAAATTGAAGCGTTACAAGAGGAAAACCAGAGATTGGCGCAAGCGAATGCGGAATTGAAGGACAGCATGGCCATGATGGAGATAGATAATGCTTCACACTTTCTAAGATTTCAAAATATTGTAGAAGAGAAAGATGAGAACTTGTTGGAGTTGATGAGCGAATTATTAGCAGAATTGCTTGGAATGGAAAAGGATTTAATGAAAAGACAAATAGATCAGGTTTTTAGAATGAATTCGAGCTATGTGAGAAGAAATAGAGTTCCCAGGGAGATTCATGTAAGATTTCTTAAAAGATTTATATGGGATGAGATCTTCAGAGGAACAAGAGATCAACCACTGAAATATAAACATAAAGAACTTGTAGTTCTTAAACAGATTCCAAGAAGGATAAGAGAAGCCCGAAGAGAATATCAATTTTTAAGGAGGAAACTTTTTAATAGGGGAGTGAATTTTAGATGGCTGGTCCCAGAGGGATTATTAATCTTCTGGGACTCGAAAAGATATAGAATAGATACTCCATTTCAAGCTGAGGAATTTTTTAACAACCACAGAGCCTTTTTAGAAAAAGGTGATGCTGAACCCAAGAAAACAGAAGAGACGATGGGTGCAGGAGCACCAAAACAATCGGAGGAGGGAGAATCAAAAACAACGCAAACAGAGGAAGATGTAAGACCAAAAGATCAGAGACACCTCTCCTAGAAGATTGAGATCTAGATATAATTGGAACTATGGAAGAGTTTGGAATTTTTTCAATCAACATAAATGGTCTTAACTCTCCATCAAAAAGGAGTAAAATATTTAATAGACTACAAAAATTGAAAATGGACATAATCTGTTTTCAGGAGACACATATTAAAAGACAGCATTCAAAAATTTTAAAACAACCAAAGATAGGTAAACTTTATTTTTCTTTAGCACAGCAAAAGAAAAGAGGAATAGCATTTTATATAAAAGAAAAGATGAATCCAAAACAAATTTATCTTGATGAAGAAGGGAGAATACTAATGGTGGAAATTACATGGGATCAAAAACAAATTTTGATGGTTGCAATATAGCCGCCCTGAGTTCCCGGAATAGGGCGGCATAGAAATTTAATAAATAAATAAAATAAATGCTCCCAATGAGAAACAAGATCAGTTATTTCAGCAATTACATGATAAATTAGTGGAGTTAAATTACCAAAATCTTTGCATACTTGGTGACTTTAATGTAATAGTTGATGCAATACGGGATTATAAAAGCTACAAACAAGGGGAAAAGGGGGAAAATACCTTACCTAAGTCTTTTTTAAAGATGAAAGATGAATTGTGTATACAAGACATATGGAGAGAAATGAATCCAGAGAAAAGACAATATACATTTTATTCAAATAGGCATAAATCCTGGTCAAGAATTGATATGATATGGACGTCATATGATTTAAAGACTATGATACGAGAGGTGGAAATTGAACCCAATATTTGGGCTGATCATAATCCAATTAAAATGACTTTGAAAGGAACTAAGAAAAAATTAAGATGGTCATTGAATAAATCAATATTGAAAGAAAAAGAATTTTTACAATTTGCAATGAAAGAAATGGAAATCTTTCTTAAAATAAATAAGAAAGAAGAAACTTCAATTCAAAATCTTTGGGACACTGTGAAAGCGTATTTTAGAGGCTTGGTTATAACTTACCTTGCTAAAAAGAATAAAGAAAAGAGACAGACACAACTTAACTTGAAAGGACAATTTAGGAATTTAGAACTTGAGTTACAAAATGATCCACAAAAGAAGAAGCTGAAGACACAAATGGAATTAATAAAACACAAACTAAATTTATTGGAGATGGAGACAAGGGCACAACAGATAAAACATTCAAAACAGAATTTCTTTGAAAATGCCAACAAACCAGGAAGATGGCTTGCATATAGACTGAAAAAAGAAAGAGAAAAAAAATTGATAAGTAATCTGCAAGATTCAAAAGGCGAAATACATTGTCATTGAAAAAAATTGCTAAAACTTACTATGAGACACTTTACAAGGCGGAGGTGGTTTCCAAGGAGACAATACAGGAATATCTAAGAAAAGCAAACCTTCCAAAGATACCAGAGAACATGCAACATATCTTGAACGAGAAAATAACAATGATGGAAATTACTGAGGCTATAAAAAGACAAAAAAAAGATAAAACTCCGGGACCTGATGGTTTACCAGCGGAATTTTATGTAGCTTTACAAGATATAATAAGTCCGATATTGAAAGATCTTTGTAATGAAACTTTTTGGGGGATGAAAATACCAAAATCCTGGACAGAAGCCAATATTTCTCTGATTCCCAAAGAGGATACTGATCTCACACTAATTAAAAACTATAGGCCAATATCATTATTAAATGTGGACTACAAAATATTTACAGCAATAATAGCGGAAAGAATGAAGAAATTTTTGAATGAATTTATCCATTCAGATCAAAATGGTTTTCTGCCTAAAAGACAGATAAAGAATAACTTAAGAATTATTTTAAATGTCTTAGAATACTATGAAAAACATCCAGGGAAACAATTGGCATTGATATTTTTGGATGCACAAAAAGCCTTTGATAATCTTAACTGGCAATTTATGTTTCATCAATTGTGAGTGATGGACTTTGGTGAAAATTTTATAAATGCTATCCAAGCAATCTACAATAAACAATCAGCAAAGATACTTGTAAATGGAGACTATACAGATAATTTTGAGATTAGGAAAGGTACAAGACAAGGATGTCCATTGTCTCCCTTGTTCTTACACTGGAAGTGTTGGCCAGGAATATTAGACAAGATGGGGAGATCAAAGGACTGGAGATAAAAGTTCAGAAATATAAATTACAAGCTTTTGCAGATGATTTGGCTTTTATTTTGGAGGAGCCTTTGGAAACAGCCACTAAATTGTTACAGAAAATAGAGGAATTTGGAGAAGTGGCTGGGTTGAAAATAAATAGGGTAAAGACTAAAGTACTTACAAGAAACTTAACAGAAAAACAGAAAGCTCAATTTGTGAAAAAAACAAATCTCCAGATAGTTAAAAAAGTTAAATACTTAGGTATTTATTTAACATCAAAATGTATAACAATAAAAGAAGATAACTATGGAAGATTATTGAATCAAATAAAAATGGATTTGGAGAAGTGGAAAAACTTTAAATTATCACTACTAGGAAGGATAGCGACTATTAAGATGAATATTCTACCTAAATTGTTATTTTTATTCCAGACGGTTCCTGTTAAACTAAGCCAGAAATTTTTTGATGACTTAAATGCAACCATAATGAGATTTATATGGCAAGGGAAAAAAGCAAGAATCAAAATTAAACTGCTACAAGAATCAAAAGACAGAGGGGTCCCAGACTGGAGACTTTATTACCAAGCCACTATTTTGTTGTGGCTTAAATAATGGATCACACTGAGAAATAAATGACTTCTTTATTTAGAGGGACATGATTTGCAACTGGGTTGGCATGCTTTCCTTTGGTATGAGAAAAATAAAGTACATAAATATTTCCAAACCCATGCCATAAGGAATGTATTACTCTCAGAGTGGGAGATAATTAAAAAGAAAATTTATATGAAAATACCTGAGTGGCTTTCCACAATGGAAGCATTTGCGTATCCGAATTTAATTAACTATGATAAACTTGTGGCCTATAAAGACATTTTAGATAAAGAAGGAAAACTTAAAGATAGGCAAGAACTTCAACAAAATGGCATTGATCTAACATGGTGGTCATATTTGCAAATTCAAACAAGATATGAAAAAGATGTAAAAGTAATGGGATTTTACAAAGAACAGACACCATAAAATACTTTTGAAAACAGATGAAAATCTGATTAAGAAACTTTATAAATTCTTGCTAAATTGGAAGATGGAAGAAGAACAAGTGAAAGAAACACTGATAGTGTGGGCAAAGAATTTTGGTTATTCTATAGATTTAGAAGATTGGCAAAAACTATGGGACCGAAATATTAAACTTACTAAAGCAGCTGCATATAAGGAAAATTTATATAAATGTTTTATAGATGGCACATGACACCAGTTAGATTAGAGAAAATATTTAAAAATGTATCAAATATGTGTTGGAAATGTAAACAACAACCAGGCACTTATTACCATCTCTGGTGGATATGTCCTAATGCTAAGAAGTTTTGGTTTAAGATTCACACGTGGCTAGAAAAGATGATTGAAATACAGATAGAATTTAAACCAGAACTCTCTTTGTTAGGAATATTAGGTTTGAATTATGGAAAAGAGAATGAGTATTTAATATTGCATGTGTTGACAGCCGCAAGAATAATATGTGCTAAATTTTGGAAAAATGAAAACTTACCATCTGATCAGACTATAATAACAAAAATACTTGAATGTGCAGAAATGGATAGATTAACTTTAGAAATGAAAGAGAAAGAAGACACAATTTACTTTAAAACATGGGGAAAATTTTATTATTGGTTAGAAACATGATAGAATGAGAAAAGGTTATGAAATTTAAAGAGATAATTGATAATTTGTATTTATATTCCATGATTATTTGTATGAACTTGTTCTTTTTTCTCTTCTTCTTCTTCCTCTTTCCATACTTGTGATTTTAAACAATATTGTAAATTATAATTAATATGTAATATATTATTATTTTAAAGTTATTATAATTAATTAGTATTAAGCATTGTTAAGTAGTGAAATGAATGAGATTTATTAATTGGTTATTTACATGATTATATTGAAAGTTGTTTAATAATAGAGTAATTATTAAGATTTAATATGTATACCCTGACTGGTAGACTTGCTGAAGCGATGTTATTTTGTGGGATTAATCCCACTTTTGTGTTATCCCTTTTCCCTGGTCTAACCTTTTTGTATGTTTCCCTTTGTCTTATCCTTTTTGACCCTATTCCTTTATTACCCTTATAAAATTCAATAAAATATTTTTAAAATAATTGTTCAGCCACTCGGATACTTCCCCTTCCAAGTTGGACGCAACCACGTCGACCAGAGCGGCTGGGCTCAGGTAGAAATAGGTGCGGCGGTTCATGTGGGAACGCACCTGGTTGAGGAAGAAGATCAGCTTCTCCGGGTCTCCATCAAAAGGTGCTCTAAGGCAGGGATTTTCAACCTTTTAACCGATTGTACCACTTTTAGGATATGGCAATATTCAAGTATCACCTAGCAAGGTGTCAAAAACGTGACCCAAAAAAAAACCTGTTCAATGTTGCAATTGCACTGAAATGCACTTTTCACACTTATGACCATTGCAGCATGCCCAGGGTCATGTGATTTATATTTGGATGCTTGGCAACTGATTCATATTTATGATGGTCATAGTGTTCCAGAGTCATGTGATCCCCTACTGCAACCTTTTGACAAGCAAAGTCAATGGCAGGGCTGTTGGTGGCCAAGTGCTAAGGAGGGACTTCCTTCCTTCCCTCCCTCCTTTCATGCCTCCCTCTTTCTCATTCCCATCTCCTTCTGAAGGAAGAATTTGAAACACCCCCCCATATGTTCTCTCTTCCATATATTCATCAAACAAGGAAAAGCCTCCAGAGACAAAAAAGACAAGCCGCTGAGGGAACTAGCTTAAAAAGGTGCATTCCCCTTTAAGAATTAGCTACTGGCTAGAAAGGAAAGTTAAGGAGCCAGCACTTAAGAAAAAAAATATAGTACGTACTGGCGGCGGGCTAAAAAACTTTGAAACACACCACTCTAAGATGGATGAAATGTTTTAGATACTTAAAACCCCCACTGGCAGTTAAAAGGAAGAAACAGCTACAATCACACATTGCTCCTAGAAGCACGAAGCCGAAAGCACCAGCCTGAAGATGACGAATGGAACTTTGTCGAAACGTCACCAAGACACTTCAAATTCTACGTGGGAGAAAACCCAAAGAACCAAAGACCTACATACAAACACCCGCGAAAACCTCAGAAAACAAATATCATACCTCTACGGGGAGGAAATCCACCATCTGACCAGAACCTATGAAAAACTCGAAGTCCAAAGAGCTTCAATTTTATGTGACCTCGCATTCCTACGCAACTGCTGAGATCAAAATTTAATCCCCACATGCTTCCAATTGAAATTCCACTCCAACTCTGCAGCCACCAAACGCATCCTGAAAAGAACAGAATTGGTCCTAATCAGAAATGAACTTCACACAAAAAGATTTCTCCTAGACTGAATCAACAAAGATCTCCTCACACTTCACCTCAAACTCAGCAACAAGATCCACCCCGCACTTTGGGACAAATCCAAACAACTCGCCCTCTGGAGAGCTGAAACACAGACCACCCTCAAGACAGACACACACACCAACAAACTCCGAAGACTACAAGAACACCAGAAACAAACCCCTCCTCCCTCACAGCCACACATGAAACAGTGTATAACATCTCAGATAAGATCCTCACCAAAGCCGAAACCAATGTCCTTTCCAAAGGATTCAACTTTGCAGTCGCTCCCAAACACATCCCCACTGAAACCATTATATGCGGAGTTGAAACCAGCCTGACCAAAATCAACCCCGACGACGCTAACAGAATCAGACTCGAAATCACCAAAATACTCTGCACCAGCAAGCCACCCAAAAGCAACTTACCCAAAGAGGAGCAGACAGCACTACTTAACCTGAAACAAGACACCAGCATAATAATCCTACCAGCAGACAAGGGCAACACCACGGTGGTCATGAATACATCTGACTACCAAACCAAATTAACCAACCTACTCCAAGACTCCACATACAAACCCCTAAACACAGATCCCACCACCTACCTGGAAAAAACCACTAGATCCAAAATAAAAGCCTCCCCCATCAGCGAAGAGATCCAGCAAAGAATCATTCCCAGAGAGAAATCATCCAGATGCCCTAAGCTCTATGGTCTCCCCAAGATACACAAAGAAGGAACCCTACTTAGACCCATAGTCAGCTCCATAGGCTCACATCTACAAAACCTAGCCAAATTTCTCGCCAAACAACTACAGCCCTATGCAGAATCCATCACCTCACACGTAAAAAACTCATTCCAGTTCATAGAGATCATAAAGAAACAAAACTTACAGCCCAGCGACCTACTCGTTAGCTTCGATGTCATATCCCTCTTCACCCAAGTGCCAATCAAAGAAGCCTTAACAGCTATCCAAAACAAATATAACCCCCCAAACACATCCTAGATCTGACCAACCACTGTCTATCCAACACATACTTCATCTATAATGGACAAACATACAAACAAATAGAAGGAGCACCCATGGGATCACCTCTCTCACCTGTCATTGCAAACCTCTACATGGAACACTTTGAAACCCAAGCTCTAGAAAAATCTGATCATAAACCCAAACTCTGGCTCAGATACGTAGATGACACCTTCGTAATCTGGCCACATGGGAAAGAAAAACTGGACAACTTCCTTACACACCTCAACAGCCTACACCCCAAAATACAGTTCACCATGGAAACAGAAGCTAATAACCAACTTCCCTTCCTGGATGTCTTAGTCTACAAGAAATCCAATGGCTCCCTAGGACACACCATCTACCAGAAGAAAACACACACAAACCGCTATCTGCATGCACTCTCACACCACCACCCAGCACAGATCAACTCCGTAGCCAAGACACTCATCTCCAGAACCAAATGCCTAGCTGACGAACAACACCTAAAAACCGAACTACACACTCTCACTAATGTACTAACATCCAACGGATTCCCAAGAAATAAGATTTCCAACTTAATCCAAAAAGAAACTCCCACTAAAATCCAAGACAGAGAACAAGAAAACGGCAAAGCCCTCCTCCCATACATAAAAGGCACCACAGACAAGATCAGCAAAATCCTTCACAAACATAACATCAAGACAGCATTCTGCACAAACAGAAAAATGTCCACCATCCTAAGAAACCCTAAAGACAAAAATTGAGTTAGAAAATCAAGGAGTATATGAAATCTCATGTACTGCTTGCCCCACTACATACATTGGACAAACCAACAGAAGAATAAGTGCACGCATTGAAGAACACAAAAACTCAGTCAAAAAAGAGGAACCAACTTCTTCCCTGGTCCAACACCTTAAAGCCACAGGACATAAAATTGATTTCAAAAAGACCAGAACTATTGCCAAAACTGAACACTTTAATAACAGAATAATCAGAGAAGCCATCGAGATAGAAAAACGCCCTCACAGCATGAACAAACGAGATGATACCTCCTGCCTACCAGCCATTTGGAAACCCGCCCTTATTGACAGGCGAATCCCTAACACAAAGAATGACACCAGAACCACACAGGATGCCACCACCACACATCCACGCAAAAAGCAAACCCAAACCCACACTGATGATGAGGCACGACCACAGACCAGGAGCCATACCACAGCTGCATCATTGGCCACTTTGAACCTCTCCAACAAAACAAAGCCCCCACCCAAACAGAACACTCCCCCAGCCAATCAGAACACAGCCAACCCCCCAGCCAATCAGAGCACAGCCAAGCCCCTAACCAATCAGAACACACCTCCACCCAATCAGAACATAGCCAAGCTCCCAGCCAATCAGTTCAAACCCCCACTGGCAGTTAAAAGGAAGAAACAGCTACGACCACACATTGCTCCTAGAAGCAGAAGCCAAAAGCACCAGCCTGAAGATGACGAATGAGACTTCGTCGAATCATCGCCAAGACACTTCAAATTCTACGTGGGAGAAAACCCGAAGAACCAAAGACCTATATATATACCGAAGAACCCGAAAGTGTTCTATATATATAACAAGTGTTAGTAAAGAACACTTTAATAACAGAATAATCAGAGAAGCCATCGAGATAGAAAAACGCCCTCACAGCATGAACAAACGAGATGATACCTCCCGCCTACCAGCCATTTGGAAACCCGCCCTTATTGACAAACGAGTCCATAACACCAGACCTACACTCACAAAAACCACACAGGATGTCACCACCACACATCCAGGCAAAAAGCAAACCCAAACCCACACCGATGATGAGGCACGACCACAAACCAGAAGCCAGACCACAGCTGCATCATTGGCCACCTTAAACCCCTCCAATCCATGCATGAAGCAGACTGACACCCACCATGAAGATGGGGCACGGCCACGAACGCGAAGCCAAACAGCTATGCAGCTCGCCATCTCTAGTCCCCCTGTAGCTCAGACTGGCCTGAGCACGGCAGGGCCCCCACCCAAACAGAACACTCCCCCAGCCAATCAGAGCACAGCCAACCTCCCATCCAATCAGAGCAAAGCCAAGCCCCTAACCAATCAGAACACACCTCCACCCAATCAGAACACAGCTGAGCTCCCAACCAATCAGTTCAAACCCCCACTGGCAGTTAAAAGGAAGAAACAGCTACAATCACACATTGCTCCTAGAGGCACGAAGCCGAAAGCACCAGCCTGAAGATGACGAATGAGACTTCGTCGAAACGTCGCCAAGACACTTCAAATTCTACGTGGGAGAAAACCCGAAGAACCAAAGACCTACATACAAACACCTGCGAAAACCTCAGAAAACAAATATCATACCTCTATGGGGAGGAAATCCACCATCTGACCAGGATCTATGAAAAACTCGAAGTCCAAAGAGCTTCCATTTTATGTGACCATGCATTCCTACGCAACTGCCAAGATCAAAATTTAATCCCCACATGCTTCCAATTGAAATTCCACTCCAACTCTGCAGCCACCAAACGCATCCTGAAAAGAACAGAATTGGTCCTAATCAGAAATGAACTTCACACAAAAAGATTTCTCCTAGACTGAATCAACAAAGATCTCCTCACACTTCACCTCAAACTCAGCAACAAGATCCACCCCGCACTTTGGGACAAATCCAAACAACTCGCCGTCTGGAGAGCTGAAACACAGACCACCCTCAAGACAGACACACACACCAACAAACTCCGAAGATTACAAGAACACCAGAAACAAACCCCTCCTCCCTCACAGCCACACATGAAACAAACAGTGCATAACATCTCAGATAGGATCCTCACCAAAGCCGAAACCAATGTCCTTTCCAAAGGATTCAACTTTGCAGTCGCTCCCAAACACATCCCCACTGAAACCATTATATGCGGAGTTGAAACCAGCCTGACCAAAATCAACCCCGACGACGCTAACAGAATCAGACTCGAAATCACCAAAATACTCTGCACCAGCAAGCCACCCAAAAGCAACTTACCCAAAGAGGAGCAGACAGCACTACTTAACCTGAAACAAGACACCAGCATAATAATCCTACCAGCAGACAAGGGCAACACCACGGTGGTCATGAATACATCTGACTACCAAACCAAATTAAC